>RJWH01001424.1:0-379390 GCA_004363575.1 Solenodon paradoxus | reverse complement strand
CAGGCCAGGAATCCCACACTAAGGAAAGTCAGTTCTTTGCCCATACAAATGTGCAGATCGCCCCCAGAGGAGCAAGACAAATATCCCTGGCCCAGGGGGAAGCAACCAGTGTGAACAACTATATAAAAATAAAGTGCTTCTTCTTCCTTTCTCTTCCCTCCTGTCTTTAAAAAACAAACAACAAAAAACACAGATAACCTTCTCTATCCAACAGGCAACTCCTGTGGTTTGTGGGACTCACACCTCCACCCACCACACCAAGTCAAGTCCTCCAGGTGTCCCCAGGCTGTTCCTTCTCCCGGCTGAGCACCAGCCAAGGCAGTGGGACGCCAGCTTTCCTTATTTATGGGCAGGAGGGGCCCCTGCGTGGGACCCCAGTAGCACATCCCATCAATCCCACTCAACTGCTCACAGATACCTTATCCTGCCGAATTCCACTTTCATTCCACTTTGGATCCAGAGGTGATGCTCACTGCAGGTGGGAACCCGGCCTGCTGGGCTCCTGCTCCTGTGGTCTGTTAGTGGAGCTGAGCTTAGTGAGGGAGGGGCAGGAAGTCAGGGCTCACCCACCCTCCTGCTCTGGCACGAGTGAGCTCAGCTGCGGGCTGCTGGTTGGGCAGTGGTTCTCTGCCTGGTTTGCCCATTAGAATCATCTGGGAGCTTTAAAAAAAAACCACCCCCAGACCATTGCCTCAGAGGGTGGGCAGGGCTTAGATCCTTTTCAAAGCTCCCCCAGGTCTCAGGTGCTGATAGGGATGAGAAGGGTGGGGCTGAAGTGATGGACAGGGGCGGCTGCTGAGAACCAGATGGTTACCCCAGCAGCTCACAGTCCGGAGGTCTTCCTGGCCTCACGATGCATGGGTGGGAAGCCAGTGCTGGGCCAGCCATGCACACCCACCTGACTCTAGGTGACTGCCTAAGTTGTGGGGTCACTCCTTGCAGGCAAACCCAGGTCTGGATTATTTCAGACAGAGCCAGAGTCCAACATAGGCTGGCCATCCCAAGTCTCACTGGTGAGATAATGAAAGGTCCACTGCCCTGGGTGCCCATCCCAAAGAGGGGGGCAGGAGAAGTGGGTGAGAAGGAAAACCAATCCAGAGAGCCCTTTCCTGCAGAAATTATGCCCTCAGCACCTTCCCAGCCTCTCTACTAGGGGCTAATTCACTCCTGGAACAAGGCCTCAGGGGAACAAAGTCACTGGACCCACAGTGCACACCACCACGTGCCACTTGAACCTCACAGTCGGTTAGAGGCCACCATCCACCCCGCCCCCCAACAACCCCTGAATAGCTTCACTAGATCATAGGCATCTAGGTACTGAGAGATCAACTACATTTTCCCAAAATGCTAACAGGATGTCTCTCTGGAGGAGCTGCCCTTGGCCTTGACAGAGCCAGAGTGATGGCAGATGGACTCTGGGCAGACCGAGGGAGGGGACCAGCAGTCAGCACCAAATCTACATCCACATCTTTCACCCTGACATCACCACTAGGAAAGGAGATGTTATAATTATAAGGTCTTGTGTTTCTGCTGACTTTACCTAAAAAACTGAGTTTCCCATCTATCTGGCTCTTCACAAACCAGTGTCACCAAACTCACAATTTACCAAGATATCAAAATCACCAACAAGTTCGGAGAAGGGGTTTGAAAAGAAAAGTGGATAGGAAATGGGTCTACGGGGAAAAGTTCACAATTTGGTCAAAATGGGTTTTGTCTTTGGTAAAGGGCTGCAGAGAACACCTGGAGCAGAGGTGGGTACCCCCTTCAGCCTGGTTTCCCAAAGGGCCCGTGAGTCCCCTGGCCCTGCTCTCATACCCTCTGCCAGCCTGCAGGATGGTGAATCATGCACACCACTGCAAGGGTCAACTTATCTTTTAAATGCACAATGAGTTTGAGCCAAAAATAAAACAAAAAAGCCTTTCCAAGATGCTTTCCAAATTCCAGAAACACACTGGGCTGGAAAAATGGAGCCCTGCTTCCTCTTAATATAACCTTACGTTGGCTAGGTTTATAATAAAAGAATAACTTATTTATTTGCTTACCTTACTTGGAAAGATAATAAATTGGAAAGGCTTCATAAATCAACAGGGAATTCCTTTAAACAAGGACTGTCAGCAAAAATCCCTGCCTAACCTTCTGCCAGTCTCTAGCAATCACCTCCACCACATTCTTTTTCCTTCCTGCTTTTGTACTAATCTTCTAGCAAACAAATCCAATCAAGCCCCAAATTGTTTCATTCTTATCGAGGTAAAGCTCAGAAAACATCCGGGAGTCCACGGGGGCTGTTGACTTAGGTGGCCTCTGAAAAAGTCAGATGCAGACCAAGAGACCAAGGCAGGATACCTCTGCACCCCCAAAACCAGTCACACCGCTGTCTGCTGATTTACAAAACCCAATTTGGGATCAGCCTACAGACAGAGCTGAAGGCGCAACATTAATGTGATCTGGAGCAAAATAGGAAAAGCCCTGGGCAGAGACCTTATGTAACGCGATCCAGCCCAGGTTGGTACCTGTTACAATCCCATTGTTGCTGGAGCTTCTGGACCCAGGAAGCTGCAGGTTAGCTTTGCTCACTGTGTGTGGCTTGTCAAGTCAAAGGAACACTTGAGATGTCCAGGTCCATCCAGAAGGCCCTGTTCGGACCACACAAACATGACTTGCAAGGCAAGCATTGGATGGGGCTGATTAAAACGACCTTCAGCAGTTCAGAAACAGCAGAAGATGGACAGTCTCACACTGAGGTTTTCAAGGACTGTGCTAAAAATAAGTTTAAATAAGAGGCAGAAGGAGGCTCAGATAATCAAACGTGCAAGACTTAAAAGGGCTGCGGTAATCAATTTACATATCAGGGGAGGCTAATTACCATAACCAAAGGGAAAAGTTCTCCAAGCCAAAAGGTTAAAAAAAAATTAGACCAGCACACCACTACCCAAATGTAAACAAAAATACATATTTTCAGAAAGGACCAGTCTCTAGAAATGCATCTGCTTCCTGAGCCTTGAGACTTCGTGACCTTAAGTCTGGGGTGCAGGTATTAAATCCAAACATGCTGGCACATGTCCACAGACTCACTGGGCAGGTTAGCTGTGCAAATGGATGGCTTCTGATTGAGACCCACTGACTGGGCTGCCCTGAGCTGCCTGACCGCGTAGGGAGAGGTGCATCCGTGGTTACTATTATGGAAACACCAAACACACATCCCTTTCTATCTTCCCTCCTGGCGCATTCTGGCACTCAGTAAGGAGACCTGTTTATCAGCTGTCCATCAAAAGTGATGTATTTCTATTATTCTAGAATGAAGTCATAGGCCTTTCTGAGCTGGCTCCCTGTCTCCCTTTGAAGGAATCAACTGACCATTTGCACACCCAGAGCATTTTCCTTGTTTTTCTAGCAGACGCCAGCAGGGCGCTGGCACACAATTTCAGCTCACTCACCCACCGGCAAGGCCCACCCGCTTCCCTCCCCCGGCCTGCTGGAATCTGAGAATCCCCCAGGAGAAGCGGTTTCCCACCTAGAAGTTACCCATGCAGTGCCGTCTGAGAGGAGCTCTGGAAAGGACTCCCGCGAACAGGAGGCCAGTGGGCCTGGCCATTTAGCTTTTCCCCCAACTTAAAACGCTAGCCTCTGGGTAATGCTTTTTGCCACCCAAGGACAGAGGAGCACTGGGGTCAAGGGAGCCCTAGAACATCACTGTAGCCAGCGCTGCAGGCTCTCCAAGTCAGGAGGACTCGGTTTTCCAGTGGCTGTGCTGGTGCCCGCCCCCCACTCATGCATGGGACTGGAGGCCACACATGTACTACTCCTGGGGTCCAGGACACCAGTTTGAACAGCTTGTCCTATGGGCTCCTGAGCCTTTGGGGCACACTGGGGTGCTCCCTCACAGGTACATCTCCTCACATGAGGAGCCTCCCCAAATTCTATAACCATGCATTGGTATCGCCACTGCACTGGCTACGGGGCAGCTCACAGATGAAGCCCCAGGATGCTGAGACATGCATTTCAAGCCAGGAGTCCAGGCCAGCTTTAGCCTGAGTTCCCAAGCAGGGGAGGGCTTCCGAAGGTACAACCAATGCGACACTTTCACTGGCCCTAAGTGCTGGGGTAATGGGAGGGTGGGGACAATAAAGAGTACCGAAGAAAAGACATTTCCAGCAACAACCAGAAAATTATAAATGCAGAGATCCCCAGGTAACAATTTAAAAAATTCCAAGACTCATTTCATAAAATTCCACCCAACTGAACGGAAATAAGAGAATATTAGAATCTATCAAGAAAGGGCACTGAAGGCGCTCCCTTCCCTGAGTGCAGCAGGGACCACTCGTCAAGTTGTCCTCGGGGTCTGACCCAGCATTTGGGCTTGGATGTCTGCACCTCTCATTAGTTTCGCACCCCCTGGTTGGAACACTCCTCCCCGAGAGGAGCACAGATTCCTTGTGCTGACTGGGTTGGGGCTGCGCAGGTGCCCCCTCCTGGAACTGATAGGTCGCATTCCCATTTCCCACAAAGAACCCTCTGCGACCCCTGGCAGACCTCTGTCTCCAGGAAAGAAGCAAACAGGAACCTAAGGGTCACGCTGTCACCCTGTGTCCCAGGAGTAATAGAAACACGGACCAGCCACAGTACCAAGTATACCATCTGCTCTCTCAAAGCCACAGCCCCGCAGGGAAATGAGGAAGCAGCCAGGGGCTTGAAGGTCAATCCAAGTCCCTCTGGACCTGGAGCCAACGGACAGAGAAGGCACCTGTCCCAGGACACCTTCCAAGAGGGGCTGGTGGGACATCATGTGGAGCACAGGCAGCTGTTGTCTGTGTCCCCAGGAGGCCCAGGGAAAACAGGCTGATGCAGAGCCCCAAAATGTGGGCTCAGAACTGGGGGGCAGCGATGTCAGGGGGCCAGTGGTTTCAGGGGACAGACAAGATTCCGACCACAGGATGGGTCTTTGAGCCAAGCTGCCTGGCCTGGGCCCAGTTCCTTAAGTCTCAGGCATCATCCTGGGAAGGCATAGGGACTCACTCCTCCAGACCAGAGACCCTTGGGTATTACAGATGTACCAGAAAATTCTGGGACCTCATGTCTACCTCCCTCCCCAGCTCCCTAAACTGACCTTTCTCCTCTCAAAAAGGAGCGATCTGGTAGGAGGGCGGCAGCAGGGCATGATGACAAGGGGGTACAGGGAACACTCCATGCGGAAAGGCTGCTTGCAGCTACAGGTGTTTACAGTGTCAAAATGTGCAGAATGCACTTACTGTATGTAAATCAAATATAAAATTACTTTCAAAGTTGCCTCCAAAGATCAAAACAATAGTACAAATCATGCCCCTGGGCGGCAGACTACTGTCCCAAGTGCAGTCAGAGGGGCCCCTGCCTGCTCACTGACTCCCCAGGAAATCACCTTTGTCCCAAACAGCAACACCCAGGAGCAGCTCTGCCTCAGCAGGAAGAATCCTTTGCACACGCCCTCTGCACTTCAAACAATTTAGTCAGGGAAAATCCTTTCATTGCCTCCAGCAGTGAGTGGCCAGGAAATGAGAAATGAGATTCCAGTCCAGTTCTTAACTGCTCTTACCTCCAGGTTCCATCCAGTACTTTTAGCTTCACACACTCCCTCTAGCCCAACCCCAAAGCCATCTGCTATCAAGTAAAGACAGGACAGGACAGCCCACACACCTGCTACTGCCCCTCATCCCCACCCCAGCAGAAGAGCCCCAAGGGCAGGTGGGGCAAGGCCTACTCTTGCTCAGGGCTGTGACCCCTCTGAGCCAGTCCAACAGGTCCCCTCTAGCGGTGCTGAGGGCTCAAAGGCCCCAGAGGGAAGCAGGCCCAGAGTGGGGGTTCACACAGGGCCCCATGACAAGAAGTCTCCTAGAGACAGTATCCCAAACCCCTGTAGATGACCTATGCGGGGGCAGAGCATAAAAGTGACCAACAAGAGCCTTCAGCCCTATCTAGGCACCTGGCTCTCCAGAGGGACATAGTGAGGGTCATACCCAGGAGCCCCGGAAGTGGCAGGGAAACAGCTTTGGTTTAAGATAAGCTGGGTCCAAACAACACCTGCCCACCCATGGACCCCAAGTACACATGCAGACCCCACCGGGTTCTCCACCCCATAGCCCGTGAGGGGCCTGACTCCCCAGAGTCCCAGACACTCCTGGGACAGCTCCTCCTCCTGCCCTCACTGCCCAGAGTCCACGCAGGTCCATCCCCAGCACTCCAGTCAGGGCTCATATCAGACACAGCTCTGCTGGCCCGTGACCCTCTGCTCCTCTCCAGCACGACCCCCTCCCCATGCGCTGTTCTCCACTCCCACAGAGATGACGGCAGCGCCCATCTGAGAACTCACGCAAGGCTCTGTCAAGGGTGTGCCAGGCAGTAGCCCTCAGATACAAGCAATGCCACCACCCCACAGTGAGGACACAGGCAGGTGGGGCTCACTTGCCCAAGGTCTTCAGTTAGTCAGGGGGCGTTGGGGGAGTCTGAGTACTGGACTGTGAAGCAACAGACAGTACTTACTGCGTCAAAGGACAGTACAATATACTCCTTTTAATTCTTCCAGCAGACCCCCTGGCCCCTCAGCCTGAGTGACCCATCTTTTGCCATATACTTGGGGAGCACCTGGCACCCATGCCAGCTCTGCTGTACGTTCACTGGCGCCTTGTGAAACTCCAGCGCAAACCTTCCTTGCTCTGGCGCGGTGTCCGGCACACAGTAGGAACTCGTTTGCTAACAAAGCAGGTCTTTGTTCAAAAGGTAATTTCCAGAAGCAAATTCATCTCAATGTCATTGTGTAAATGTCCACGAATCAATCCAAAGTTAGTTACCTTGTCACACGGTGCTTTTTTAAGCTGTATGCACAAAATACCTTGCATCTATTTTCATTTGATCTACTAAATTATAAAGCTTTCCTAAACCTCTTAAAGGTAGTTTTTCCAGGAAGGCATAACAGCTTAATTGAGAAGTGTACAAAATATAATTACACTGCCAAACACTACAATATTGCTTATGGGAATGTCTCCGTTCACGCATTCTGCTTTATTTTGTATTTAATCTCTATTATGATGTCTATATGAAAATAGATTGGTGCGCTAGTCTTCATAAACACCATAAATCATAAAGTCATTTCTTTGCTAACCCAAGTCCAAAAGCAGTTCCCAAAGGAACTGCCGGAGCCCTTAAGCTCCCACTTCTCATCTTCAAGCAGACTTGGAGGCCTCTTAATTTGTGGCTCCCAACACCTAGCCCTATGCCACTTAGCCAGGTAACAGTTAAGGTAATGGCTATCATTTCTCTTGAAGTAAACAGATCTGGATGCAACTCAAATTTCTCCCAGAAAGCAGTTATCCAACACATAGGGCAGATCCTTTCAGCTGGACTGCAGTTATCAACCTTGTATCCAGAGGCAGATAAGACACTCCTTTGTTTCGATCATTCCTGATCTGAGGATACCCATTCATGCCCATTCAGTTAGCACAGGAATCTATCTCCACTGAAGGTTCCAGATTCTTAAAGCTGGATGGACTATAATGCTGTGGATCCAGGTTGGAGATCCAGGGATGGCAAAACAAGAAGTGGATAAACTTCTCTGGCCTCCCTCTGTGTCTTCAACCGTGTACACATACCCTCATCCCTACACTGGGTTATCTGAATACACGGCCCTTCTGTAGACAGCTTGGCACTGGTGGAGAAATCAGTTCATGTGCGGCTTGACCTTTCATTCACAGTGAGCCCATCCACATGGTTTGTGAGATGGGCCTGCTGATTTCAAGGGGAAAGCAACCACACTGCCCCACTGTCCCATTACCCAAAACCTAACAAATAATGTACGATACAGTGTTTCTATAAACAGAATAATGATGAACAATTGTCTATATGAAAACCTAAGCTATCAGCCTCACCAAAGCCTATTAATAGTCACCTACCAAGATGAAGAATCTGGCTTGTTCTGGTGGTTTAGCAGTAAACCCACTGGCTTGGGCTGGTGCAGTCCACATATATCCCAGGATTCTCAACCTGGGGCCGGGGGTTGGGGGAGAGCCAAGATGAACAACTAAACTATTTGAATTAAGTGTTTCTCCCTTCTTTTTCTGCCTTCCTGCCTGCTCACCTTCATTACCACCTATACCTTTCCTTTAAAAAATAAGAGATAAAAGGGTTTCCTGCAAAATATGTTTACCTCCTGTCCTAAAACTGAGGGTGGGTGCTGTCCCCAAGTCTGTGACTGGTATCGCAATGAAACAAGGTAGAGACACAGTGGGCTTCAGGAGGTTCACAGTCCACCTGCACAGCCAGGTGGGCGTGTGTGCTCATCTCCAGCTCACTGCTCAGACCAGCACAGGTTAACATCATCCACTTCGCTGCTCCTCTGACTTGTGTACACAGATTTTCACAACAGGTTTGTTTCACTAAGTGGCTCATATTTTACTAAAACATAATTTGTGAAAACAAGTTTTCTTCTTGCCGGGACACTAAGAGGCAGCCAGGACCCCTCTCAATGAACAGTGATGACTGGTTCAGACAACGTGAAGCGTCAAGAGCAGCTCAAGATGGAACCAACTCCAATTTTTAGAGGCAGGCACGCAGTTTCCCTGTATTCCTAGAAATGCCTGGTACTCTTGGGAAAAAGGTGGGCGGAGTATGTCTCCTCAACCAAAGAAGGAGACTGGGTGAACAGAAATCTCTATCTCTACTTTCAAATCTATTCATTCAGATTTGGGGGAATTATCCAAGTTATATAAAATCTTCTTTCAATCATTTGTGGCCGACTGTTCAGTAACTAGTCCCAGTGTGTCGGTGTGTGTTGGGCGAGTGGTTTGTTTCTAAAGAAAGACGGTCTGTTGTAGCCGGCAGCCCTAAGAACCACCCAGAGGGGTTTGCTAAAAATAGAGGTTCTGGCCCACCAGGAGATTCCCCAGCGGGATGCTGGGTGGAGTCCCAGGAGAGTGACTCCTGACCCACTGCTCCAGAAACCACCTGGGCACCGGGCCCTCCCTGGGGGCTACAGTCAGTCATGTGGGAACCACCAAGCCACAGCCAGTGTCTCACCACTGGGGGTGCCCTGATTGCCAGAGCAAAGCAGGGCCTGGGCAGGGCAGGTGAGGGCAGCTGGCAATGGGCAGCTTCCCCTCCTGATACAACAGGGCTCGGCTCAAAGGATCTCTCAGTGTTCCTAGGAAGATCCTAATTCGAACTGTAGTTTCTAGAGGGATCTTGTGAAACACATCATGTGTAGCTTGGAGCAAGGCAGAGGCGGGAGAGAACTTATTCTCAGCTTCACTAATGCCATGATGATGACTCTGACCACCACTGATGATGATGGACACATCTGAGCACTGTCTGCCAGCTTCCTACTTTCCTTATTTACTGGGCACATGCTCTAAGATTTGCAAACGTGGAAACATGACTTTTTGACCCCTGACCCCTTGCATTCCCACACTGGCTGCATCTCAAAGCCATTTTCAAGTATCATCTCATTTAATGATGTGAATTGAGTCCAAAGAAACTACACATCCATGAAATAACCAGTTCATCCTGAAGGTGACAGTCTCTTCAACAGACCTAGAAGGACAGCTCCCCAAATTCCTTGCCGCCATTTCTCTCACATGACCCTCCTAGCAACACAGAACTGGAGCAGTAAGACTTCCCAGAGGCTCACGCCCACATGCGGGCTGTGCCTGCGCCCCAGTGAGTCAATCAGTGCCCATTTCCAGGGGTCAGAACACATACAAACACCCACAGCAAGTCCACCACCAGCTGGACCCGGGCCAGTCACCAAAGCTGCTATTGACCCAGAGCCCACCGCGTGCCAGGAAGCAGGCCCCACATTCTCTGGGCACCAAGTCTGCTGCCCACAGGACTGGAGGCACTGACTCTGCCAGGCAAGCCTGCCCTTCACTGTTCCTCACTGACTCTAAAGCAGGGGTTCATCACAGGGTGTGGTGGGGTGTGTATCACACACTGATCACCCTCCGCAGCAGGTCCGCTGTCAAGGGCGGCTGGGCCCTCCTGGTGGCTGTGCCTAGGCGAAGGCAGGCAGCACCCCAGGCTTCACTTTTTCTTCCTTCTCTGGGAAGGACAGCAGGTCTTAAATAGAAATCAACTATTTTACTGGGCATTTCTGGGAGTGACCTAATACAGAACAGCATTCCAGTCTAAAACTGAATGGTTTTCAATTCATCATTTTGGCCTCCAAAATGGATGGGAAGACAGGCTGCTCCGAAACCCAGCCAGGCCTGCCTGCCCCTACCCCCAAACCTGCATCTTGTGCAGGAATGCTCCAGTTCCACCAAATTCTCAAGCACTTCTTACCTCGCACCCACTTCCCCTCACCCCATAAAGTCACAACCTCTCTTCCCTAGGGTTAACTCCTCTAGGACAGGGATGGGGTCCCTCCTTTCCCTGCCTGTCGGGCCCCTGATTTACTTACTTATTTGTATTCTAAGAACATTATAAACACCTCTGGTTTGTGAGGTCTGTTCCAATAACGTTATAAATATTACCTAGCTGAATCCTCACAACACACATGATTTTTACCCTCATTTTAGATTTAGAAAGAGACCCTTGGGGATTGCTCAGCAAATCTTGAACACTGTCACACATCTCCTTTCATCCCTCCTTTGCCGTACTTTCTAGAACAGTCTGTCCTGTCTGATGCCTCTTCCCTAGTAGATAAGGAAGTTTCTTGTTGTCTCCACTAATCTCTTTGAGGGCAGGACCCTCTTCTGGATCCAGCCTCAGCCCTAGGAAGGTAGACAGACATCCACAACCTTCCCATGGGACCTCACCCCTACCCTCAGAGGGAGCACAGAGTGGTGGCTCAGTTGTGCCTAGTGCTCCAGAGCCGGTTGGCAGGGAGGCCCAGAGCAAAGTTTCTGGACCTGAGCCTGGTACCAAGTAATCATCAAACTGCAAAACTCCCAGCTACAGGCCAATGTGATCCCCACATAGCCCTCCCTCCCCACCAAGAACCCAGACCTGACTCCACCAGCTACTCTCCCTCCAAGACCCCAGCTTGCCCCGCTGCTGCTCTAGGAGATGAAAGAATTAGGGAAAACCCCTTTTAATCTTCCTTGCTGAGAAACATTTGAAAGCATCAGAGCGATACTTGCAATGTGCATTTCAAGTGGTTTTGCTGAGCTTCAAGGGGCTCCTGAGTTCTCAGGCCCAGCTAAGTGCACAACCCAAACTGTTATCACAAACCCACTCCCTTCATGCCCTGGGGGGCACAGGGGGTTCAGGTAAGGTCAGCTCTAATTCATATTCTTTTCTCTCTCTCATCATTTTAAGCTCCTTCCATTGCCCACTACTGTAGCACATCTGGTCAGTTGAGGGAGGAAAAAAATTACCCACCATTCTAAGTCCTTAAACATGCAGGAAGACATCATTACAGATAGAATTCCAGCTTTAGTTCTGAAATCTCCTGGCTTTTGTCAGTTGAAGCCACAGTCTTAATCCAGGCTTAGGTGAGAAATGAGAAGAAAAGGGGGGGTGGGAGGTGGTGTGTGTGTGTAAAAATCCTTAGCTTTGACTGAAAAGCAACAAGCACCCTGGAGAAAGGAGCATAAACAGCACTTCACAAAAGCTGAGAAAAACAGGGTTTGGGGAAAGCTAGTGTCCTTTCCAGGGTACCACTGTGGCACGAAGGAAATTTATCAGATTGCCCTACTATGTACTGGCAGAACACCAAGCTCAGGGGCTTGTCTGAAGAGCCAGTGTGCCCTGAGACCCCAGAAGAGGACAGGAATACACACCTCCTACACCACAGACCCAAAGACAGCTCAGAGACCACCCAGAAATCTTGGCTTTCAGGAAACAACTTTCCACCAAGAACCTGCATGCTGTGGCCAGCCAGGAGAGGTTGATAGAACAAGGGACTTGATAATGAGAACATTCCCGGGTTTAGAAGCTACATGACCCAGCCGCATCCACTCTCCAAGCAGCAGGGGCTCCCAGAGGAAGCTCATGTCCTGCCAAGGCGCCGCCCCCCCCCCCAACGAGCTCACCCAAGAGGCCTGTGCTGGGGGAGCTGGGCCTGTGGCAGCCCACCCAGGTTCCACCTTTCTGAGAACTGCAGGGAGGCTTAAAACAGACAGGACAGAACCATTACCCAAGTTGGAACTGGGCCTCCTAACATGAGGTCCTCCTCTCCCCAGTATTTCCCATAGCCCTGCAAGGGCCCTCTAGAACCCAAAGGCTGAGAGAGAGAGAGAGAGCAGACTGTGTCCCTACCACCTGCATGCAGCCCCAGAGAGACATCAGGGATTTCCTAGCACACGTGTGTCGTCAAGCACACACGTGTTCACCAGAGGAAAAGGAGCATTGGAGGGCAGGAAGGTAATCATGTCATTAAAGGAAAGCCTGTTTTTCAGGAAAATCTCTACCTTGTGGGGCATTACCCTCCATAGGAAGCCAAGGTCAGTCAGACTCCCGCATCACCTGCCCTGGGTGCTTTTCAGGTGAGTTAATCACCCAAGCAGGGCAGATCTCCAGATTTCAGGACACACCCAGCTTTGTGCCATTCCCTTTCAATTCTCTGATAGTCTCTTTGAAAAGAAAGCTGTACCTTTTGTTCAGGAGTATTCATTCAAATTCCTTTCTAAGGCCAACACAAACTCAGGGCAGTAACCCAAATTGATGTGTGGGGCAGAATCAAGTTTCTTGTTGGTTTTCACAGGAGTGTGATACAGAGACTATTCCAAGTAAGTGGAATCCTTCCCTGTCTCCCCAAGTCCCCATGTTGAACACAAGACCAACTCCCATTGTATGATACGTATACTAAATCCTGAACACTAAATCCCATTGGAAAGTGAAGAGCAGCCAGCTCAGGTAGGGGAGTGTCCAACCCCTCTCCAGGCCCTCCCTAAGTGAGAGACACACACCAGGAGGGAGGAGGAGGAGGGGCTCCCTTTGAGAAAACCCTGATCCCTAATCCAGACCACAAACTTGGAAATCTGACTCTTACCAATTTACCAATTGATCAAATGATAGTTGGCCACTAAACCCAATTTACCATCCCAAGCCCTAAGCACAGTAAGAGCTACTCACCTAATGTGCGTGCCTGTGTGTGTGTGTGTGTGTGTGAGGCCCCATACCTCAGACACCCAGATGGAGGGCAAAGTTGAAACTGAGATTGTGGGGGCAAAAGGGTTCAGACCTTGGTCACCCCCAATGTACCCAAGACCACAAAGCCAAAAGCCATTTCAGTGAATGAGTCAGAGCCAGGTGGAGGTGGCAGCAGCTGAGGGTCTGACTGCCTTACTCAATCCACCTGACCCGCATTTTCTCCTTCAAGGAAACACGGATGATCGTATCTGGCCCAGATGTGAAATTCAGTGAAAGGATGGGGCTGGAGCAACAGTGCAGTGCCTGGCCCTCAAGGTCCTTCTCGGGTCTAGTCTGTGTCTGGACAGTGAGTCTGAAAAATGCAGGGCAGGGAGCAGAATTCTCCCTCTGAAACCAGTCAGGGACCCTATCTGAGGCTGCCTCCGGGGTCAGGCATCCATTAACCCAAGTGCAGTGAATTTGAAAGAGGCCTGAGCCAGAAAACTCTCTAGAAAACCCTCCATGACTTCAGATTGTGACATCCTAACAAAAGGCCACTCGTCACATAAGCCAAGTAAGTCAGACTTCTAGCCCCATGTGTTGTGGAAGGCAGGTGTGGACCTAAGAGTATTGTTACTAAGAAGCAGCTTGGGTCTTGGGAGAAGGGACTAGATTCCAGGCAAGCCTGGGGCTCTCATCTCCCTTCTGCTCTCAGAGTGGCCAGAAGAGGGTGCCCAGGCTGGGAAGCCTGCTCCAACCTCACTTCCAACAGCCTGTTCAATCCCAGCTGGGCCACTGGGTGCCAGCAGGGGAGTGGGATCAGGGCACAACACCCACATGCCTCCTGCCTGTGATACCACCCCACTTTGTGGTGAGGATTCCATGCAACACTAAGTGTCTGGAGATGAAATGACAAGATACTCAGTAACTGCTCAATAAACGGTAGTTCTAATATCACCTTAATAAAAGTGAGAACTACTTAAGAGGTCTACATGGATTTCTTGAATAGCAAATGAAGTTTCCAAATACAGAGCCAAACAGAACTTTCTCCAACAGGAAGGCAGTGCAGAGTGCAGATGCCCCAGCTATTCCTGACTCGGGTGAAGGGCTGCAGTGTGACAGTGAGATCACTTGTCCTTATGCAGTTTCTCAGAATCCAGCGCGCTCGATGTGAACATGCAGACTGGAATGTTGCGAGAGCAGTGTGGCCCCCACGCTCCCCAGCCGGCCGCGTCATCGCGACGTTGCTCGGTGCATCTTGGTCACCAACGCTCAATCAAGCAACCTCCCCATCGACGAGGAAGGGCAGGGACAACGCGACTCTAAGTTTGGGGTCCCCAGAGCCCGCACTCACGGAGGGGGAAGTGCTCAGGTAGCTAGTGCCACGCCGAGCCCGCGGCACGGGTTCGGGCCTCCCCGCAGGGTTGCGCGCGGGACCCGGGAGTGTGCGGCGGCGTCGGGCCGGACCCCGCCGGCCGCCTCGCACCGGCTACAAAGGCCGGCGGAAGGGCGGAGGAAGTGAGCGCGGAGGCGCAGGGGCTATTTCTACCACTTCTGGACGACTTCTCGGCGGGAAGCTGCTTTCATTTACAAGTGAAAGGCCAGGCGCTCGGGGGCGCTTCCGGCGGCCAGCACCGAGGGGTGTGGGGAGGGGGCGGTACCTGAGCGAGCGGGGGAGGGGCGGCAGCCAGGTACGCGGGGGACGGGGCGGGACCCAGACGCCGAGTCGGCGGGACGGCAGGGGGCGGGGCTTCCCGGTGCTATAGCCGAGGGGAGGGGCGAACCCCGGGCGGGCGTCGGTGGGGTTGGCGGGTGGCCTCACCTGTGTGCCCGGGAGTCTAGAACTCCGGAATCCCAGGAGCCCCGGGACCCGTCCTCCCAGCTGACCCAGCCCTGCGGCGGTCGGGGTGCGATCGGGCGAAGCAGCAGCTCCGCCCCTCCAGGTGGCGCGCAGCCAGGTGAGCGGGCTGGCCTCACCCGGGCCCAGCCGGCCCTCCTCTCTTCCGAAGGTCGCGCAGGAGACTGAAAGTCGTCTAGGGCTCAGGGTGAAACGTAGGGGGTCCCTCTAACCTTCGAGCTACGGAAACAAGAGGCGCAAAAAAAAAAAAAAAAAAAAGCACCCCTGGTGACCTGGTAGGGGGTGGGATTCAATATTTCCTCCTCGCATAAAACAGAAATTGCTCTATTTACCTAGCCCGCAGGAGTGTCGTGAAGATTAATGACTGTGAAATGTTTTTAAGATAAAAAACATTCTGAGATTTTACTTGTAGGTGCTTAAATATGTGCATATTGGTATCAGTACAGCAAAATATACTCCTTATTGATTGCCCTCCTGGAGTGACTTCTATCACAAAAGCAGAAAGCGCTGAAAAAAGTAATCAGTTACTACTCAGCATGCAAAGGAATTTGGGTACAAAATGTCCTTTCCACTGGGCATCCACGTTGCACCCCATGCTCCATCCAGTCCCTGAAGGGCGGGAGAGAGCAACCAGTCAGTGGTGAAGACCACAGTGCAAAGCCTGGGGGAGGGGCAGAAAAAAAAACTTAAAAAGTCTGTGGTAGCGCCCCTCCCCCAGTCCCAATTCATTAAGCTGGTATCCAAGACCTTGGGCCGATGTTGGGATCTCTGGAAAACTTTACTCGGGACTGACTCATCTGCCTATGCTAGGAGCTCAGGCACCCACGCCTGGTGGTTCCAACGGCAAAGCCTCTCCAGTGTCACCAGCACTCCATCCCCCATAGCAAATGAAGCCTCCCCACCGCTAGCTGAATACTGTCAAGTTCCCTCAGTCCTCCAGCGGCAGGCTTTTTAGTGCTCTTAAGGGCCTACCCAGCCTGCAGCAGGTGCTGGCTGCCCTCCAGGTGGGCAGGACAGCATCCTCAGGCTCTCCCCTTCTGAAAGGACGTAGCCCCCACCACTTCCTCCTGACCTACCTGGGCCTGAACCAGCAGAAGATAGAGGTGATTTTGTTTACACTTCTATGCTGACTGCTAGAGGCACCATCAGCAAAAAAATCAAGTCGCAGCCCCACAGAAAGGTGTACAAACCCTTTCCTGGCCTCTTACCCCCTACAGCCAAGGAACTCACCTGCTGTTCCTCCCTTCCACTCCATGCCTTATCCCCTCCCCCCACGCACACCTGGGGCAGGAACAATACTCTCACTTCCAAGTTTAATTCTGTCCTTTTACACCTATCAAATGATTGTTTGCTAGCCTCTGCATTAGGTATGCTTTTAAAATTGCCATGTTGGGAAAAAAAACCCATTTGGCCAGAGGACTTGACCTCTGTGATCTCAGTCTGTGGTTCCTTCTGAAGAAACTTCCTGGGAATTCATGACTCCATAATGAAGTTTTGTATGTCCTAGGTTAGGACAGACTGTGGGAAGCCAGATTTCAGGCCCAGCTGGAGCTACAGCAGCACTGGTGAGTCCACTACCCAGTGACCAGCCCCAACGCTGCAGAAGACCCGCCTGCCATCTACAGCACAAGGCCTTTAAAAAGGCCCACATTTCTGCTGCAACCAGGCTGGATGGACATACAGTGATTCCAATCAGACAATTCAAAAAGAATTCTGGAAACAATACGAGTTGCTTTCAAGCCATAATTAAGGACTTATTTTAATGCGCAAAGCACATTTTTACTGATCAGAGGAGTGCCTTTGAAGGAGGTAAAAGCAACAAAGAAAGGGAAGTTGTTTTTTTTAATTTTACAAGTGGGAAGGCTTTTTAGAACCACAAAAGTTGTCCCCTGCTCCCCACTCCCAGAGAAGGAACAAAATGTAGGCTGCCACCAAACCAAGGATTCTGGTTATTCTGGATCTTCTAAATACCATCCGACTTTCAGGAGGAATGAAGACTGATTATCCAGGATAAACATCCCCATTCTCCATAAAACCCAGAACATCAGTTACCCCATGAATAAGAATCCAACCATTTTATCACAATTTTTGTGAATATTAAGCCAACTCTAGGCAACCATCTGTTAAATTTAATTACAGAAAGAGTTAACATAAATCATTTCTAAAACATTTACTTGTGGGGCGGGGTGGGGGAACCAGGCTAGATACTGATGGAAACATCAACTGGCCCCCACTGTTCTGACCAAGTGTACCTCCACACAATCAGAGCGGATGCTGGTCAGCATCCCTACTGATTCCACTAGGGTAGAAATGAAAAAGAGTAACATGGGCTCCAGAGGGACGTCGGGTAGACGTCCAGCTTTGTGCAGAGAAGTTTCAAGAAATTGCAGCAGCTGTGCAACAGAACACCAGACCCCAATCGAGATGTGAGCTGCCCTTTCCCTAAGGCCATATGGACAAAAAAAAAAACAAAAAAAAAAAAACAAAAAAAACCGACCTTACCAAGAGGGGCATGATACCAGACACACAACTGCTTCTGGTGACTTCACATGCCTCCATTTCTGCTAGTGCGGAATCATCTTTCTTAAAACTGCATTTCAAGGTTAAAAAACAGTTTGCTTTTTTATGATTTCTTTGAAGAACTTGCTGTTTTTAGAAGCTTCTAAAAAGCACACAAAGTTCCCTAGCCGTCCAGAAAAGACCACCTTCTAAGAAAATCTCTGGAAAGAAGTAGGCTGGCAGCCCAAATTTTCCTGCCAAGCAAAGACAGATGAATGTGACGCTGGTTCCCATACCGTCTGCAGCTCCTGAAGTTTCTAGAAGAATGAGGGCAAAACTGCCCCTTGGCTCTCATTGTCAACATTCCACACAAACAATGGCCTGGCTCTCTCCCTATTGTACATTCTGTATTCATTTGTGAATCCCCCCACTTTTTTTTGCACAATGTGCAAAGTCTTTCTTTTTCACTGGTGAAATTCTGAATGCCCAAGTACAGACATAATTTAGACTTTAAACATTGTGACAGCTAAAAGCAAACTACAGATTATGCCCAAACATTAATTTCTGAATATCATTAGTCACACGGATGGCTTTTGGATACTATCCATTAAATCATGATCGAAAGAAGCATCGAAAACCTTAAAAATGGTTCTGAAGTTCCAGCAATTATTAAATATAATTTTTCAAACCCAGAGATAGGATTAAAAAAAATCTTTTCATAAGTCTCTGATACATATTCCATCAAACAGACACTTGAATAATAAAAATTAAACTTCAAAAGATTGGGAAGGACGATAGAAGCCTTGCATTTTTCCTTCTTTCCCAGGAAGCTGTAACTTTAACTGCGGCAGTGTAAATTAGGACGTGCTTACCAGCTGTACGGGAGAAAACTGATATCCAGAGTCTCTGAGAACATATCCATTCCACCATTTTCATGTGCCTACTAAAAAAGTTTTCAGAAGGGGAAGGTCACACAGGCATTCCTTAGTTAGCAATTCACAGAAATCTCGGGGGAATAAGGCACCCCGATAGTTCAGCTATGGCATCACTTCTGTTAAGTACAACTACTATTTCTTTTCAAAGGGTCAAACTCCACTCCCATTTTGTAATGACTACAAAAATGTGTTCCACCCTCTGTAATGGAACTATCAGCCAGGAGGTGGAAATATTACCTGAGTTGTGTCCTGCCCAACAGATAAATGTTCTTTCGAAATCCATGCACTGCATGGATATATATTTGTGGCCCTGATCAGGGACATGGGACACATGGGCTACTGCTTTTCACTGATAAAAAGATTATTAACAGCGGGACCCAGGTTGTACTCACATACATATGGTGACAACCCTTCTATACTGAAACGACAGGGCTTAAAAAATGACAACTAGGGTGGCCAGTCTACCATTCCTGCTAACTCTTTAAATGCTTTCCATTCAGGGAAAGTGTGAGGTGCAAAGGGTATATAACTTTGCCTTCAAAAATGATTCATGATGGAAGAGAACTGTTGGCAAATGCCACTGTGGTGCTGGATGTGGGTGGGGCTGCTCCCCCAGAGATGGTCACCCTTTTTGTTAACCAGCCAGAGAGCATTTCAAATGGTATGTGAGCCATCCTGGGCTGTTTGGCTTTCTTATTTGAACAGTTCCCAACAATAATATCCCTTTCAAATATGCTGCACTGCTGTTTTACTCTTTTATATATTCATCATGTATTCGCCTTGTAGTGAGCTCCTCACACCCCTGACAGTCCCCTGCTAACCCCCACCCCCACCCAGATTGGACTTCCATAACTTCACTTCTTTCTTGTTGCTGTGTTTCATCTCTTCAAAGCAATTTTCAGTCTTATGAATAGGATTTCTGTAGAGTTTTAAAAGTCAAGAGTAAAGCTATTGATTATTCCCTGAAAGGGGTAGCTGATGGCTGGTTAATAATTACACAGGTAGCAAGTTTTCCTGTTTCATCTTGTGTACACTGCCAGATTAACAATGCCAGGGAAAGCCAACGACTCACAGAGACAGGAACAGGTGTGCCCTGAGTCTTAAAAGGCCAAAATATCTCACAAAGTATGTCACCACTGTATTTTTACAATGCTAGTAGTGTGTTTATAAGCAACCAAACTTTTTTTTTTAAAGACACTTTGTAAATGTTTCTTCAGAGTCCAGGACTAAATCCTATCATAAGTTGCAATGTGTGCCTAGCAAAGAAATACATTTTAGGAACAAAGAGCTTTTTTAAAAAGTCACAGTTGAAAAAAAGTAATTCACTCTGCCCCTCCCCCAGAACACCCATTCAAGGGCCAGTTTCAAAGATCCCAAGTGAAGTCATAAATAACATCAGGTTGAGCTCAATCTGCTGAGCCACACCACCCTGTGCTACGCCTTATTAAAGTGCAATTAGAAAGGAGTGAGGCTACAAACGCCTTTGCCTCATCTTCCCCAACTCCAAAAAGAATTAAACCAAAAGGCACCTTGTCATATTCAAAACGAGCTCCAAACCCAAGATTTAAAAATTTGCTCTAATAATTGCATTCTACAGGGACAAACCGGGTCCCCTATCCCTCAGGCACAGAAAACCAATCAGTGCCATAAATCCCCTTTGCCTTCAACCCTGACTCCCTTGTACAAGGGCAGGATGGGGGGAGGAGAGAGCCGACACCAACACTTACACTAAATCCCTCAATGCTCTACAGAAATATGCAGGCTTATTTCCTTTGTTTGGTCCTGTTATACTTGATCAAGTGTGAACGAATAAACTGGTTTCATTAAAGGCAAGTGCATTCACGGCTAACATCCAACTTCAATGGCAACTGTAAGCATATTTTGCAAGAAGGAGGGCCTGCTTTTTTGCTTGAAGTGTACCATCTCATTAGCTTTACTTTGAGGGGTAATAAAACGGGCACTAGGGGTTTTTACAGGAGAGTGTCAGAGCAGCTCTGAGATCTGATACCAGACAAAAGGATATTCAGTGTTTCAACTCTTGGATAGTGTCCCTGTTACTTACAAAAAAAAAAAAAAAAATTCTGTTTCAATATTAAAGCTACTCTGAAAGTGTTTGATTAGCATTTTGAATATCACTTTATAATTGCTGTAAGAAGTACTCTTTGAAATCAAGTGATTATAAAAACACGATCCTTTAAAGTGCCATTACTTCAAAACGTAAGATTTTATTTAAAAAAAATTCCAAACAGTGGAATTCTCCGAGTCCATGAAAACTAACTAGTTCTACTTTGAGACCCTAGAGGCAGAACAGCAGCCTTAGTACTGAACAGGAGGGAATTTTTAAAGTATCTTTGAGCCCAAACACCTAACAGGGAAGACTGCCTTCTCTGAACCAGTAGTAAGAGTTTGATTTATTTCACTATAGCCGGGAGACAGAATCACTTTGTAAACTAACCAAAATATACGTCTCCTCCAAATTATCCATGTCAGATAAAAATATACCAGTCTCTAGAATATCCAACAGAATTGCAAATAAGGTACTTAGCATTTTAAATTCCCAATGCATATTTATAGACTAGAACGCTCTGGTCTAGCCGCCTTCAGCCACTTCTATCTGAATAAGAACTTAACCTTATCTCCAATCTTTGAAGGAAAACACGACGGGTGTGAGGAAACGGGGTCCATGAAGATCTGTCTAAGCCGGGGCAGGGTTAGAGAGCGCCACAAGAGAACCTAGGCCACTACCAGCCGCTTCCACCGCAAGGACACAGAACAGGCGGAGCATTCTACGAAACATTCGTCCTTTCCCCAGTAAAATACTAAACACGGGGACCCCTGTAGACCACTGCTGCTACGGCCGCCCGCAGATAAGTACTCGGGGGCGGGGGCGGGGGGCCACAGACACTCGCGCGCACACGCACACTCAAGTGTCGGTGACCGGCGGCGGAAAGCGAGACACGGGAGGGAGAGTGTCTCGCCGCGCCCGGCAATGACCGCGCGAGCTCCGGGGCCCGAGGCCTGCGAGCACCAGGGCGCAGTGTGGGCTGCAAGCAATCGGCCACGCCGCTGGGCCTCGCGCCGGAGAAAGGCCCTGGCGCGCCCCAGCTACCGCGCGCCTCTGCCCAACTTGCCCCGGGGCGCAGGGAAGAGCGCGAGGGAGAGAAAGGCGCTTTCTCCTTGCAGCTTGGTCTGTCCTGCGCGGCCGAGGACGAAAAGGAATAGGCCACCGCGGTGGCCCTGCCGTCCCTGCGCCGCGCCTGGGCTCCGCCACCCGGGGCGTGCCCTCGCCAGTCCCTCCCGTGAAACTTTTTCTTTTGGGTTCGCCCCACCCGAAAAGTGCGGCCCGGGAGGGGGAGGTGGCCGGGCCCGGGCAGTGGCGGCGGCGGACTAGGAGGAAGTGGTGCCCGCGGGAGCGCGGCCCGGCGGAGGAAATGCCCGGCCCGCCCGGCCCCCGCCAGAGCCCGCCGCCCGACCCGCCCCGAGCCCCCGCCCCACTGAGAGTTTGGCGGGCCGAGCCCGGCGCGGCCGTGGTGGCGGCGGTGGCAGATGTGGCCCGGCTGCCCGGAGGAGCCAACAATGCGGGGCCGGCAAAACAAAAGGTTTCCACTTCGCCTCCTTTCCCGTCCTCCACTAGCGTTCCCTGGGCGCGCGCGGAATCCCCTGCCAGCAGGGGCCGCTCCCCTGAGGGCCCCGAGCCGCTCGCACCCCAGTTTCCCGGAGAACCCGGGCACCCCCAGCCCCCGCCCGCAGGCTCAAGGCCCAGCGCGCTCGGACTCGGGTCCCGAGGGATCCGGCCGTATTGTCCCTGCGGCGCGGCGCGCCGCGCGCTCGGCCTGGGTCGCGAGCGGCCCCCGCGCGCACCCACCGGCCTCGGGGAGCAGGAGCCGGGGGCGCCTAGGAAACCGTCGCCGAGACGCCGCCGCCGCTGCCCTCCGGACGCCGCCGCGCTCGGGGTTTCTTTTTTCTTTGCTTTTTTTTTTTTTTTTTTTTTTTGCCAATTCTGATGGGAAGGTGACCGCCTACTTCGCATTCATCAACTCTCATCACAACAACAAAAATCCTAGCGCAAACGCCGGCCAGCCGGCGCGATCGGCGGTGAGGGGTGGCAGAAGGACTCGCAGGCCGGCGCCCACCCCCAGCGCCTAGGGGGGACACGGGGCCGGGGGCGCAGACCAAAGATGTCCTCGGATGCCGGCTCCGTGTCCTTCGCCCTCCTCCTCCACCCCGAGTGGCGCAGTGAGGCGCGGGCGCGGCGCCCCCAGCCCCGCCGCTGCAGGTGAGGCGGGGGCGGGGGCGGCCCCAGCCCTCCCCCGGACCCCCCTTACCTCGTCCGGCGTCCACAGCGGAGGGCGCCCACCCGGGAGGCGGCAGCGGCGGCGGCGATTCCCGCCCCTCCCACCCCACCCGGCGGCGGTGGCGGTGGCGGCGGCTGTGCAGCCCCCCCTCAGCGCGGCATGGCTCCCGGCTGGATCCCAGGCTTCTCGGGCCGCCGCCGGCTCCTCTAGACCGCTCCCGGGCCACCTTAAAATGACACACGCACACAGGGACACACACACAAAAACTTAATCTCTCCAGCTCTCCGCCCCTCCCCCTCCCGCCCTCCCCTCTGTCCCCTCCCCACCCTACCCTACCCCTCCCCTTCCCTTCCTCCTCCTCCCCTCGGCGCGGAGCCTCTTCCTACTTCCCCACCCACCCCACCCCCTTCCTCCGCCCACCCGGCTCCCAATCCTCCCCACCCGGGTCCCGGCCTCGCGCCCGCCCGCCGGGAGGGGACAGCGTTAGGTCCCCGACCCGCGCACGCCCCGCGCCGCGCTCACCCCCTAGAGGATGCTAATTCCAACTTGGATCGGGGGAGGGAGCGTCCTGGATGCCGAACGCCTCCTGGCTATTTGCTCTTCATTTGTTTTCTTCTCCCGGGAAGGAGGAGGAAAACCAAGAGAAAGGGAAAGGGAAAGGAGAGGCGCCTGCCGCGTCTCCCGGTGCCCGCCGGCTGCGCAGAAGCGAGGCGGGAGGCGAGGTGAGGGTCGCCGCTTGCTCACTCCTCGCTCCTGTTTTTTTTTTTTTTTTTTTTTTTTGGGCAAAGGCGGGGTCTTTCTTTGCAAACCAATGACACAACCCCACATGGGCCGGCCTCGCCCCCTACAGATACTCCTCACTACAAATCGGCGCTCTCGGGGGATTAGTGGCTCCGCGAAAGTGCACACTGGCGCGGCGGGCGGGCGGGCGAGGGGGCCGGGCGCGGCTGGCACTCCCCGGTCGGGCCCCGCCCGGGAGGCCGTGGCTACGCGTTTCGGCCTCGGTTGCGGAGGCGGGGGTCCCACAGCTGCTGCCAGGAGTCTGGCTCTCCCTTAGCCCTCCTTCCTCCTCCGCCCCTTCCACGTGGGGCCCCGGACGGACCGCCACGTGGGGGGGACGCGAGATCCGGCGGGCCTTAGCGTGGCAACCCGACGTGGTCAGAGCCCCCACCAGGTCCGCGCCGCCGACCTGCCTCCTCCTCCCACCCCCAGCGGCTCGAACTTCCTCCTGGGCCCCCGGGCGGGTCGCTTCTGCTTCTCAGGCTCGCGGGGTCAGGCGCGGGCCGGCCACAGGGGGCACTTGCGCTCCCCAAATCCGGATCCCGGAGACAGTGCCCGCGCCTTGCCCGAGAGGCGGCGGTGACTGTGAGCCGGGAGGGAGCCCTATGTGCTGGAACTTGCAGCGGTTGTGATCCCTACGAGAAGAAAAACATTTTTTACACATTGAAAAAAAATTGTTCCTTCCTGTTGCCTGGATCTCGCTGGGGCTATTTTTAATTCCTTGTGTGGAAGCTGCGGGACGGAGCCGCGCTGTAGCCTGGAGGCCCGGGGAGTCGCGATCCTGGTTGGCGTAGCGCTCTTCCGCGACCCGGTGCCCGCGCCGCCCCGGTGCCCGAGGTTAGGGTTGGGACATGAAACCAGGGGATCCAGGCCGAGCGCCTACCGCATCTAGACTAAATGCCATGCCGTGACCGGTAACATTGCTGCTTGGTTTGCGGAAGGGAGCCAGCGGCTGCGGGTGAGAAGCTCGTCTCCCTGCGCCCCAGAGGCCCCCAAACTCTCGGTTCATTTCCCAGAGCTCGGCCGTTTGTCCTCCAAGAGCTCCTGTGCGGGCTGAACTGAGCCTTTCGCCTCGATCTGTTTAAAAACCGTATTGAGATGTTACGAACTGGATTGAAATGTTGAGCAGGAAAAGCGTGGGGAGGGGCGTGAGGTCCGGCCTTTGAAGGCCGCAGGGACCGCCATTCCTAGAGCGGAGTCTCTGGGTTTGGCCTCCTGCGTCCCCCGTGCGCACCACACCCTACCAAGAGACAGCAACTTCAAGTAGGGCCTGAGGACCAGCAGAAGGGCGGCGGAGTTGAAGGGTCCCTTTTCTCCATCCCAAAGAGTGCTGCTTCGGGACTCCCCGTTTTACATTTGAAAAGGTCCTGCTCGGGCGGTAGCTCGGAGTACGTGCTGGCCGCGCGTGGACTGCCGTGCGCCGAGACGTGGCACGACCAACCCCCCCCCTCCCCCCGGCAGCCTTGGGGGGCGTGAGGGAGGCCAGGCTCCGGAGGGTTTATTTCCACAATAAGGTTTCAAAACTCGACTGAAGACCTTCTAGAGTGACGGCAGCGCAGGACCAGTCTTTTCACATCCGCTAGCTCTCGTAATGCAGTTACTAAGATGTCCAAAGCGCGTTTTAAAGTCCGAACAGGCCCCAGCCAGGCCAGCTACGTGACACTAAAATCTGTGGTTCTGTCGAAAACCTGCGAGACCTGCACACCCATTTGTCTCCAGCTTCTGGAGACCCCACGTCCCCTCGAATGTCTTCTGGGCTCAAGGTCATGGCACTCAAGTTAGTTCTAGGTATAAACGGGCCCCGCCCACCCCCAGGCTGCTAAGTGTGTCTGTGTTCTTAGGAATAAACCATAATAACTGAACAAAGATTTTCTGCTTCCTTATTTCACAGATGATCTTTAGTCCTTTAGTGGCCCATTCTCACCCAGAAACCACAAAAAGTCAGCTGGTTTCTCATATCACTACTTCATTTTTCATGTCTACTATGAATTTGGCCTAACTTAGAAAACACTGTGTTTTGTTTTCAGAATGTTAAAAAGAAAGCTTTTTTCAGAGCCAAAATGATTTCTCTTCAACTTGACACCCTGCATTTTAATGCTGAGCCAGTTGGACCTTGATAAGTGAATTATTTCAAACTCCAATTTAAAAAACAAAAAAGTTCAAACCACAGAAGAGTCCATTTCCAATGTGGGCAAGGACTTGAATTGACATTTCTCAAAGGAAGATGAACAGACGACCAATAAGCACATGAAAAGATGCTGCACATCACTAATCATTAGGGAGATGCAAACAAAACCATTGGAAGAGACCACTTCAAGTCCACTGGAATGGCTATTATTCAAAACAAAACAAAAAACAGAAAGTTAAGTGCTGGTGAGGTCTGGAGAAATCGGTGAACTTGTGCATGGCTGGTGGGAATGTCAAATTGTGCAATCACTGGGGAAGAGTTTGGTAGTTCCTCAGGAGTAATGTAGAATTAGTACATGATCCAGCAATTTAAATATTAGATATATACAGAAAAGAATGAAAAGCAAGGTCTCAAATAAAAGTGTGTGCATCAGTGTGCATAGCATTCGTCGCAAATACCCAAAAGGTGAAACAACTCAAATGTCCATCTCTGTCCTCCAGAAAGCCATGGATTTTGTCCAGGACACAATGTAGGGGGAGTGTCACTATGAGTCACTTCCCTCCATCACCTAAGAGACAGACAGATACACATGCACACGCACGGATGTCCGCACACGCACCAAGGGAATGGGCAGTAATAGCTGGGCCCAATTCTCCCTCAACCCCAGGGAGTAATTCTTATCTCTGCTCTGTACTCCTTCAAAAGGAAATAAAGTGCATCCCTCTTGAAATAAAGGTTTGCTTTTAACATATTAAAACTGTGTAAACCACCACAATTCCTTTTGCCTTGGCTCCTAGGAACCTCAAAGTCAAATGTTGCATTCAAGGATGCCAGCCAGTCTGCTTTCCTATTCCAAGAAGCAACATATTCCTTCCTCCATGAGGTGATTTGGAACTCTCCATGGGACAGGAGTGGTTTGTATTATGTCAAGAGAAATTTAAATGTTTTCATGTGACTTTATATTTAGAAAACAGAATAGCAATTGTCCCAATAATACAAATTATAGAAAATAAAGCTCAATAAAATCTTGCTTGGTAATAACATACAGATGACACAAAGATTGATTTCTGGACTCAAAAAATCTGGGCTGTGAAACTGTTGAAAGGAGTTTCTGATTTCCATTTTGGCTTTTTGATTAACTGTAGGGTTTCATATATATTTACTATCACTACCAGTAGTAGTTGGAGGGAAATTATTAATAATTATACCAAAATCACATATTGCACGTATCAACACCCCTTAAGACAGACTTTTTAAAGGAGAGGGATGGGGCAGAAGAATCAACAATTGCCCTCAATAGTAGATACCACATTTTGTAAACATGAAAGTAAGTGATGGCTGATCTGTTTTGTAGGGCCTGGACCATACCAGGTGCTTGGTTAAGTATTTCTAGGTGGAGCGATAGATGGATGGATAGATGGGGGAATGATGGAAGGATGGATGAATCACTCAGCAAATATATTTCAAGAGTATGGAGCTATATAAAAGTCATACGTGCAAACTCACAAAGAGAATAAAGTCTTTTTTTTTGTCAGGAAGAAGCATTTTATGACATTTCCCTTTTAGTTGTTCACACTGGTTGTTTTCTCCCTGCACCCGGGACTCCAACCCTGGGGTGTATGGCCTATCTCCTTGGGGGGCAATTGATGAAGCCACAGCTCCACCAGGGCATGCCATAAAGTCATTTTTAATTGAGCATATCAGTGTTAGGGAGGACAGATTTGAGGTGATCTTAAAGGTTTTTAAATATTTTGCTGTAATATTTCTGTAACTAAAAAAGTAAAGGGGCAACATACCCTTGTAGAATAGTGGTTGAGTCCACTGCCTCTGGTTTAGCATAGTTCACATTCATCCCAAGGACCCTGTTTGTGACCTGTGCTGGGGAACAACAGCCAAGATGAACTGAGAAAAATCCATAAAGGCGTCTTCCTCCTCTCCCTGCCTGCCTGTCTACCTACTCGCCTTCATGCCTGCCTGCACCTTTGCTTAAAAAAAAAAAAGGAGGTAGAAAGTAAAGCCGGATACAATCTACTCTCAAACAGTTCAGAATAATATGTATCTAAAGCAAATGTGGCAAATGTTAAAAGCTAGTGAATTGGGGGGACAGATATATTGGATATATTTGTACAAACCTAACAACTGGTCTATAATTTTTTTTTAATTAACAATTTAAAAAATTAATGTGGAAAAAGATCAAATTCACGTTCTTAGTGTGAAGCTTTTAAGGCATATTTTTCTTCCAGGTAGTAGCCCTTCAAAAGGAAGTCACCATTCCCTGCCTTCCCTGCTCTGTCTTCCCTAGGAGCAACTTTGCTGTCTCAGAATGGGTGGAGGTGGGGGTGGGGGTGGGGGAGTGGTCCTGCAAAGGGCTGTTGGGACAGCCCTGCTGCTTTCCCTTGACCCTAATCTTTCTCTTTTCCCTATCTCTTTCTGGTTTCATTTCCAGGAACCAACGGTTGTAGGGGGGAAGAAAAAAAAAAAGATAGTGGTCCTCGATAATTGTCCTTTTATTGTAACTGTTTTGTGCAATGAAATGAACTAGCTGGTGGACTTGAAGATTTCAAGGGTCGGTACAGCAAGAGCTGCCAGGAGTTGGACTTAACTGTACCTTCACTCACCTAGCTCTGGTCTTCAGGTCTCAACTCCCTTCGGAACCACACTTACCTGAAGCTCTCAGTTGCTGTCCTGAATGGAGGTGGGAATTTGTCACACTAGTTTGTTAGAATAGCAGTGCTGGTTGTGGGGATGATATAATCCCTATGTGATTCCTAATTACTTTGAATCAGTTTGGACATCTTGTGTTTATAGATGCCCTCTTCCATGGGGCACTTAAAATTCCTGTCAGGGTCCAATGCAGTGAGGGGTACACTGGAGAGTGGTTGAAACTCTCAGCTTTCAGATTCCTTTGGCATTTGGGTTTAAACCCATGCCTTCTATTTTTTAATTACACACACACACACACACACACACACACACACACACACACACACACACACACACACACACATACACACACACACACGCTGCCTGAATCTTTTGAAAAACAGTAACTCCCGACTTAGGAAAACAAAAACAAGCGTGCTGATCGCAGAAATGAGTGAATCTGTAGTGTAACATAAGGAGGAAATAAACAAACATATTGAGCTATTCCTTCTCAACAAACATTGAAAGGGGGTCTGCTCCATGCTTGGCCCAGGCTGGACTAGATTAACCTGAGTTGGTTTCCTCCTCCCAGGAGAGAGAAGCCCAGGGAGACAATACTGACCTAAGTATTGTTAGCTCTCAACCTCACCATATTGCAAGGTAGGAATTAAATCCCATAGCCGTCGTGAGAAAGGTCATACTCCCGGAGGGTTTTTGTGCCCTCTGCAGCCATACAACCCTGTATGCAGAAGGGCCTGAATTTGATGTCATGCTTTGTTTTTCCCATTTTAAAATTCTTTTTAAAGGAAAGGTGCAGGCAGGAAGGAGGGCAAGCAGGAAGACAGGTAGTAAGAGAGAGGAAGAGGAAGCATGATTTTATTAAATAGTTGTTCATCTTGGCTGTCTGTCCTGGCCCTGGATCACAAACCTGGGTCCCTGGGATGAACATGGGCTATGCTGGTCTGAGATGGTGAATTTAATGCCAAGCCATCAGGGCACGCCCACCATTTTAAAATTATTCAAATTTTTTGAACAAGGGATCCTGCATCTTCATTTTACAAGAGACCCCACGGAATTACGTAGCTGGTCTTGACTATGTTATCTTGCCTAAGGTCTCTAAACCAGCAAGTTGCAGACATAGTGTGCAGAGTGGTTCTTAAATCCTCGGAGTTCACTGTATTCAATGACTTCAGGGAAACTAATTTAAATACTAGATAAAACAGATTCAGTCCAGTGGAAAACAGTAGGAAAGCCTCGAATTCTCTACTCAAGGTCCCAGAGTCAAACTGCAGCCAAAAGCAATATCAGAATGCCCCTGGCCTCTTGTAGGGCCGTTGCCTTCCAGGTCTAGTGCTGAGCCCTGCCCTTGGGATGGGAATTCTCCGGCAGCCGGGCAGGCTCACGATATGCCGCTTCAGACATAGTAGCAATCATGACTAACACGAGAGTCATACAGGCCAAAGACATGATTCAGTCCTCATGGGCCCATGCTGGGGCCCCTGCTGTGAATAGTCACAGACGCATAGACTGGGAATGACCAGCCTCTGAAATCACTGCACATGGGAGAATGGAAATTATTCAGCTCCCACTATGATTGGCTTTGGGATTTAAAGTTCTTTATGTAAGCTGTAGTTCAACCGCCTGCATGATGTCTGATGACGCCTGCAAGAAGCTTCAGTGAGAGTCTGTCCTCCCTGGAGAGAGCTGTCTTTAACTTTAAAAAACCAGGTGTGCCCTGGTGGCGTCCAAAGCCCTGGGTTCATGTCCTGGGTTGTGAAGGAACGACCAAGATGAACTGTATAAGACAATAAAGTGTTTCTTCCTCCTCTCTCTTCCTGCCTGCTTGCCTCTGATCGCCTTCATTCCTGCCTGCACCTTTATTTTAAAAAGTTTTTCTAAACCATTCATTCAGTATACTTTGGTGGCCTAGTGGATAAGGCCATTGGATGTAGTCCATGTACATCCCAAGGACCCAGGTTCAAGACCCAGGTCTTGTATAACAATCAGGGTGAACAACAAAATAAAATATCTTCTTCCTCCTCTCTCTCTGCCTGCCTACTTGCCTCCATTCTTGCCTGCACCTTCCTTTTTTTAAAAAAGGAGTGCTTCTGCCTATACTCTCAGGCTGTGGACAGGTTTGACACTTGACCCCCTGACCCGTGCACCTCTAGAGACTTACTTTCACAAGTCATTTTTCCAGGAAGAAATGAAGAAGTGTGGTGCTAGTTCCCCCACATCCCCACTCCAACTTTTCAGATTGTTCAATCTAACAGTACGACAACTCCCTGTATTTCTTATTTCATGTTCATATTTTGTCACATTTGTTTGAACTCTTTTTTCCTCTCTGTTCATAGATACTCATTTTCTTGAACCATTTGCATGTGAGTTGCAGATCTCCTGATGTTTCACTCCTAAATCCTTTATATCTTCTAAGATTTCTACTACAAAACCCAAATATCTTGTCACATCTGTGATAAGCAGTACTACCTCTTTCTACCAGGGCTGTCCGTTCAGTGTGATTCAAATCTCATGAGGCCAGCATCCCGCGGGCAACCTACAGGTTTGCAGCAAGCTAGATACAGAAATTGAGAGCAAGCTTTTCACATGTTTCATAATTTGGTGTGTCCCGGTGCCTCAGGCACTAAGTCAGTGGCTGGGGTGTGGCCCACGTAAAACACAAGAATCCTCGTTGTGATTTCGGGTGGGAAACAACAAAAAATAATTCAATAAAAGGACTTCCTCCTCCTCTTCCTTCCTTAAAAATGATTCTTCCTCCTCTCCTTCTTGTCTTTAAACAATAACCTAATTTAAGAAAACACAAATAGCAAACAGAATAATTTTAAATCTGTTCACTTTAGTAATCAAACACCTGAGCGTGAATTTTGTATATTTTTCCAGAATATTATATTTTACAAAAGCACCAATTTGAGATACTCTGAAAACTAAACAAAAACCAAAATGAGTCCTTCACCACATTTAGAGAAGTTCTGTCTCATTCCCAGATCTCACATTTGTAGCATTTTACCAGTTATGTAGGCTCTGGCGGGGCGCGGGGGGTAGGGGGAAACTGTCACATAGCAAATGAGCTTTGTGATGTCCCGACGTCAGAAAGAGTCAAAAGAAAGACCATATCAAGTTATCGCTGCGCTCAGGGTTGGCTAGACTCCTTTGTGCATGAATTGAAAGTTACCAGATTTCGGCTCAAGGTAGCTCTCGGCTAGCAAGTGGTGGCTAGTGTGGATTTAGGGGCTCCTCTGCTAGGAAGATGCATCTGTCTAAATTCACTTCCACTGAGGAGAAATCTTGAACATGGTTGAGATAAGGCCAGATCCCAGTAACTACCATTTATGGCTAGTGTCCAGTGTTCAACGCGGTGACAGCAGATTCCATGAGCCGCCAAGGCTCTGTGCTTAGAAGGGATTCATGCCCTGCATCTGGAAATCCTTAATCATTTCAAACAAGGTGCCCTGCCTTTTCATTTTGCCTTGGGTCCTGCAAATTATGTACTTCACCCCACCGCCATCACATCTATTGGACTGACCTCTGATTTCAATAGCTGATGAGGGAAAAGTTGTATGCACGCTCAGGGTCCCCCAGACTGACAGCACACCCCCAGGCACAGCTGGCACAGCACCCCATTCTGTCCCGAGCCTTCTCCGGCACCGAAGGGGAGATTTCACCCGCACCTCTACATGGCCTTTATGTTCAGGGGAGATAAAGTGCGCACGTGTGGCAATTTTCACAGGTGATTTTCATCCACAGGGCAGGACTGGAGAGTGAATGCTCTGGGTTCAGGCTCTTTGGAGATACGGTTTCCCAAGAAACGGAGCCCAGTCACCCTCCTGCTTCCTGGGTCACCTCCCAAATAAATTCCCTGCACCCAAGACTTTGAGGTTCTGCATCTGGTGGAACTCAAGCTAAGACAGCCTTGGTGGTGGGTGTTCCACAGAGATGTGTTGAATGAATAAGTGAGTACTTAGCTCATGGGATTATTGACGGGAGTCAAGGAGATCAATTATGGGAGTATCTGGTTGAGATCCTGGCATGCAATAGAAGCGCAGTCTGTGGTAGCTGTTGTTAGTATAACGTCCTATCTTACCTATCCAGAGTTTCCCTTTTAGCAGAAATGGACAGGAAGTGTCACAGCAAGTATGACAGGGATAGACCACAAACCGGGTGACTTAAAACAGCAGGAATGTATTCTCTCGCAGTTCTGGTGCCAAAAATCCGAAATCGAGGTGTTATAGGGCCCTGTTCTCTGAAGGCTCTAGGGCAGGGTCCCTGTCTCTTCCAGACTCTGTTGGTGGTTGGCCAACCCTGGCATCACTTGTTTGTAGATACATCACCCCAGTCTCCCCATGTGTCTGTATTTGCACCTCTGTTTTCTTTTCTCATAAGAACAGCATTCGGTCAGGGCCCACCCAATCCAACATGCCGTGATCTTAACTTCATTACAGCTACCAAAACCTTATTTCCAAATAAGGTCACATTATAGGTGCCAGGAGTTGGGACTTTCCATATCACCTGAGGGGACACAGCACAAAAGAAAAGTGAAACTCACTGAAAATAAATGCATAGGTGCACCCTGGAGTTGAGTGGTTGAGTATAGTCCACAGACATCCCGAGGTCCCAGGTTCATGTACCGGGACGGAAACAACCACAATGAATGACAACTAAATAAAATTAAAAAAAAAAAAAATGCTTCTTCCTTCCTGTCTGCCTACTCACTTCATTCCTGCCTACACCTGTTCTTAAAAAAAAAAAAAAGAAAAAAGAAATTCATAACACTTGAGCCCAAGACTAGATTCTTCTTGGCTAAACTGTCAGAATGAGTAGGCTGCGGTTAAAGAAAAATCTGAACCTCTAGGATCAATTCTGGTTAACAGTAAATGGTATTTTCACCTTTTTGTCATTATGAGGAAGCCAGACTTCTGGGGTGGAAGGCAGCCATGTTTTGATATGGCCTTTTGTAAGTGGGCTGAGAATTTAACTTCTGCTACAGGTCATAATGCCAACTGGGCTTTTCCCACATTGCTGTTTATAAGTAGCCTCAGATGTTAATAATTAATACATGTGAAATATTTATTAAGCACTTAATTTATGCCAGGCTTCTGTGCCAGGCACTAGAGAGACAGGAGAGTTGGGTGCAGACCCTGCCCTCAAAGACTTTCTGATGTAAGACTTTCTGATGGACCCTCCGAGATAACAAAACTCACACAGATTCGTACCATGAGCATTTATTGAATGCCTACTGCAAGCTCAGCATGAAGTGGGTTCTGAGGTTTTTTTGGTTCACTTTCTTTGTCATCCAACTGAGCTTTCCAGGGAAGCACTTCCTGACAAAAAATAAACACAGGCCAATGCAGAGCATGACCATAGCTTGCTAAGAGGGGAAGCAGGGTCCTTTTCTTGACTTGGCCTTTCTTCTGACCATGTGGTTTTGGGTAGATAGCACCTCTCTGGGTTTCTTCTCCTGCCCTGTAAAAATGAGCAAGTGAAATGAGATGATCCTGCAGGGCTTGTCAACTCTTATATCATCATGACTGTCAACTGAGACATTTACTAAGCACTTATTATATGCCAAGAACAGCCCTAAACCCCAGCCATGCACAATTTCATTTTATCTTCACAACCAAGACATATGTGTATTAATTATTCCCACTTTACAGATGACGTCATGCAATGATTAAGCCCACTTCCACAGGTTAAGTGTTAGTTGCTAGAGCAGGGATTTAAACTCAAGGGGTCTGATTGCATGATATTATGGATTTTCAAGGGAGCAGCAACCTGCTGGGTGAATGGAAGGAGGGAAGTCTTCATGAGTTGGCAAGAAGAGAAGCAAGTCTTTATCCAGTTTCCGTTTGTCTCTGTCACCATTACCAAGCTTGTTAAACCTAGGGCATGGTGCTATGTCTGTCCCTTAGTGGCATATCTTTCTCTTGAGCTGGTTTTTGCTTACTGAACACCACAAATTTCCTCCTTGGTGGGTTTCTCTCTGTGTGCTAGTTGCTAGGAAACTCATACCCCAAATCAGAGTTAACTAGCAACTGGAGAGTGCTTCGTATAACATATTTTATATATTCTTCTCACCCTGGATCTGTCTTATCAACTCATTCCTCTTTGCCTTTTATTTTAGTGTTACAGGGTCTTCCGTTGTCCTCCAGGTCTTTTCTGCTCTTTCCCACCTTGCTCTCTGTCTTGGAAGTCTGGCCCAGACAGATGAGACCAATGTTTGCTGGCCCACTGGCTTCCGATTAGCTTTAGCCCGTGGGAAGACATCATCAACCAGAGGGAGAGAAGATGTTATTTTTATTCCCAAATCGCCTTCCTTTTCCTCCTCCCAACACCTCTATGAGTTTAACTTGGGCTGACTTGAGCTTTCCAGTAAAGGTCATACTCCCTCCCTCATTTTACTTATCTAGAAGTCATTCATAAACCATACTTCTCCATTTTAACATACGCCATTTCCATGATTTATAGTATATTTATAAAATTATGCAATGGTCACCACTATTCAATCCCAGGACATTTTCATCATCCTAAAAATAGACCTGGAACCCATTAGCAGTCACTCCTCATTCTTCTCTTCCCTAGCCCTTAGCATCCACTAATCTACTTTCTGGATTCGCCTGTTCTGGATAGTTCCTATAAAAAGGAATCAAGTACTATTTCTCCTCTTGTCTAGTTCTTCTGCTCAGCATAATATGTTCAGGGTGCATCCATGTCATAGCAGGTCTTGGTGATTCATTCCTATTAGGCTCCCCTTTGAGGCACTACTTGTCCCTCTGTCTGTATTCTTGTACCTTCTTCTTTTCCTTGCCTTTGGGCCTAAAGGTGTTATGAGCTTGCTGCCGGCCCTACATGGCAACAGTATGTTGTGGGGCTTCCTGACTCTTAACTTTTGTAATTAACCCTCCTCAAATGACCTAGTAGAGATGAGCCTTTGTCTCCTGTTGGGACCCCAATATTCAATTCTCTTGTGCAATGGATAGATTTTGTATGAATTTCCACAGTACGATTCATGTACTTTATCCTGATGAATGGGGACTGAAGTAAATAAGGTGATAGGTTTGCTGATGACACTTGGCTCTTTCTTACCACCCTTGCCTGTCACCAAGTCGTTGAATGATTTTAAGAACTCTTGGGGATCCTGACACCCTACACCCTTAGCATTTCTGGAAATGTACCCCGGGGAACACCCGACACTCAGCTGCATTTTGGCAGTAGCTCTATTGACTTGAGTGAATGTAGATGGAAGTCCTAGTGAATGACCGAACGGAAAGTAGCCATAACTTTTAAATTCACTGGAAGATACACTTGGGAAATATACAAAACCCTCATTTTCAAAAGAGGGCTCCTTGGGAAGAATATTCAGAGGTGACAGACAGCCATTTTCTTCCTCACGTCTCTTCACCACTGGTGGCTGGGAACAGACTGTCCTGCCACTGCCTAGTCATGAGGATTCTCAAAAGAGTTCTCAATAAATTTCATTTATTAACAAGGAACCGCTCCATTAAAAAAAAAAAAAAAAAGGAGAATACCATTTGCAAATAACCTCCTATTACTTAAGGCTTTGATTTTTACTGTATTATGGAAGAGTTGGCAGGAAAACTGAGTAAGACAATGGACCCCATTGGGGGGACTAAGAATAACAAGGCGAGGTTTTCTTAAGCTTGTCACTCACACCCAAGGGTTTCTTTCTGGAGCAATCTTTGATGTGAATGCTCAGAATGCTCTAAATCCAAAGGCCATTTAAAGCTTAGTGATAAAACTCAGGAGCAGTGCAACTGTTTAGAACAGGAACAGGATGCTGAAAGGCCTACAGCACGAAGACTCGGCTTCCAGTGTTACTGGTAGGAGAGGAAAACTGAGGTCGGTGTAGCTTTAAGGGCCGCCAGTGCCAGGCAAGTGTGAATGGCTTACTTAATATTTCATCTACCTTATTTGGGGAAAGTTTCAGACATGAAGGATATAAAATATTGACTTGAAGCAAAGAGAATTGCCCCTCATATTCCTAGTGGGATCCAACACTTCCAGAACGTTTGAAAAATGCTTGAAAAATGGCCAACAAAACTGTGAAAAGATGTTTAACATCAGGAAACCACTAAACAGAAAAGGGTCAATCAAAATCACAATGAGATGTCACCTCACATCTATTAAAAAGGCCATTATTGAAAGAACAAAAAGAAAGTTTTGGAAATCCAGCCCCTGTACAATGTTGTAGGAAGGTAAAATAGTGCCACCTCTCTGGAAAACAATATGGTGGTTTCTTCAAAAAATTAAAAAGAGGCCTATCAATTTTATTTCTAGGTACATACCCCAAAGAAATGAAGCAGGATCATGAAGGGATATTTACACAAGAAAGTTCAGTATAGCATTATTTACTGTAGCTGAGGGGAAGAAGTAACCCAAATGTTCATTGATGGATGAAGGGAAAAAATAAAGTATAGTATATACATACCATAGAATATTCTTCAGCTTTAAAAAGGACATTTTGGCACCAGCTGCAGCTGGATGGACCTTGAGGACATTGTGTTAAGGGAGCAGTTCAATTGCAAAAGGACAAATATTGCCTGAGTCCACTCATAAGAGATACCTAAATTAGTCGAAATCAGGAAAAACAAAAAAACAAAAAAGCGGTAGAAAGGAGGTTGCTAGCTCGCCCTGGTGGCCTAGTGGTAAGGCCACTGAATGAAATCCACATATAGCCCGAGGGTCAGGTTTTAAGACCTGAGGGGTGAGGGGCAGGGGGCGACACAAGATAAACAACTAAATAAAATAGGGTGCTTCTTCCTGCAATCCTTTCCTGCCTAGCTACCTCTGCCTGCCTTCATTCCTGCCTGAAATGTTCCTTACAAAAAAAAAAAAAAAAATGAGAGCGAGAAAGAAAGGAAGTTGCTAAGGGTTAGGGGGAATCACATTTAATGTGTATAGTTCTCAATTTTGCAAGAAAGTTCTAGCAATCTGTTGTACAACAGTGTACACTGTTTAACACTACTGGACTCTGTCTTCAACATGTGTGAGGCGTAACTTAAAATAATTGAAAATTAAATGTTAGATGTTTGTAAGCAATTAAAAATTGAAAAAAAAAAAAAAGAATTTTTAAAGCCTCAAAATGATTTTACCCATTGTTCCAGGAATTCTTTGTCTGGAAATGAACCCTGAATTGCTCGTGGAGATTTGTGCACGTGGGGTTTGTCATGGTATAATATAAGGCCACGAGAAATAGAAGAGTCAAAATAGCCAATGAGAGGGGATTGCATAATCAAATGATCATAAATGTCCATACCAAGGACTGGGGGTGGCTCCTGGAGCAGGAGAACAACCAAGATGAGCAACTACTGAAAATAAGTGCTTCTTCCTCCTCTCCCTTCCTGCCTGCACCTTTCCTAAAAAAAAAAAAAAAAAGAAAAGAAATGAAGTCAAAGCAAAGTGTCAGTCTTTTTTTTCCCAACCCAAACCCAGTGAGTGTTTTTCCAAGGGCGTGACCTTAAAAGCAACCACGAAAAGCTGCTGCAGACTGTGAACTAGAAACCCCAATGTTGGCTCTGTGGGTTCTGGCCCTTCCAGGCTGTTCCATGGTGCCACACAGACCACTCAGGTGAGAAAAGAGCCTGAGTGGGCAGGGCCAGGTCCTCGGGACTGGGGACCAGGGAGAAGGACCTGACTCCAGCGCCAGTGCATCACGTGTCAGATGGAGGAGGACATGCAAGTGGACACGGGCTCCTACCAACTGGGTGCAAGTGTCCTTTTCTGAATGGAGACGTCACTGAGTGGACCACGCAGGTGACCTTTCTGTTGTGACAAAGGAAGGGTCGGGGTTTTGGGGTGCCATCCACATGCACGGAAGAAGCATTTTGATTCTTTGCCACCAATTGCCTTGCCAATATTCTTAGCAGCAGAAATGTTGAGTCACCCTGACTTTACCTGTAAAGGAACCAGAAGTCGGGGACTCATTAAAGATATGACAGGAATTTCAGGCTCTGGCAAACGGTGATCATTTTGAGGGCAATCAGAGGTCTAACATGTAATTTGCTTCATGAAGTTGACTTTACATTTTCTAAATGGCTCTACATTCTTAGGGCAAATTTGGTCATTTTTATCTGACTTTTCATTTATTAGGTCATAGGATGTTTTTTATGTTAATATAAATTCTTCAAAATTCTCCAAAATGGCATATGAAGTCCTATCATATGGCTGTACCTTAAATTATCTCTTTGGTTGCATTGATGTTTCTGGCAATTTTATTTATTCTTTCTTTTGGGGGGTGGGTGGTATAGGAAGGAATGAATGTGAGCAGGCAGGCAAGCAGGAAGGGAGAGGAGGAAGAAGCATTTCATTCATTTGTATTTAGTCGTTTATCCTGGTTCTCTCTCCCCCACCCCCAACTGCCTCACACCCCAGAACGTGCACCCAGATCCTTGGTGCACATGCGTACACTCAGCTACAGACAGTCAACCCAACTGCTGCTCCACCAGCGTGCGCCTAGGGAGTTTTATTAATATGACCGTAATCTCAATACGGTAGTGCTATGAAGCGTCTGTTTGCATTTCAGATTATTTCCTTAGGACTGATTCCAAAAGTTACAGCCATTAGGTCAAAGATGTACACATTTTTCAGGGGTTTCTTTTGCTTGTTTTTTGTCAAATTTTATTTTATACTGCTTGTATATTTTCCTGTTATTTTTACAAGATGAAAATTACTTTTTTCTTAATTGTAAAAGAAATGCACAAAGAAAGCAATTCCAATTTAAAAAGAGAAAAAAAATGAAAATTTCCGGACAAATCCGTTACAAATCTGTGTATTTATAGAAAATTTTGGCTTCACAGTGACCCACTGTAAGGAGACATGCTTTATGAAACCAAGTGTGGACATTTGTAAGGCTCTTGACTCTTATAACAAGAACACTTTACGAATGACTTATGCCAATAACACCCCGCAGTCAATGAGTGATGATCCCTCTCGTGACCAGTGAAACCCATTTGGCAACATCCTGCTGATTTTAGAGATGTTTCCAGCAAAGAGCAGTGCCGAGAACCTGGAGCACAGTTTGGAGGTGGGCTGTTTGCTCTGAAAGAACGGAAATCATGTGAGATTCCCATCATGGAAGTCGGGTTATTTCTGAAGAATGTGTTAGAGGTTGTTGGAGAAGGGAGCTGTGCTATAATGATGTCCCATAAATGTCATTATATATTTGGGAAATCTGTGGTCTCGTCTCTGAATTCAGTAGGGGGTTGCTTTGCTGAGCTGTAAACTACCGTGGCCGTTGTACAGAGAGAATAACAGTCGACTCCATCCCAGAAGTGTACTTCTCGCCATTGCAGAGCCCCACTCTGCCCAAAGGCCTGCGTGCTGGAAGTGGGGCACCCCCTACTAGTAGGGTTTCCAACACAGACTGAAAATTGAGGTGCTGAGGGTCATGCAGGGAGACATACTGATGGGCACTGAGGCTCAGGGCATGTCACACCCAAAGGTGTTCACCGACAACAAGGAACATCCTTTTTCTGCCTGTGGGAAGGGTGGGGTGAGGCGGTGGCCATCCCACCTGGCATGACCATTTACAGGGCTGGAGGGGCCTCTGAAAACCCACAGTCACTGTCACTACACAGGGACCTGGTGTGAATTGCCTTCAACCTCCATCCATATCACTGCAGTGCCCTGAGCTGCCCCACGTGCGGGGTTGGGGGTTGTAATTAGGCCTGGGAGCGCTGGCAAGTCCTTCCATGGTCCCATGGAAAGTCTGGAAGTCAGGGTAGGTGAGCTCTTCCTAGGAGACTGCACAGAGGAAACACCACCCTGCAAGAGGAGCACGGCTCCGGGGTGAGGGGAGCGGACATTGTCATACTCCCGAATCAGGAGCTGGAGGGGGAATGCTGGGCTGTGAGCAGCATTAGGGAGAGGAGCACCTGGTTTACTCTTCCATACAGACTGAAGGCTCCTTGTGGCTTTTTCTGTTCCTGTTTCATTTTGTGGGAAAGGAGCAGGCAGCAACTGAGAAAAGAAAGTTCTACAAACAAGTAGCGATAGCCTGGATGCCAGTGGTGAGGAGACAGGCCGGCAAAATGTAGTCTCGACCTGATTCAGGAGCCTGATCGCTTTCTCTCTCTGTCCCCCTCTGTCTCCCTCTGCCTCTCTCTGTTTCCCTTTGTTTCTCCGTCCCCCTCTGTCCCTATCACCTTCTGTCTCTATCTGCCTCTGTCTCTGTTTCCCGTTTCTGTCTCCCACACTCTGCCGTGTCTTGCCCTGTCTGTGCTTGGGTAGCCTCCATGTGAGGATCTGGTTACAAAGGCAGCATGGATGCTTGGCCGTTGTTCCTCCTCTGGAACAGATGGTGTCCCTGCTCTATGGGAATCATAGTGCACAACCCACAGGCATCAGGTGCCTTGAAGATCAGGGGAGCAGGACCACCCCATGGTGGTCTCAGCTGCTTCTCACAGAACGTCTCTGTGCATCTGGGATGCTGTTCCTCTCCTCCCTCTCTTTCCTCCTCTGAACTTTCTCCTCCCTCTTCATCTCCATTCTCGCCTCGTCTTCCACACTTTGAGCTCCTATTCGTCCTACAGAACCCATTCTCAGCCCTGCTGCAGCACTGCTTCCATTGCTCTGGAACCCCCCTCAGGCCTGGGGGCTTCTGGGCTGAGGATTTGCTTTGCCCTCCTCTGTATTGGAGTAGCGGGTCCAGGACTTGTCATCTCATAGGTGTGTCTGATGTGTCTGGTGAATGGCAGAATGTCACAGAGCACCAGGCCCCATTTTGCTCTTGACCCCACCCATTCTCAGGCTTCAGTCAGGGCTTCCCAGTGTTCTTAAACTGCAAACCAGAAGATGGCAGATGGTTCTGCTCTGGGGCTAACTTGCCGGGGTTTCAAGTGATTGGCGGTCGTTAGGACCCCACCCTAGCAGCCAGCACAGTGGAGCAACATACTGACTCATCAAGAGGAAAATCTAATAAAGGAACGCAATTCTCCTTACTGAGAGACCCAGGGCGCACAGTGTGAGTGCCTTCAAAGGTATTTGCCTTCCCGAAATGTTATGAGAATAACCAGGATGAAGCACTTGACTTTGCAAAAACTGTTTCTGTATCTCTGCCCCTGGGCAGCTGGGCTGCAGGCAGTGGATGGGTCGCCACACTTCTCTCCACCTCAGCGACCAGGAATGTGTATACTTCACAACACTGGCTGATCCTGGGGAGAGAGGGTGAGGAACAGGCTCCTTCTCCCAAGAAGCCGGTGGCTAGAGACAGGACAGGCTTGCAGTAGCCCCAGAAGGCACGCTGCTGTCTTGGAAAAACAGGAGCCTTCTCAGGGGTTGTGAGATCTGAGTGAGATTTGGGAGACTGATGAGGGGAAGAGCACAAACAGAACGTCTCTGCTGGTCCTAATTCCTCTGCCAGCACTGCAGCCTCTGAGCTTGGGTTGCCCGCTGCGTGGGGAGTCTTCGATGGCCCCCCAGTTCAGCTCTCCCAAGCTCGGTGCACCCTCCTTAGGCGCGCCTTCAGGACCGTTCACAGAGCCACCTGCCGTCCCTCCCTCCTCCACCCCAGCCCCATCTCTCTGGAATGCTCTCCTCCATCAGAAGCTCCTGAGCTTCTCCTGCTTCACCTTCTCCGAGAGATGGTGAGCGCCATGCCGTCACTGTCACCATGGCAGCAGTGTCCAGCGCAGTGGGAACCTGTGGACGTTCTGTGGAGAAATCTCTCCCACGAGGGGTGAGGGCACCTGCTTCCCTTTTGCTGAGGGAATAATGAGCCACCCCTGGGCCCTGGATGAGGAGGAGGGTGAACTAGAGTTTCTCCGACTGATCTTTCTTCCTGCTCATCGGGACAAGTCCTCCCTCAGTGTCCCCACAGGTGTGTTCAAATGGAGATTTCCAGAGGGACTCTGGAAGGTGCAAGGACCCAAACTCCTCATCGTTCACTTCGTCATTCACTCAACCATGTCCCAGACAGGTGTGAAACACTGGCCACATGCCAGGTATTGTGATGAGACTGGGGTAAGGACAGTCAGAGACCCTGTCCTGAGGGGCTTCCAGCCCAGAGGAGAGTCAGAACTGGTTACAGGGAGAGAGAACTGAGAGCCGTGGTGGCCAGAGGAGCACAGGGCGTGGCTCAGCGGGAAGGAGGTCTGCAGGGGTATTGCAGCCAGGTGGCACTGGAGCCAAGTTAGGAAAACAGCTAATTGAGGACATGTGGCACTACGTATGTGTGAGAGCACACATGTGTCTTCATATGCATCCATGTGTGCTCTGTACACATGTGTGTGCAAGCAGGTGCCTTTGTGTGTGCACACACATGTGTATATCTTTGTATGTGTAAAGCAGGTGTATCTGTGGGTGTGAGTATGCACACATGTTTGCATGTATTTTTCACACATCTGCCTCCATGTGTGAGCACACATGCATCTTTATACATGTGTGTATATGAGTGGCTGTGTGTGTGTATGTGTGTACAAAGCTTCTTCACTTAAGTAGGGTATTAGGCCCTGGTGAACCCATTATTTACTGAAAAAAATCTTAAGTCAAAATGTACTGAATACACCTAACCGACTGAACATCCTAGCTTAGCCCTGTCTCCCAGGTGCTCAGAACAACTAGACTATAGTTGGGCAAAATCCTTGAACACAAGTCTGTTATATAAAATGCTGAATGGCCCATGGAGTTTGCTAACTACTGTATGAAAGTGATACCAGTCTGGAGAGTCAATCCTTGCCTCCGGTGATGGCGGGACCCATGGAGCTGTGGTCGCTGCCACTCCCTGGCATCAGGAGAGAAGATCAGACTGCATGTGGCTGGCTCTGGACAAGATCAAAATTGAAATAACAGGTTTGGCTGAATGCTTATCACTTTCACACTATTCTATGAGCAAAAAATCATAAGCCAAATCATTGTAAGCTGGGGACTGTCTATACAAGTGTGAAGAGAGCACGCGCAGGTGCTTATATGTGTCTGTGTAGATATGTGTGTACATATGTGTTGACCTGTATGTTTACAAGGGCATAAACATGTTAATGTGTGTTATATGTGTGTAGGAGCACATCAACAGGCTAATCTTGTGTGTTCATGTGTGCATTTGTGTTATGTGTGTGCATTCATGTGTATGCATGTATGCATTTGTGTGTGTGCAAATGTTCATTTGTGTATGTGCATGTATGCAGTTGTATTTGAGTAGAGGGAAGGGCACATTAGTCAGAGAGAATAGGAGGCCATGGGAAGACAGAAGGATGGGAATGGAAACAAGTTAGTCATTTCGATTGTGAGGGGGGATAGTGTTAGGTAAAAGTAGGGGATTGGGAGGAGATGGTGGTGAGTCTTTGAGTTCTTTGTTCCTTAGGGCACCATGAGGGGCAAGAACTGATTGTATGGGCCCTGAGGTATCTCTGAAGCTCTGAATAAAGGAGTGATGTGGTTACAGCAGATCAAGCCCCATTTCCTCTGCCCTGTAGGCTGCTCCCAGAGGCTGCCAAGAATGGTACCAGGCAGGTGCATTTCAGACGGGATGGGCAGGACTGAGAGGATCCTGACCAGTCTTCCAATCGGGGTGGATTCTGACCTTGACTGAGAAGCTGGAGAGAAACAGGTTAAGGCTTGCACTCTTGGGTTATGCTTCTTGCTTTCCTCTCACCATGAAGCTGTATTAAACAGTTACCTATTCAAGCCTCCAGCCCATGCCCTGCATGCAGGGAGTCTGACTGAGGGCTCCTGTAGCAGCAGAGCCTCTGAGCTTGGGTGACCTCGTTGTGGGAGGGAGGCCTCCCAGAAGACACTGGCACATCTGGATTGGGCTGGGGCACCTACCACAGGACTCAGAGAAAATCAGGGCCTGATTCTGAACAAACTCCTTTTGTGGGAATAATGGTTATGTTTCCAAGTATTTGTGGGTTCAATTTTGCACACAATTAATTGTACTTACAGATGCCTCCTTGAGGGCACAATTAGTCACTGGTAACTGATTCTAAAGGTGCCAGAGGCTAATTGTAGCCCCAAGTGAGAAGTTTCAGGTGAAATTAATTATTCTTTATTTATTAAATTGATTACCCATTGGTTGGCTGCATAAAGTTGTGCTCAGATGAACTGGCTGGCACAAAGGTGGTGGGACAAGGACGGTGCCAGCCTCTGTGAGAGCCTCTACCAAGGGGAGGGGCAAAAAGGAATAGGGTTCTTGGGCTGCCTGGCTCAGCGTGGGAAATTCCTCAAGTGACCATCAAGAGGCTGCTAAATTGTGAGAACTTAAGAGTGCTGGCTGAGAAAGCCTGTGGACTTGGGTCCCCTTATCCAGGTGGAGGAAAGGGCTGTGTCTCAAGTCAGCCAAAGCTGCCCCTTCCACAAGGTGACCTGGGCAGATCCCAGCTCCTCTCTGAGCCTTCCCTGGAGAACAGCTAACTATGCTGACCAACCTCCTGGGCTGTGCAGATGAAAGGGGCTTGGGTCAGACGTGGCAGGCTTTTAGCCAACGTCTGCGGTCTTGAGAGGCAGCATTATGGGGTGACCGGGAATGTACTCAAAGGCCAGACTTAGCAGTTTTGAAACATAGATATAAACATCATCCAGTTAACCTTGGATAGGTCGTTGAACCTCACTGGGCCTCCATCTCCTCATCTGTAAAATGGGGATTCATCATGGTGACCTACTTCATGAGACTGTGGGGCCTGAAGGAACTGGCAGATGGAAAGAGCCCACAGTAAGCAGAAATGCATGTTGCCTTTGATTTCTCTTGTTCCTTCCAAGACCACAAACCTATTTCCAATGGAAAAGTCTCTGCACAAATGGTAACCCCCCAACATGGATTAAAATACTCTCTTGCTGCTGCTCCCTGATGCTGGGAGGATACTTATCTTCTGCAGCCAGGACAGGAGGAGCCATATTAAAATATTCAAAGTGGTTGTTTATATCTGTGTCATAAGATTTTGGGTGGTTATTTTCTTGTTTTATTATTTTTTATGTTTCTAAGTTTTCCTTGGTTTTTATTTCTAAAATGTGCCATGTTAAAACAATGACAAGATGGAACGCTCTGCTGAGTAGCAGTTGCGTCCACTGCCTCTGGCTGAGTGCAATCGAAACACATGCTGAGGATCCGGGCTTGCATCTCAGGTCAGGGGGTGGGGAAACAACCAAAACGAACAACTAAATAAAAATGAATAAAGTGCTTCTTTTTTTCTCTCTCTGTCTACCCGCCTATTCACCTTCATTCCTGCCTGCACCTTTCTTTTTAAAAAGCAAAAAAATGACAAGAGAGTAATGTGTAAGCTTCAAGCATATATGCATACGCTTTGGAAGCTGATCTGCATGTCCATTGCCCATCAGCTCACGATCATGCTGTCTAAGAGATTTTGTTTTGTTATTTTAAAGGAAAGGAATGAAGGCAGGCAGAGACAGGAGGGCAGGTAGAGAGAGGGAAGAAGCGTTTTATTTTTATTTTATTTTTTTGTCTTTGTTATTCCCCCGGGCCCCAGGACGCGAACCTGGGTCCTTGGGATATACATAGGCTGTGCTGGCCGAAGTCCACTGACCAAACCAGTACTCCACCAAGGCACATCTGTCCAAGAGTCTTGCCCAAACTCCTTCCCATGGCCACACCCATCCTCTAGTCATGAGTGTCCATCTTCCCTCCCTGGCCACCTTCTCCTGTCTCTGTGCTCCTGGTGACATGCACACACCTCTGTTCCCTGGCTGGCCCTGGCCTGACCATCACTTTCTTGGCTATGCATGGTCAGAGGCTGGGGTCTGCTTCTGCATCCCAGCAAGTCACCAGAGACCCTTGGCCCTCAGCCAAAAACTCCCTGTGCTGCAGAACTGGGAGGGTCTTTGGTGACTTTATATTTTCTTAGGACATTCAGAGAAGTACCTTCCAGCACCTGTGTTCCCCAGAGATTCCCCAGAGCAGACCACAGATATACTTTTGTGTGTAGTTTTCCCATTCCATTTCAGTACTTCTGCTACCTGTATCTTCATCTGTAAACCATGTCTAGCATTTTGTATGTTTGAAAATATACACTAATGATTTTACAAGGTAACTTCTTCACCCCGCAGTCTACCCTTGAGGTCTGTCCATAGTGACTTGTACAGACCCAGATGTGCTGATGGACCAAGTGATGGAGGCCCTGGAGACTCTCACTGCTGCTGCAGAGTCTCCTGGAGGCAGGGGACTGGTCTGCACTGACCCCCGCTGTTACATGGGCCAAGTGACAGAAGCTAACATATGTGGAAAATGAATTTTCTGGTTATCAGGCAGCATAACTTATTGAAGGGAGGTTAGGGAGCCAGGCTACACAGGGCAGTTCCAGGAGTCTTGGTTAGGGGAGTGGGGGGCGTCGACGGGAATTTACCCTGAGTCTTATCATGAAATCAGTGGAATGAATACCCTACCCCGTAACTATTTTTGTCCTTTTGTGATTTCACTCAGGATTCAAGGTTTCTGAGAGAAAACATCATTGAAACAGTCTTAAGACATTATATGACTCACAAAACTAAAGTGTTCAATGTTCAGCAGTGATCTAGCTTCAGGTGTGGCTTGATTCAGGGCCCAAATGATTTCACCAGGACTTTGCTTCCTCCATGGTTCTTGGTGGTCTCCCCAACCCATCTTGGGTGTGCTAGCCCTCCCAGCTGCAGCCATCCCTGCTCTGAGCTTTCCCAAGGAGGTGGAAAGGTGGCAGCTCTGTCCCAGTTTTCTCAGGGTAAGTCTATTGCTGCAAGTCATTGGCCCTGAAAAGGATGTGTATCCATTTCTGAACCAATCACAGTGGCCAAAGAAATGCGGTCATCTCATTGGCTAACATCTGGTCACATGTTCTCAAAAGGCTTCCTTTCTGAAGCTCAGAGCAGACAGCTTCTGCGGGGGCACTACCTCCAGTTGGCAAACAGCAACAACAGCACAAACCAATAGATGCCCTCTCTGACAGACAAACATCAATAAACAAGAGACAAGATGTGAATAAAATAAAGCAGCGCAGGCTGGCATCCCAGGACTCCTGGACCCAAGGAGCAGGTGTGATAGACCACATGACAGTTGAATAAGCAGCCTTCTTAAAAAAAGTGGCTCACTGTCCCCCTAGCGACCCAGGAGGTCAGGCTGTGACATACCGCCATGCAATCCTTCCATCTTCCCTTGCTTCAGTTACTGTCAGATGATGAGCTTCAGCGACATACTGCATTTTCCTGGGTTATCCCCTCAAATGAATTATGTGAATAATGAAGTTTCAATATTTTTCATTTAGCAATTAATCTTGGTGAGCATGAAACTTCATTTAAAGTGCTAGTACGGTGGCTGGATCCATTAATCAACATGGAAAGAGTCCTCGGGTGTGGGATCAGCCCAGGCAGTGAAATACCGGCATTTCACAAAAACCGGGGATCTGCGCCGGTTGTAAGATGTGTCACATCTGAGGCACCGCTGTCCCAAGACAGAGGGGTTGGAGACAGGTTGGCCTCTAGACCCCTCATTTCAGATTCCATGTGGAAAAACCTCCAGCTTGGACTTAACATTCATGAGGAGTGTTCATGGGAGGAAAGAGATGATCAAAAAAATAGTTCATAAACCCAAACCAGTCATTATTAGAGTGGCAAAAACACAGTGCTTATGCACAGAATAGTTTACATTAAATTAAAAACCATAACTTATCTCTGAGACACTCCATTTAGTACATCTGAGGTTAAATATGGTTCATAGCAGCTCTTTCAATTAAATTGTTCTTCCTTTGCTCTACTAAAGTATATTAAACATAATTTCCTGAAAAGTAACAGAGATCATTACTCTGTTTGCAAATTGATACCATGTTATTAAAAATAGGAAATATTTTCAGGGACATTGTGAGGACGCATTTGAAATCCAGATTTCAGCTCCCTGGTCAAGGAGGGGGTTAGCTTATGTGGGAGGAAAGGAGCCTTTGGAAGCATCAGCACTAAAGGGAAAGGGCCTGAGGGGAAGTCCCAGAAAGAACCTCACCTCACATCTTTCCATCTGTACCCCAGCATTGTCACGGCTGAACACTTTAGCCTGTTAAACTTGCGGTTGACTCTGGTTTTTTTTATTCTTTTATTTATTTTGAAGATGAAGGAAGACAAGGAGCAGAGAAAGAGCATTTAAAGAGCATTTTAAGGAAGGAAGGATAGGAAAGGGTGAAGCATCTTATTTATTTTTGTTTTTTTCATCCCCACCCCAGATCTCAAAGGTGAGTCCTTAGGCTCTGCAGGTCCCCACCCCAGTCAAAGATGATTGAGCCAAAGGGGTGTGCCCTCTGGACTGTGTATTTATGTTTGATGCTGTGGACTGTCATTCCACTCAGATAGATGGACTGATGCCCTTACCTGGCTCTTATCTTTGCTTGTACCATTGGAAAGACCTATAACATTTACACACACACACACACACACACACACACACACACACACACACACACACACACGGCTGTATCTTAACTCTCCTCTCTGGACTCTTTCAGGTTCATAAATGAAGTCCCTAAGTGGCTTTTCCAAGCTTCGATGTGGCTTAGGTGGAGCTGGTGGCTTGAAAGACTGGCACGGGCCTGGGCTTGTCTGCCATCCCTCACCGACTGGCCAGGGGAGAACTAGCAGGCCCCAGGGAAATGATCTGTGTCCATGTCCAGCTGAAGCCCATGCCTTTTAGGCACAAGTTCTTTGCAAGGGGACCGAGTGTCTGGGAGCCAGGTGGGGCATGAAGTCAAAGCCATCTGTCCCTGGCGGTGGGTGTGATGTCAGGCCTGCCACAGGAAAGACTATGGGCTGAGAGAATGGCCAGAGGCCAAGGGGACTGCAGATGTGCAGGAGTGGGAGAGTCCTGCTCAGACTGGGGGTGCAGACAGCGCACAGCTCCTGCTCACTGTCAGTCATTCCTGCTGAGCCCAGTGTTTCAGATTCAAACACGAACGTGCAAAAATGATCATCGAGTGTGTGGTCTCTTCAGACCCATCTAATCCACCGCATCAAATGCCTCTCCCATCCCCTAGCTGTCGTTGCCCCCCACTGAGAACCATGAACCGTCGCTCAAAAGCCTAGGGACAGTATGGCAGGCCATCTGTGGCAGGGATGGTACAGGAGCTTCGAGTCAGTCATCCCGGCCTGTCCCAGGAAGCGTACTGTTCCTGCCAGCTCTGTGTCAGGCCCCTCTGGGCCTGACTTTGTCCTGAACAGCACACTGATGTGTGTGATTAGGACAAACCAGCATAAGGCAACCCACACTGCTGTTCTGTAAGGTCAACGCAGGAGGGAAATTACTGGGCTCGTGGCTGGCACATTTGAAAGTGTGAATAATGCTTCTAAACTGCTCTCGGAGGAGCTGGACGGTTTTGCTGACAGCGTGTGATGGCACCATCTCCCGCAAACTTATACCAAAGACTGACATTAGTCAACTAACATTTTGGGCCTACCAGTGAGTAAAAATGTTATCTTACTGTCATATTAATTTGTTTTTTTCATGATTACTGGTGAGGTATAGCAATTTTCTTATGCACTTGGACATTTGTGGTTCTATGAATTTGCTTTTTATATTTATTGCTCACTTTCCTGTGGAGTTGTTTGTCTTTTCATTATTACATGAAAGCATTTCTTTATGTAATCTGGTTATCAATACTTGATCATATACCTGGCAAATAATTTCTCCCAGTTGACTTCTATTTTTAAAAAAAATTTGGTATTTATTATTTCTTTTGTTCACAATGCTACATTCATTTTTGAATATTGACATTGTATCTCAATCTATATTTCACACCACATCCTCCACCAGAGTTCCAGGGTCCTTTGCCACCACTTTCCCCTTCTTTCCTTCCCTCTCCCTCTGGCCCCCTGCCAGTCATCATCTTGTGTCCTGAGAGTCTTTGCTGGCTATTTCTATTTTAACTTAGTTTATGGTATCTTTTTCTCCTTTTTGTTCTCCATTTATGAGCAATAAGCCAAGACAAGGATGTCCATTGCAGCATTATTATTAATCATCAGATGCAGGAAAAAACCCGTGTATCCATCAGTAAGCACTAACTAAACAGCCACGACACAGCCATACAAAGTATTGGACGACAAAGCTGCAGGAAAAGACGAACGAGGTCAATATGTACTTGCTGATTTGGAGCATCCTAGAGGCACATTGTAGAAGAATTTGTGCGGTATGAGATCGTTTAAATTAACCAAATCCCAACAGACACAATATCCTCCTCTACATATTCCTTTATATGATATTTTATATGTAGAGATACATAAATACATGTCACAGAACAGGATGGGTGCTATACACTGTAGGAAACCACTAAGCATTTGGGGGAGGACCCTGGATGGGACATAAGGTCCTCAGGGGACTTGAGTGTGCTATTTTATTCCTTTTGTTTGAATACTTCATAAAGGAGACTGTTATAGATTTAATGTTTGTGTCCCCACAAAGTTCTTATGCTGAAGCCTAACCCTTTTGGGGCGGCGTTAGGAGCTGGGTCTTTGGGAGGTGTTTCTGGCACTCAGGTGGAGCCTCCTGAATGGATTAGTGCTCTTACAAGAAGTGAGCTTGTTCACCCCCCCACCACCACCCCGCGCCCCTACTCTGTGAACAAACAGCAGGAAGTTGGCAGTTTTCAGCCAAGAAGAGGGCTCTCTCCAGGACCTAACAGTGCCAGCACCTTGACCTTGCACTTCCAGCTTCCCAAACTGAGAGAAATGCATTTCTGTTGTGTATAAGCCCCCGACTCTCTGCTCCTTTATTATAGCTGCCGGAGCGGGCAAAGACACTCCATTCCTAATCTGCATGGGTTAATGAGAAACAAAATCTGGCATATACATAGGCTGCAGCACATACTGGGAAATCGGTGAGGAGACTGGGCTCACCTAGGCCCCAGTTTCATCTTTGCTGTATCCACAGAGGCACCCAAAGCCTTGGGAGAGAGGAAGGGTCCAGGGAAATGGGGGAAAATCCTGTGTCTGTTCTTAGAATTGTCAGAGCTGAGCTCAGGTGTTGACCTTGTCATTAATTACCTGTGCGACTCTGGGGAGGCATTTAACCGTTTAACCTCTTTGGGCCTCAGTTTCTTCATCTGTGAAATGGAGATGATGTTACCTGTGTGTTCTTAACTTTTGCCACTGAGTACAAGGTCCTAACAGAACAGAACATCCTTGAGGGGCCCACAGATCTAACGAGAGAGTGTATAAAGGTAACGCAAGTCGAGGGGGCTAGTATAGCTTTCTGATGGTGCAGGCCACAGAGCCTTCTCCTCAAAGATATTTATGTCATTAATCTCGATGTTCTTAATCTCAGTGGAGGACTGATCCTTGGTTCCTAGGCTTCTCTGCTGGTGCCTTTGAAACTTTGATCCGTAAGAGGTCTTTTGACACAGAAGTAAAATGGGTGCTGTCTTCAGCATGGTCTTTAAAGAGTTAAATCCACAAGGTCAATAAGGAAGATTTCAGATGAAGGAGACCCTCTGGGAGGAAAATATAGATGAGAAGAGTCTTTCATTAGGGGCCACGTCTTCCCTTTCTGAGACCATCTTGGGGGCGATTAGTCAGTGCCAAGCCCAGTGAAAAAGACCTGCAAAGATCAATGCTTCTGTGCAAGACAAATAGTTTAAAATAGTTGTATGCATGTAAGGGGTTGGCTTTCCCATAATTGAAGAAGACAGAGGAAGTGGAGCATGTTTCAGGAAAATGTCTTCTGCTACAGCCCAGGATCCACAGCATCATGCAGATTGGTTAATAGTTGGCAAAAAGCCAAGGAGCTTAATCAATCTCCCAAGTTTATTATGAATAACCCCTAAAGCTAATGGATCATTCTTAGCAAGAGCATCATCCTGGTTATTTCCTCATTTTTATAAATTGATCTATAACTTTGAATCTTGGTCCTTGAGAGCGCTGCAAGGAACATTGGAAATCAGCGAACATAGCAGAATTTTCGCTCTACAAAGATCAAATGAGGCTGATCTTACTGACGCTGGGGTAGGATTCTACATGCTCAGGTCCCTATTTTCTGTCCCCTACATTGGGCCCTGAGACACCTCCCTGAAACTCAAGGGCTCTGAAGGATACAGTGACCACTGACCTCCCCAAACTCTCCCATTTTTCAGATGAGAAAATTGAGGTCCAGAAGGAGGGCCTTGATCTCAGTCAAGAGTGAGTTGACAATGATCGCAGTTCAGGTGACAAGGCAACTTGCTCACTCAGAAGCCACTGAGTAACTCCTTTTTTATTGCCTGGAGATTCTGCCCAGTTTGGGGAGGGGTTTACTTCTTTGACAAAAGAAGCAAAGCAGAAGAAATTGTCTTTCTTCTTGGCTTTGATGTGGCTGTGGTGAAGATGTGATGACTGGAACTGCAGCAGTTATTTTGCAACCATGCAAGCAAAGCTTGAGGATGACCATTGCTTTAGCTTGGGTCCAGCCAAGAAACACAAGCCATTCTACATGTTTAAAGCAAAGAAAATGATTGTGGGGATTGCTTATAGAGATGATGGGAGAGCTGACAAGCTAAAGGGAATGATGAGGTACCCCACCCCAGCCCAGGGGTCAGTCATCATAAGACAGAGGGAGGACTGTTATAGGAGACTAGAAGCTGAACTTGGGATATAGGATCATGGACAGAGCTTGGAAGGACCCAGGACCATGGGGTGGGGAGAAGGAAAGGAGAACAATTGCCTTGTGGGATCTTGAGCCACACCAGAGAGTCAGTCACTGCCAGAGGTGTCCTAGGATGCACAGAGGTGGAGGGAGAAAAGCCCTGAGTTGGTCCCCTGTCTTCCCTCCAATCCAACATCAGTGTCTCCCTTTGGCCAAACCACGGCAGAATCCTGGGACCTGTGGTTCCCGAAGATGCAAGCAGAGTAGGGTATGGGTCCAAAAGCAAAGGGTAGTGACCCGCCCCTCTCCACATTGAGGATGTTAGGACAGAATCCCGGAGAAGCCCCTGTGCCTCTGATTACTTCACTGACCTTGGACCAGTCTGTTCCTGCCTGCTGCTGAACTTCTTGGGGATAAGAAAGGGCCTGATTCTTGAAGCCACTTAGAATGGGGCATTTCACTCTTGCAGCTGAAGCTGCCTCAGTGTTGCGGCCGAATCAGAGCCAGGACCCGTTCTTCCAATTTCTAGCTCATTCTCCTAAGGGAGGGGAGGGTGAGCACTCCACTGCAGAGGACAGCGACAAGTTGGAACCTGAACCTGTTCATGCACAGTGAAGGTGTCCACAGCTTTCGCAGCACAGAGAAGGTGAGCATGTGCACAGGTCACGGTGGAGGGCTTGTACAGAGTGGGCAAACACCCCCGTTCCTGAAAAGAAAAGCCACTCTGAGTAACTCAACAGAGAGCGCGGGTCTGTCTAAGGCTCTGAAAAACAACCCCATTCATCACGTCCATTGACAGCTGAGAATGAAGACTTGCGTTCCTTTGAGGTGGTGGCAGTGACAGAAACCCTATTCAAGGGTGCCTGTGAAGGTGTGGGCATTGACTGGCCTGTCTAATAAAGTTGGGCAGGGGCAGAGTTAGTCACCAGATGTCTGCATCATCAGGTCACCCCCAGTCTCCCCTCCTTCTTGTTTTCCTGTTGACTCTCTATGGCGGCTTGGTCAAACCTTATCATGTTCTCTTTCGTGGTCTAGAGCATAGCTGCTGGTATCTCCAGACTGACCTCTTTAATAGCCAAGGACAGAATCCCAAATACCTTTGTCAGTTCCAGCAAGAAGACTCCTGGGGACACACTTGGGTCCTATTCCCTGGGAGGGCTGATGCAGTACAATCGTGATCCCTGGGAAATCACAGGGTGGAGGCGGTCCCGCTGTCTGTACCTGCCCTGGGTTCTGAGATGCCCAGGAAGGAGTTTGCTTCTGGGATGGCCTGGCCTGGGGCCTGTTCAGCCCCAGCTGGACCCTGAGGGACTCCCCTTGAAGATGGTGTGGTTCCTTCCAGACTGCTCCTGCAATAAAGCAAACATTGCCATAAAGACAATGCAGGACTTTTTGTTTTCTAGTGCATAGAAAAGTGATGCTTACACTCAGTGGTAGACTATTATGTATGCAATTGCAATGATGTCTTTAAAAATGTAGAGACCTTCATTAAAAATACTTGATTGTCAAAAAATGTGATCCAGAGACATGAAGTGTGCTTTCAAGGTCCACCGCTGGAGCGACGGAGTTACCACAAACCTTCAATTTGTGAGAAGAGCAACATCTGGGAAGGACAGCGCAACACAGGAGGTCTCTCATCGAACTTCAGAGGTCCCGGCATCTCTTGGGTTCTTGACGTTCACTCTCATAGATGTCCTGTCATTTTCTGGGAAGCGAGGAAATTGAGAGATGCTTAACAATTAACCCAGAAGGAGCACCTACTAGCTATTGGTCAGATTTCAGGATGGAGCCCTGGCACCCAGCTACCTGTATAAACTTCACGGTACCTGCATCCCTTGTTGGCTTCTTCCCAGGCTCCCTGGGCAATGGGTGGGGGCGCCCAGTCCCTTCCCCTCCAGGTGAGCCCCTGACTCAGGACCCTGACTGACAGCCCGCCTGGAGGCACTTCTTCCCTGGGTTTCGAGTGCGGGTTCTAAGCATCTTTATTTCTGAGGACTGTGATTCTTATTTGGTTAAATAACACATTTTAAAAAATTGTTGTGATTCCATACTGAGGCTTCCCATATGGTTAATTGGAAGTGTTCTCACCAATATTGCAGGCTGTAAAAACTAATGAGGTAAATGGAGAATTTATCAAGTGCCACAGTTAGAAATTAACTTATTGCTTGATGCCGCTTATGACTAATGAAGTTAGAAGGGGCTCTTCATGCGGAGCAAGAACATAGGGGTGGGCTGCTTTTCATGGTGGGGAAATCCTTCAACTTGCCCATCTCCACCTCCCCTAAGCTGACTATCAGATGAGTATAGTTAAGGTGACCAAGTTAAGTAGGGATCCCAAACACAGTGTGGATATATGTATGTGGATATGCTGATATAGTATATCACCGGCATATCGTTGGCATTTAGGGTGCTCAGTGCCTGGTGCTTAGTAGGCATCCCCTCTCACGGGTGCTAAAGGAAGTTACTGCGATCACCCTCATTCACAGACAGGAAACTGAGGCTCAGAGAGATGAGGTCACACAGCTCTAAGTGGTAAAATTTTAACCATCGGTCTGAGTCCAATATCCCTATGCATCTCACTTAGTGATTCATTTAGCAATCAATCAGAGAGGACACAGCAGGGTGTGACAAGATCTGGATGAAAGTTCGGCTTCCTCTGCCACTTGCTGGCTGTAGGCTGGTGCTGGTCTCTCCAGGGCCCCCCCCCACCCCCAGATTCATACCCCGCCTACACTCTGCTCTGAGTCCAGGGACACTTGCCTGGATAGTCAATGTCCATGGGCTCCCATACCGTTGAGCTTCTGGTTGATCTTAGCCAATGGGGACACTGACCCGAGAAGGCTCACAGGAGGGGAGTTGAGACAGTTTTCTTCGGTTTCCTCTTTGCCGGTTGCCATGGGTGAGCTCCGTATCCCTGCACCCCCACCTCACCCCACTGAAGAGGGAAACCTGTTTCAGAGGTGTCCTCTGTGGGTCTCCCTGGCCCTCAGTCCTCACTCCTGCAGGCCAGGTCTGGTCAGGAGTCTCCACTGTCACTGGTTCAAAAGACTGGTTCAACCACTCCTTGTTGGTTTGCTAAACTCTTGCCTCTACTTTTGTGAATTGCTCCTTCAATAAGGTCCTCTGCAGGCACCCTGGTGGAGTGGCTTTAGGTGCAGTCCACATATATCCAAGGTCTTGGGTTTGTGTCCTGGCACAAACAGGCCAGGAACAACTAAGGATGAACAACTAAATAAAGTAGATGAAAGTGCTGCTTCTCTCTTCCTGCCTGCTTGCCTCTGCTTGACTTCAGCGCTGCCTGCACCTTTCCTTAAAAAAAAAAAACTCTCCCATGACCTGGCCCTGGGTCATGAACTTGGGTCCTTAGGATGGACTGTGTTTTGCAGTGACCTTTTTGAGTGGTGCCTCTTCCCTGCTGGGACTGTGTTACAGTGATAGGGCGATTTTACTCCAGTGATTGGCGTGGGCCTCAGTTCCCTCCTTTGTAAACTGAGCATAGTGAATTGTTTCTTTGAGGATTACAGGAACTAATATGTGTAAAGTAAAATGATTAGAACATAGTGAAAACTCAATAAATAGCAGATCTGTGTCTTAAGACAGGATCCTGCCTTTAGGGCAAAGTGCAGTGATTCTCAGACTTGAGCTTCCAATGGAATCCCTTCAGACAGAAATGTGCGGAGTCCTGCCCCAGCCCCTGGGCCCAGGACCAGTCCTGCAGGTGAGTGCAGAGGCCATCCTGGGAAGACTCTAAGCCCACCCAGAGGAGGGCTGCACAGAGGCAGGAGCACAAGAGAGTGGGTGTCTGGGAAGGCATCCTCAAAATCCCCTCTGGGAAAACGGTCTAGATCATCAGCGATCAGACCTCAGTTGCCCTCAACAGTCTGGCTGTTGAAAGAGCGGGGATCTGGGGTCTGAGACCAGGGCTTTGGATCTGCTCCCTCCTCCTTGTGAGCAAGCTGCGTCAACTCTGATTCCTCATCTCCTAATCTGGCAAAGGGGCTAGCTGCGAGAACTGTGCTGAGGTAATGCACATTATCAGTGTGTCAGCTGGATAGTTGGAGCTGACAGGCGACAGCTATGTTCTTTGACAGGGATCCTGTGGTGCTGGATTCAGAAAGAGGTCACTGGATTGGACCCAGCCATGGTAGAGAAGGAGGGAGGTCTTGACTTCTCTACTCTGGTGTTAAACTCAAAAGAGGCACTCACAGAGACAGGTCATGCAGTGGCGGTGCTGTTCTAGAATGCGTGACCTGTCTGTGGTTGGGGCCCAGCTGTCCATCTGGATTGAGGGGTTGATGATTCCCTCAAGCAATTCAAGTAATGGGTCTGCTTTGGATCCTCTTGGCCTCCCTGAAAGCTTTGAAACCACTCCAGGCTGACTTCAGCACGCGGGCAGCTCATGCCTGTGTGTGCCCAATACCCTGTCTCCGGCATATCACTGCCTGTGGCCCCTGCATCCACTCTTACCACATGACTCTTCCCTTTTTTTCTTTGTGACTGACTCTCTTTTCCTGCTTTCCTTCACTCCTTCTGCGTCAGTATCAGTATCCTCCATCCCGTCTCTGCCATCGTCCCCACTATTCAGTGCCTAGCACATGACATCTTGCACAGGACAATTAGTGACCCCTTTTAGCCAGCACACACCAAACAACACCCCTCTCCCCATAATCCTCCATCTGATCTGATCACAGCCTCTCTGATCATGGCTTTTTGCCAGAGAAGCGTGGATGGATGGTCCACGATGACCCTTGTCACTATTCCAAAGGGTCCACCAGTCACACCACTGCCCAGGCCTCCGTGCCTGAGCCCACGTAAATGGAGCAGAAACAGACTCAGCCCCAAGTCGCCATGTCCCTGTAGGCTCCTCAAGGCTGTGTCTGTGTCCTCAGATGTCCAGGTTTCGTGTCTGACTTGTTTGGTGCTTCTTCTGAGTTTGGTGAGTGAATGAAACCAGATGGAGTCAGCATTTTCAACTCAGTGAGGATGGTGCTAGGAATACTTTATGAAAGAGAGTGAGAACGAGTCCCTGACCCCCAGGGAGCTAAGAGCTTGATGGCAGAGAACACACATGCTGATTTGTTACCACGTCGTCGGCATCCACGAACTCTAATGCTCCTGTTCTCTATCCACCCCTGAAGGCTGGGCTGTCATCCCCTCTGCCCTGGACCATGCGGCAGCTCAGAGCTGGTTTCCATGCTGTTGACTCCTCTCTCCCCATCTCTGCAGCGCACCAGGCAGACAGGCTTCTCAGCTCTCCCTCCCTCGTCCAGCGTTTCCCCATTCTTTGTGATGAACCGCAGGCTGCCCACTTACACTGTCATTCAAAGCCTTTCTCCTTGTTTGTCCAGCCTTTCTTTCCAGCGGGTCCCACATCCTTCTGTACAGCCAGACAGAACCACCGCCTTTCTTGGAATGTAAAGCCCACTCTTGCCCTTGGCCCTTCGCTCTGAGGGTTGCTTCCGTCTAAAACATGGATTCATCTCTCTCCACCATGATACCCTCCTCACTCTTTGCTCTCCATCGTACATCTGACTTTCTCCAGGAAAACTGCCTGATTAAACATGTTGGGAAAGACCTCTTTTACTTTAAAAATAGTACAGGAATTCTAAAACATGCTAGCACTCAGAGCTGGCCAGCAGGCAGCAAGCCGACAATCTCTTACGTTGCCTGTAGAGTCTCAATTGATATGCACTCAGAGATCCTGTTTGGTGTGTGCACCAGAAGATTTTACAATTTTCTCCTTAAATCCAGTAAGTCCACTTGTAAGAATCCATATTATAGGGGAAAAAAATCAGAACTGCTATCAGAGATTCCTACATAAGGAGATTTGCTACGGTAATTGCTTGCACATTTCCCAATGGTTAACAGTCTTGAATCTCAATTCTACAGGTTCATCAAGAATATGTTGGCTCAAGACATTGTAGCCAGGCCAGGGACAAGATAAGCAATCACCTGCAGATTGTGTTTTCAAAGTATCCAAAGGTATGGGGAGCTGCTTGTAAGATAATTCCAAACTATGTAGACAATTTGCAAAATAAAATTTCATTGAGGTACAATTGATACAGAACATTATATTTGTTTTTGGTGTCTAACATAATGATTGGATATTTGCATGCACTGCAGGTGATCACCACACCGAATCTACTTACCATCTGTCACCAGGCAAAGTTGCAATGCTTTTTCCTCTCATGATGAGGACTTTAAGGATTTACTCTCTTGGCAACTGTCAAATGCAATGCAGGGTTATGAAGCAGCGTTACCACACTGTATGTGATGTGCCCACGACCTACTTATTTTATATCTGAAGTTTGTGTCTCTTCATTCATTTCCCCCACCCTCAATCCCCTTCCCCTCTGGCAATCACCAATCTGTTCTCTGCATCTTTGACTTCTGTTTGTTTATTTTGATTTTTAGAGTCCACATATAAGTGAGGTCGTAGGATATTTGTCTCTCTCTGATTTATTTCACTAGCATAACACCCTCATGTGCAGGCAGGTTGGAAGGAAATAGGTTAAAAGATGGGCAGTGATTATCTCCAGTTGGTTTATAATTTAATTTTGCTTGTAGTCTTCTGCATTTTTCTAGCTATTTGTATTATTTTTATGATGGAAAATAAACTTTTCTCTTCAAAGGAAAACACAGAGCTTTGTGGATCTCTTATGAAGGAAATTCTCCTGCCATGATTAATGGTTTGGGAGACATTGTCTCCACATTTTTGTTTAAAAAAGGAAAGGTGCAGGGAGGAATGAAAGTGAGTAGGTCAGCAGGCAGGAAGAGAGAAGAGGAAGGAACATCTTTATTTTTTATTTAGTTGGCTGTCTTGGCTACTCCACTGCCTCCCTGCCCTGGGACATGAACTTGGGTCCTTGGGATGTATGTGGACTGTACCCAATCGCTATTCCACCAGGGTGGACCTGTCTCCACTCATATTAGTTAACAAACCCCCTGAAGGACATGGACTGCCTTTTTATTTTAGTTCACTTTTAGGGCCCTAAAACTCCTAGTTCATCTTGGATACAGTAGGATTCTGTTAACCAGTTGAAAAGCATTGGATTGACTATTTTTGAAACCAACCCTAGAATCTTGGGGTCGCTGGGCCTGGGGAGGCATAACAGGAGGGCCTGGCATGGGGGCTGCATTGCCCGAACACAGGTGCCAGGTGAGGCTAGCAGCCCTTGGCAGGAACTCAATTTTGGTCATTCCGTTTACTCATATGGAAACGATTCCACAAATTGAGTAGATGACTGCTGTACGAAATCTTTTTGTTCTCTGAGAACTTATTCTTGTTTTTGCTTAACCATCAATTTTTATTTCTCGCTGATGTTTTGAGTCTATTTATAGAGCCTGCTCTGGAGATTAAAATAGTCTTTTTATTTTTTTATTTTTTTATAAACCCGTCAAACCATCTCCTTCTTCCCTTTCTCTTTCATTTATATATTTTTTTGCTAACCTGATGGAGATGGCTTTATTGCCTCGGAATCTGATGGAGTTTGAAATTGAACATGCATAGGCAATCCTCACTTTATGATTAAGCATTTAAAATAAATTCCTATTAAGAAAATTAAGATTTCCACAGACTTGAATAGCTCCCCACCCTTTTCTCTCCACTCAGGAAACTGCATCTTCATTTCAACTCATTCTTCTGAATCCCAGGCACTACTGAGAGAGTGTGTGTGTTTTGTTGTTCATTCTTCTACGTTCTGAAGAAAATGAGACTCCACCTCATCTTCCATCTCCCGCTTCTCTTTGGCACACGGACGTTAACAGCTCCCTCCTCCCCAGAGGCCTGGATAAAACCATCACTGACTCCTGGGTTCCTGGCCCTCCCCCAGGTCAGAAATGAAGTCTCACTCTGCCTTTATCTGGGAGATGAAAGGAAATTGGGTGCTGAGTCTGGGATACGTAATAGATTTCCGTCTCCATTTCTGAGATGATGGGAGACAGTTCTCAACAGCAACCTTACCAGGGCCACTGCTCAATTAGACACTGCATCATGGATGAGTTAATTCACTCAATCACGCTTACCGAGTCTTTCCTGGCTACCAGGTGCTGCTTTAGGTGCTGGGAAAAGAAGTGAGGAGCAAAGCTAGACTGGCTCCCGCCCTCCTGGGATACACGGTCCCACAGGGGTCGGGGCGGGTAGGGGGTAGTCATCAGACCTCACACAAGTGGGGGTCTGGACTGTGGTAAGCACACCTGTAGGTGCGTGTGGGCCGCAGTCCAAATTCTGCGTATGGCGTGAGCGGGGACCTTGACACTGGGCCTCCGCGACCTGCATAACATGAGGACCATGTGGGTTGCTACCTAAGTCGTGAAGAGCGCGCCAAGGATGGAAGAGGACCTCCATGCCAAGCAAGGCTTTGTCAGGGTCTTTGCTGTGAATGTGCCCTCCCACCACACTCTGCAGACATCTGAGGTCCAGTGGGGTTGTGGCAGGGAGACCTCTGGGTCCAGGTGGAGCTCAGCCATCCTGCCACTAAGAGTTGGAGCCAGGATAGCGGGGTTTCAGGAGGCAATGGCTTTCTAGTACCCACAGGACCTCCAGGGACTTTCATCTAAGGAGCCTCTGTGTTCGGGCCTCGAGGGAAAGAGCTTGGGAGCATTGTGGGCCTCAGACCAGAGAGTGAGAAAGGGAGGGAGATGGTGCGTCCTGACCTGTGCTCTCGGCCACACAGCGCTCCGAGCCAGATCTAATATTAGAACCTGTATGCTGCCGGCTGCGGCTCTGCAGTCCAGCCCCAAACCCATGCTGCTTCTTGGCAAAGTCCTTGCCACATTCCTCTAACTTGGATCTACCCTAGTTTGTCTCTGGAAATATTACAGCTGTCACAATCGTTGTTCTAATAAAATGCTCATCTGACGATCTATTAGAAAGGCATACTGTTGACAGGAAATGTGCATTTGCCGTCTTTCCCATTACATTGTCTATTTCCTGCCTCATTTTTCTTGGGAGGGCAGGAGTCACTGGAGATAATAGCATATTGACAGAAAGAGAAAGCAAGGGAAGGAGATCGTTGAAAGTGGGGAATTGAGCTCTGTTTGCCGCAAAGGTCTCCAGCAGGAAATCCACACTCATTTCCTGTCGGCCTGCTCCAAGCAGCATCTGCCCACCCCGCCCCTTAAACAAGTTGTCCCTCGACCCTGAGGCTGACCCGCTGGTCAGACAATGGAGGCAAGCCTGTTGCTCTGGGAGCTGTGGTAGGAGGAGATCCTCTGAGTCCAGAAGAGAGTGTGAAATTCAGTGTTTTCGAACACCAACAGCAAGAGGATGAGTGGGACGTGAAAGACAGAACTTTGTTTTCTAGAAATTTCTTGCCTATAATCTTTTCTCTTTTGATACCAACTTGCAAAGAGTGTATCACCTGGAAAAACTTGCTCACTGGTGGTGACAATGCCAGCGATGTGCCTGACGATGCAGAAAGTGGCTCCTTGAGTTTGCCTGCATCCCTGGAGGGGAAAGTTTCCAGTTTGGCTTCCTTTGGGTAACCCTGGCTGATGCTCCAAGCACAGCTCAGAGCAACCTCATGATGCTGGGTTTGCAGAGTCCGGAGTCTCCCCGAGGGCCCCTAGGAGGGAGGGTGCAGACCTGGCCTTTGAGTCAGAGTCTTTGGCAGCCAAGTCAGTGATGGGGGGACTGATTCTTCCTGGGCCCTGGATGCTACCTCTGCCTTTGATCTGGAAGTGCAATGCTAGGAACCACTTTTAGCACTGAAATCTCACAGTCCCCCCAAAACCAGATGGTGGTTGCCCTCCAGATGTGACTGTCTAATGGTCATGTGTGACACTTTATAACCCATATCCCTGAGCAAGGTTCCTGGTTGTGAATGGAGGTGACGGAGACCCAGGTATGGATACACATTATGGAAACATAGGTGAAATCGAAGGTGAAAGGAAGTTTACTGGCTGAGGAACCCTGGCAGGGTGGCCTCCTGCTTCTTTCAGACCCGAATGGGGTGGTGGGGGCACAGATGACTTCTGGCAGTACCAAAGGGTTTGCACTTCTGTGATGATAGTGCCCCCTGTGGAGGGAGACCCTCTGTATCCTACCAGGCCTGGTGGGGCTTCTGGGATCCTCTTCTGCCTGACTGTGCAGGCCCTGGTTTCCAACTGCCTCCTGTGTCCAGGGGTCCTGTCAACTCCGCATGGTCCCCAGAGGCTGGAGGGGGCGATGCCAGACAGTCAAAGACAATGGGAGAGGGGGTCCCAGCTCATCTACCAGGATTCCTGCTCTCCTGGCCCCCAGCTCATGCACCCCAGAGGGCTGGCCACCCTCTGCATCCTCGTCCTCACACTGCCCCGTTCCTCTTTGAAGCAACTTCCTGCTGAATTTTAATTGTTCCTCCCAGTCCATGAGCCCTCGAGGGCCTGGTGGCTCATTGGTGCTTTGCAATGGCTGCCATGAGGTGAGGCTGTGTAAATCTGTTTACCTGGCTTTTCCTTCCAGAGCTTGAACTTGAAAAGAGAAATCTTGTTTTTAAAGAATGCTGCAGCAGCTTGAGAACTCCATGAGGCTGGCTGAGAAGTAAACAGAGAGAAACACTTCAGATGCCTACTGCGCTGCTGGGCCAGAGCTGGGGACACGGGGTCAGAGGGACCAGGACCCTCTGCCTTGTGAGCACACACTAGGGCCCTGGAGCAAGCTGCCTGCTGTCTCAGGCATGCCCCTCAGTGACTGAAGCTGGGGTCTTGGCAGGAAGCCTTCCTGGCCCTGCTGTTGTGTGGCTGGTCCTAGTGGCCCGAAGTCCCAGGTGTCCTAGCATCGGTCAGCTGCCTGTGGGCTCCTTACTGACAAGGCTGCCCCTTCCCCAGCACTGTCTCCTTCACTATTGTGTCCTGAGAACAGCCTGAGCCCAGACACATGCACATAAGGCATACAAAAGTTACCACTTGTCAGGAGCTTTAATTATGAGGTCATGCTCTGTGCTAAGCACTTTATATATTGTTATTATTATTTGTTGATTTTTTTTTTTTTTTTAAAGAAGAAAGAACAAGGCAGGAAGGAAGGCAGGCAGGCAGCAGGCAGGAAGGAAACAAGAGGAGGAAGAAGTATTTTATTTCTTAAACTGTTCATTTCAGTTGTTCCCCTTGGTTCCAGGCTGTGAACCCAGGTCCTCAGGTTGTATGTGGACTGTTTCCCAGACACAGGCTCAACACCTGAGCCACCAGGGTGTACATCAGTTAACCTCATATGGTCAGGATTTTCAAAAATTGTGGTAGAATGTACAACAATATAACAACACACTGACCATTCCAACCTTTGTAAAGTATTCGGTTCAGTGACAGTATGTACTTACCACCACCTCCAGAACTCTTTGTATCTTTTCAAATAGAAACTCTGTACCTATTAAGTAATAATGGCCCATCTGCTTCCCAGCTTGAGACCCACATGTTCAGCTTTCTGTTTCTATGAACTTGTCTACTCTAGGTACCTCATAGAAGTAGAATGACACTATGTATGTCCTTTTCAGTCTTAGTGATCACACTCAGCATCTTTTCTCCAAGTTCATCCATGGTGGGGCATGTGTCAGAATTTCATTCCTTTTAACAGCTGCATAGTATTCTGTTTTATGATTAGATCAATTTTGCTTATTCATTCATCTGTCAATGGACCCTTTATTTGCTTCTACCCTTTGGCTATTGTGAATAAGGGTTAGAATTTAAAAAAAAAACAACTTCATTTTACCAAAAAGGATACGGAGGTTGAGAAAAATTGAACAATTTGTTACCTCAAGTCACAAAACTGGTCCAAGGCAGAAGCAGTTCTCCTCTCCAGACCTATTGTAGGCTACTAACCATGCTTCCTGCTGTTCACTGAACAGATGGACAGAAACTGATTAATAAGACCCTGAGAAGTGTATGAAATTACACCAGCTGCTGTAATAAATGAGCCTCTAGCAATGGGCTCTGCAGCGAAACAGAAGAAGTCACTTCTCATTTATTTAAAGAGCAATGTGGTAGCCCCAGGTTGGGGGCGACTTCTCCACTGGAGGGGATCCAGGGTCTCAGGGTCTATTGCTGGTGGAGTTAGGGAATCAGAAGGAAGAGGAAACTCCCTGCTTCCGAAAACACCCAATCCCACCCTTTCACTCACATTCTATTCCATTTATTTCTACGATGGAAACCCATTATGGCCAGGTCTGAGGCCAGGAGGCTGAGAAACGTGCTTCCCCACCGGGCAGCGGTTCCCAGCAACCTCCTTACCTCCTCCTGCACTTCTTGTTGGATTGCTTGTGAATCTGTCACACCAACGAGGGCTGTAACATTTCAAGTAGGTGATGCATAGAGGAAAGTAGAAAAGCTCTTATGTGTTCTTGAAGCCAAGGCGTCGGGGTGAGCCGAAACATAATTTGGATGCAGATCTGTCTCTGATGGTTAATCTCACTTTTCAGTTCCCAATGTCATGGGTTATCCGGAAGGTTATTTCATGTACCTGCCTCAGCAAGGAAGCACATTTCCATAGACAGCAGATAAAGATCTCTTAACCTTGTATTTTCCCTAGTAGCGTCATAAATAGCTTATGCAATGCCATTTTAGTGAGTCTGACAGTTTCTACAATGAGATCTGGGTGCAGCAGCATATCTTCTTGTTATATATAAAAAAGAGTGACAGCATTCATCGTTTACGGTGACATCAATGAAGTCGGCTTGTAGAGGTTCCCAATCCATCCATTCATAATGCTTTTTATGACTTTAGGCTTTTAAACACGGCACTCCAGTCTATTTTTCAAATGTGCTACCATTATCAGCTCCGGGAGCCATTCTTCAATATTTCATTTTCCTAAGAATATCTAGAATATCTTAATTTTTATGAGCCTCTCAGTGGGGTAAACTGTCAGTTCTGACGAGAATGTGAAAAAGGAGAGCCAGTCTCTGCTCCTCTGTGGGCTGCCTGAGGGGGCCTCCTGTTTTCTCTCCCTGGCATGCTCCCCAGATGAAGACCCCATGAGATCTGGGTCCCTAGCACCCTTTCCACACTGAGTAGGGAGATTGAAGGTTAGAGGGAGGGCAGTCATCATGATTGGATTATACTGTGGACCTGTCCGACCTTGGGTGGAGCAGCTCTTTCAATCCATGAGTTTATCCACAGGAGGGTGAGGCTGTTCTATGTGAAACAAAGACCTTCTTGTGCCCCCAACGGTTCGGGTGACAGTACCTCTTCCCTGCTCACCCAGGGGCCCTTGGTTCTCAGGAAGTGACCCTTTGAGTAGAGGTGAACACTGCCCCTGCCACTGCTTTGCAGGGTTTCGTCACCCTCCAGGTGCTCTCTTTCTTTGCCTCAGATCCTGCTTGTCTCCCTTGCTGGCAGATCTTCTACTGGGGTTGGGTAAGATCAATATCAGATTTAGCCCTGGTGGACTGGGAACATTCTCTCGCCACCAGGGGCTCCGTTGATCAGACCAGGGGCACTGGAGACAATTCCTGAAGGGACTCACATAGGACAAATAAGGACAGAGAGTGACTTCAAAAAGGCAGAGGACAGCATGGAGAGCGCCCATAGCCTGCCGTCGAGGGCATGTCGCAAGCATGCCAGATCTCCAAGGAGGAGAAAGTTTGACCTGATTTACCAACAACACATCTTTTCCCTCACGTGCACTTCTCTAATTTCAATGAGATACTGGTAGTCTCAGCCAGGGTAAATAAAATTGATTTTCTCCACATAGTATTGGAGATGAAAAATGTGTTCTAGAAAGGGCTTCAAAAGCCTGCTTGCTGATTAGAAAAAGCAAAATAATTGTGAGAGAGTGACTAATAGATGGAAGGAATTGAGGCAGAAGAGGTCTCCTTGAAGAAAGTCACAGGTCTGATCTTTCTGAGATAATTACCATCAGATGTCTGTGTTTCTTGTCTACGGTTTGGTGGGTGGGGACATCGCAGGGATCCCCAAATTGACTCTGCACTGTGGGTCTGTTTTTGTCCCTCTTTGAAGCCCATGGTGGAGCTCTGATTTCTTAATAGCAATGACTGTCCCCGTTTCATTCCGTGCCCCCGTACCTAGCATGATTCCTGGCACAGGGGAGGTGTGCCCACAGTCAGAGGTAAGGAGCTGGATCTCCGTGTCTTGGGATCAAGTCCTGGCCATAGCTCATTCAGACTGTAACCTGTGGGAAATCACTTATCCTTCAGAGTCCATTTCCACATTTTTTATGTGGAGGTTAAATAATACATAGCTTGCAGACTATTATGTATACTGAATAGAATAAAATATTTAGTTTGATCCACAGGCCGTTGCTGATATTTAATTATTTTCTAAGCTTAAACAATTTCACATGGTTCCTCCTAATATGAACCAATTGATCCCAGAACCATACAAGTTCGAACAGTCCACTTACCTGTGGCTTTTTTTCTCTCTATCCTTGAGTTCCACATTTATAGTTTCAACGAGTTGGAGATGCAGGTTTATTGACTCATGGGTGCAGAATCTGGTAGATTCAGAGGGTAGACTATGAGGGACTTGAACTTTCTTGGATTTTGGTATGTGTATAGGTTCTGAAACCAATACCTCACAGTACCAAGGAGTTACATTTTGGGAGAGTCGAAAGTTATATTTGGATTTTCAGCTGCATCAGGGATTAGTTCCCCTAACCTTCAAGTTGTTCAAAGGTCAACTTTTAAATTTATCACTGTATAACAAACTGCCCCACCAAGAACAACTGAGAATAACAAACATTTATTATCTCATGGTTTTCCATGTCAGGAATGAAAATGCCATTGTCTCAAGGTTTCCAACAAGGCTGCAGTTTAGTTGGTAACAGGGCTGAGATTTCATCTGAAGACTTAGGTTGAGGACATCCCCAGCTTGACTGCAACACAAGCTTACTCTTTTACTGTCGATGGGAGCTGAGGGTGTGAGGCCTCCAGTTCTTTGCTGGCTGTTGGCTGTTGGCTGTTCCCAGTTCCCCACCATATAGACTTCTCCTCAGGGTGGCACCATGACATGGGAGCTTGATTCCCCCAGAGCTTACAATCAGAGAGTGGCCAAGGATAGAAACCAGTCTTCTTTTTTTCTTTTTAATTAATTATTTTTATTTTTACACATTAAAATAAACTCACATGTAAAGGTTCCCCATTCCTCATGTATATGTCAACACATCTTGCCCTCCATCAAATCAGCAAGTGTCCTTCACCATTGTCCAGTGGGTTCTGCCACTATTTCCCTTCCCTTCCCTACTCTCCTGTCCTATTCCCTGTTTGTAACCTCAGCTTCGTTGCAAGTGTTCAGGGGTTGGTTTTGTTTCATTTGTGGAAACCATAGTCTTTTAGTACCCTAATCTTGGAAGTGACATTTCATCACCTCTGCCCTAGCCTACTTATTAGAAATAAGTTTTCAAGTCCAACTCACATTCAAGGGAAGGGCGTGATTATGCAAGGGTGTGAAAACCAGAGGCGAAGACACTGAGACTCATATAAGGAGCTTCCTACTGTAATATGTGACACCAGCAGAATCTGGTACACAGATCTTAAGAAGTGGTCCTCAAAGCAAATTAATGGAGAGAAAGAGAAGCAGCCCTAGAGATGCTTCTATTTGCATCTTAATTCACTTGCAATAGATTTTTTTCTCTTGTAAAATGACATGGATAGAATCATCTGGAATAGCATACCTAACAGAATAGCTGGAAAAATTCTTTCCTTATGGAATTCTTTTGACCTGCTCTACCTTGTAGCCTGAGGTCTCTTTGTCAGCAGATTGGAGTACCTGGGAAAGCGACCTTGGCTGCCAGAAGAGACTTTCAATGTCTGGAGGGCCAAAGCCTGGGATGTGGGAGTTGCCAAGTGGGAACAAAACTGGACTTGTAAAGGGATAAACTCTGGGCTGAGCTGCCTGACTGAGAATGGTGGAGGGCGGGCAGGGCCTGTGCTCCCCTGAAACAAAGTCATCTTAGGGACAGGACCTTCTTGGAGAAGAAGGGCCAGCAGTGGGTCTGTGTGTGATGGCATGGCACTGTCTAAGAGCAGCTGCTGGATGCCTGATTCTGGTTCCTACCAAGGAAGAAGTCTTTGGGGCATAGCCCTTTGGAGTAAATAATTAGGAAAATTGTTAGAACTGATGGTTGGGCATTTTGAAAGCTATGATTCACTGATCACGTACTGTGCGCCAGGCTCTGTGCTAATTTCTTTAGGGCAAGATCTCTCTTTTGATTGTAATAGTGGTAGGAAGTGAGTTGTTATTTCCTTTTTATAGGTGAAGCTCAGAGAAATGAAGTGGCTTGTCTAAGGCCCTCCTGAGTGAGGCTGCACACCTGAAACTCCCTGAGAGGCACAAATAGGGCAGAACTTCCTGCAGACTTCCAGCATGGGGATCTTGAAGAAACCACTGAGCAGTTCTATTGGTACCTGGCCTGCCCGTCTCTGGGAGCCACTTACCTTCAAATTAGGTTGTTGCTGATCCCCTCAATTACAGCTTTACCCAAGAGTGTGGGTCAGGTGACCAGAGTGGGGCCATGAGATGTTCTGGGTAGCCACAGCAGAAGAGAGAACTGGGCTGGATCCAGGCTTGAATCAGCTTCTCCTCCTACCAACTGGTTGACCTGGTTAGAGCCTTTCTGAGTTGATCTTCCCTAATTTTTCTGAGGGCAGCAATCAAAACTATTCTAAGGGTAATACCAATGAGCTTCACTGCTTATGTGGATGCTTAGGGTTGGTGGCAGCCTCCTAGAGTCTTGTGCTGGGTAGGAATGTGTTTGATTCCAGGCATCCAAGGAATTCTGGCATTGATTAGTCTTGTCTGCCACCGGCGGAAGAGGGCAGTGGGTGTATGTACACCTTTGCTTTGGTACACCTGTCGTAAGGCTTCTTGTGAGGTTTAAATGTGATAATGTGTGTAACAGTTCTTTGCTCCTTACAGGTACTCAGTATAGGTCTCATATTTTTCTTTTGGTTCCTTCTGATGATCAAACTCACATTCAAACGAAAGCACTCACCAGCTCACAGTAGAAGCTCGCTGAGCATTTCCGGGTGTTGATAGCATCAGAGGTGGACCCAGCTCTCTGAGGCCATACCGAGTCTGGGGATTCTCCATGGCGCCATGGCCCCAGACTCACACTGTTGGCAGAGGTGTCCAATCTGGAAACACAGGGCCGCCCAGGCAAAGAGATGGAAAAGTCATCAAAACAGCAAAGGTATTAACTTAGTGTATTTACACCCCCAAGTGCTTCTCTGTCATCAGGAGCAGCCCCTTCACGAGATATAAGTAATTTGTGCAGGCTGATCCCAGTTTTCTCATTAATATGCAAATGAGGCATGCCAGTTGTTAGGTTAGAAGAAAGCTGTCATGTTTATTGTGACAGATTTAATGGATGTGTTTGGATTGTGCATTCAATGTGTTTTCAAGAGCATGTCTTATCTTTGTTTAGGCAGTAAATCAAAAATGTAAACAACAATTCATTAGCATCTGTCAGAAGCTCAAAGCCACATTGTTTCATTTGACAATCTTCCCAGAGGTGGGGAAAAAAACCCACCCTATATCTGACTTAGTCAAGATTAGTTAGAAATCGCACTGGCTTTCCCCCGCTTTCTGCTCAGCAGCGTGCGCGCAGTAACTGAAGAACATGGCTCTGCTTGTGGGCTTGGGGTCCGGTGCGCGGGGACTAGACAGCTCCATCCCAGCGGCCTGGGCCTTGCGACCTTCCGCCGACACCACAGTTTGTGGAAGGTCCTGGTGAAAATGAAATCACTTACTGGGACCTTGGTGGCTTCCACGAAGCACCTGAAGCAGCTAGCGAGAAGAAAACACGGGGACACTGACACAAATGAAATAATAAAATACCAATTTGAGGACCCAGGTACATTGGCAGAAGAGTGAGATGAGACGAAGGGAGAAAAGGACTCAGAGCTGCAGGTCCTGGCTTCTTGTGGTTGTTGACATCTTGCCCCCAGACTTAGCTCTGAGCTTCCTGGAGACCAAAGCAAAAAGAAGGACATTTTACGTTTTAAAATTTACACTGTCTGAAAAGAACAGACAAAAGAGGGGGCTGGGGATATGATATAGGAGAAACAGGTCTTTTTAGGTGACCTGACTCCTCAACTTCCAAACACCCACACTGAGCCCAGCGGCCCGCCTCACGCGGCACTGGAGCCAGAACTTCCTCTGGTGAAAAGATGAGGCTCTAATTCACCTCATTTCTTCTCGTTGGCTTCTTCACGTTGACACTCATACCTGCTCTTGACTCTGGACCTGCGTCTCCCCTGACCTATCTGTTTTCTCTGAGGGCAGCTCTAGGTGGCTGATCCTCTTCTGGAGGCCCTCGCTTCTCCCTTGAGCACTGTTTGTCTTTCCTGAGGGTCACACTTTGCAGAAGGCTCCAGTGTGGTCCCTCTCCTGACCGTTAGTCCTGACACCCAGTGTCCACCGGGATCTCCTGAGTAACAGCACATAAGCTGGAGCCTGGAAACATCATGGTTCCCTCTCTTAGGGGCCCCACTGTCTCACGCATGGCCCTTCCATGGCCCCTAGCTCCTGCCTAATGGAGAGTCTCCACACTCAGGACGTGGGCACAGCCTCTCCTGCACCCAGGCTGAGCCTCCTCAGTTCCTTGCCTCCTTAGAACTCAAGAGAGCTTTCCAAAATGTCCATCTGAGCAGACTCCTACCTTGCTTACAGCTGGGGCCTGGGTCTCTTGTCTTGCTCTGTGAGCCCTGTAGGAGCCCCTTCCTCCTGAGCTTCTGGCACCCCAGCTGTGACCCCAGTATACTCTGTGTCCCCTGTCCCTGGTCACCCCTTTGGACTCACACTGTCTTTGGGGCCGTTAGCCTCTGCTTGAGTCTCACCTCCTCTAAGAAGCCTGTCTGGACATCTCTTCTGAGCTGATCCTCTGTCCTGGAATTGCAGCTGCATTGGGGCTCTCTCATGTCTTGAAATGCCCAAGCTCTAACCCAGATGCCTGTTCTTCTGCATCTAAGAATGGTTTTTACAGAGGAATGTTTGCAATCAAAATGATGAGAGGGAACACTGACTCTGAACCTCAGGGAAGAGAAATGTTATTCCTCCCCGCAGATGAATTCCATTCCACTCAGTTGTAAACCTGTGCTACAAAAATGTACCAAAAATTCACTCATAAACCCAAAATCACCAATAAAAATAATCCTGGCAATTTGTTTTTCTGCTTGTAATATTTCTGTATCTCTGTATAATATCCTGGATTTTGCCCCTTGGTTCATAAAGTCTAAAATTTTTACTCTCTGGACCTTCAGAGAAAAGTCTGCTAACTGCCCCCTCCCCATGCCACCTAAAGAATGTGAATTGTACCACTTTGCCTTTTAAAATCCGTAGCTGATTCTCAAAGTTCTAAGGACAAACCCAGAGTCTTGTGCATGGTCCAGGGTCCCTGTTCCTTGTACTCATTCCCTTTCTATCATCAGCAAGGTCTCTCAGAACATCAAACACTGCATATTTCTCATGCCTGAATCTTCCTCAAAGTTTTTCACTCACCCACCTGGTCTGGGGGAGGTCTCTGAGCTGGGCACCCTCCGTGTTGCATTGTCTCCATCTCCACATTGCTCTATTGTCTCTCTGCATTCCCCTCCCCATCATCATACTCTTGCTCTCCCTGTCATCTTGTTTGCTTGGCTTTTGTCCCCAGGAGCAGTCCCAGAGCCTGTGGGTTCTGTGCAGGCATTGGTTGTGTCTGCCGCATTCGCGTTCTCCAGCAGAATTGGAATGAATGAAGGCACGTCTTGGGAATCAGGAAGGCAGGATTCTGAGGTGGAGGAATCAGGTGGGCCAGAGGATGGGTGGCAACCTGTCTTTCAGGCCAACTGTAGGTCCAGTTTCCTCTCGCTGGGGTTCACTAAGCAGTGGCTGGTGGTCTGAGGGTCAGTTCTTGAGTGACCAGTGGGGACAGCCACCTTTAGAGACAGCCTGCATTGTATCTGGGTGTGAAGCACCACCAACACCTACCAATAAGGAGAGGACCCAACTTCCAGCTGAAGCCTATTCATGTTTTGCCACTTGCCAAAGACGTTCACCTACCTCCAGCTCTTTCATCCTGTCATGTCCCTCTACCAGTGGCCAGGGTGTACGTGCAGTAAGAACAGGAAACAGGCTCAGAGGGCTTCAGCAGCATACCCAGGGTGACCAGATTGTTATACTGGTGCTAGAATCCAGTTTCCCGGACTCCTGGTCAAGAGTCCCTGCCATCCTCACATCTGTTCAAAGCTCCTCTTCCCTCCTTAGCAGCCTCCCCCGATCTGCCAGGGAGGCTGCTAAACCTGCTGGAGAAAAGACAACCCACAATGAATAGGATTATAAATGGCACCTGTGGAGGTTTTCTGTCCCCCCAGTTTGCAGCCTTCTATTCAGCATGCTCCCAAACTGAGCTCACGTGTCTCCCTGAGACCCTGAAGGGCCTTGCCATCTTACTTCACAGGGAAAGCGGGTCCACGGGGAGGGACCCTAATAATGCTTGACAACCTTCTTTGTTGCCATAGTTGGCCCTCGAAGGCCACCTTCCCAAACTGTCATCAACAGAACACAGGCCCCTAGCGCCAGGTCACCAAGAAGAAAACAGCCAGGGTTGAAATAGTTTGGGAGAGAGGCACACCTCAGCCCCTCCTCAATATCAACATGGGCTCAGCAGGGACGCCAGTCTCCATGGGACAGTCTGCAGCTGAGCCCTGCCTCCTCCCTGCCCGCTCAGGAAAAGTCTGCTGATCTGACCACCTGGCCGCTGTCAGCACAATGGGTGGAGTGGAAACATGAAAGTGCCGGAGAGAGCTGGGGCACACAAGATTAGGAAAGACTCAGGGACTCATGAAGAAGCAAGATCAGAAAGCGGGCAGAGAGAGAAGAGCACTCTGGAGATGGAGTGAGGGGAGCGAGTATGGGGCAGAGGTAGAAGAAGAGAAAGGACAGCAGGACTCTGGTCCACACCTCTGTAGAGGTGTGGGGAGTGAGAGGCTCTTTAGGGCATTAATCAAGTCTCCACCTTCATCAAGACTTTCAATAGAGAGTGAAATTTCTCCTTCCCTTCTTCCTTCCATCTAACCATCATCCATCCATTTCTCTCCCTCCTTCTTTCCTTTCTTTCTTCCATTCATCCATCCATCCATCCCGTTCATCCATTCACCCATCAGTTCATCAATTCGTTCAATATCTAGTCATCTTCCTTCCTCTCCCTCCATCCTTTCCTCCCTCCTTCCCTCCCTCCCTCCTGCCTTCTCTTCTTCCTTCCCTCCTGCCTTTCTTTCCTCCCTCTCTCCTTCCCTCCATTCTGCCCAGATACCCTGACCAGAAGAGCTGCCCAGAGCAGTTCTGCTATCGAGACACCCCTTGACTTCCTTCCAGCTGGTCGACTGCCGATAGCTTCACTGCGAGCACCACAGTCTGGGAGATGCTGATCTGGAATCTGTCGTGCTTCCAGTTGCAGGAATGACTGGCCCTACCTGCTTTTGATTGCCCTTCACTTTTCGGGGCACCCTCCATCCTCACCCCTCCTGGCTGCTCATGTGGACAGTGTGCCTTCTCCTCATGACGATGGGCTCTCAAATCTCTTTTCCATCTCCTGCTTACAGGTCAGCTTCTGGCGAGTTGTCCACACTTGCCACTGCATGCCCTCCTTTCCATTTTCTCCCCTGCTCTGCCCCTGTGGTGCCCTGGGCTCCGGGGCTTTGAGAAAACAGCCCTGGGAGAGGTGGCGGGGTGTCCCTCACTGACTGACCCAACTTGTCAGCTCTTCTCTCCTCTATCTGTGCCTTTCAAGTCTGTTTCTTCCACATGTTCCTCATGGGGGGCAGGTGTTGCTGTGAGCCCATCCTCTGGCTTCCCACCTCAGTGGCTGTGCCTTTCCAGGCTCCTGTCCCTCGACCTGCCCTCTTTTACATTGTGGCCCCTCATGACTCTGCCCTAAGTCCTCTTCCCACTCCACTCTGTTCAGTCTTGGGGCATCTCCCCTACGTAGATGAGCCTAACTCCCGGGTCTGCCTTTCTTTTGCTGGGGCCCCGCAGGACTGACTCCTTGACTCAGCAACCTCAGATCTAAGTCGTTATTCCATTGGCCAACCTGTTCCTGTCTTTCTCTCTCCTCCACCCCGACTCAGGGTCACTCTCTTGGACCCCTCCTTGGTCCCCATGTTGGGGCTCACCTTACCTGAACTCCTCCCTCTGAGGACTGAGGTATTGTCTCTGCAGCCTGGTGCATGGCAGGGACACAGTGACAGGGTGGGGGTGAGTTTCTTCCCCATTTCAGGCTGTGGGTTCTGGGTCTTGGTCTGGCAGGTGGAGGTGCAGGCAGGGCAGAGAAGGTGGGCAGGTGGGTGAGAGTCAAGGTGATGGGGGAGGGGCTAGCAGTCAGAGGTGGCCTCTCTGAATGCAGATGGTGGGGCCCCCTGTGCATGGCTGGGGATGCTGTTTGCAGGCCTTCCCGTGTCCTGTGTCCCTGGACAGAGGGTGAAGTGCCAGGAGCTGCCCCCCAAATTCCAGCATGCTACTTTCGCCCTGACTGTCCAGCCCTTCCCGTGGGATTGTCCAGCAACTCTGACTCCGCCTGGGACTTGGGGAGGGGCTAACTGAGAGGAAAGTTAAGAGCCTTCATTTCCAGGCGCATCAAGAGTTAAACTGAAGCTAAAAGGGTGCATTAACCTTCCTGCCCTCCCTGAAACCTGGCACTGCATTCAGTGAGGATTAAAGTAATTGATGAACTTGTACTTGAGACATAAGTTCACATAAATAAAGCTCTGTGAATTCTAAAAGTAACACATCAGGGTTGGGCTGTTTTTTTTTTTTTTTTAGTTTAAATAAGGTAAAGATCAGCATGCAACACAGCCCAGGAGACTCCGTCAAGCTATTAGGGAGCTGGAAAGAAGGGGAAAATGAAAATGTTTATTCAGAAATCAATATATTTATCCTAAAAGGGGTTAGAGAACCTCATGGGTAAAGTCTGGTCCCACTGCAGCCCCCACTCCCTCTGGGGCAGGGTAGGCTCCAGGCAGCTAGGGGTTAAGATATGGATTTTTGACTCTGAAGTTGAAGGAAGGCCCCTGGGTAAGCTTTTCATTGTGTTGACGAAAAATGTTTTAAAAATCAATACAACAGTGTATAAAAGGATCTTCTAAAGATCGAGTTGGCCCTTCCACAGCTGAGTGGGCTATAGCGGGCAATGGGAGAGGAGGGCATTTAGTCCTCTGGGGTTTGCTGGTAATGGCGGGGGATGGTGGTATTTGGGTGATTCTGGATGCGAGTGGAAAAATTATTTCTGAAGAGATCTAATTGCTTCTGCAGGAACAGATAATAAGGACCTGGGCCTCCCTATGAGCGGAGACAGTAATTGCACACTGTCCCTGGCACCAAAGTGGTTCAACTGGTGGTGGATATATCAGCAAAGATTCATTCAACAAACATGCATTGAGTGGAAGCAGGGGGTCTGGGATGCACTCTGCTGCACGGACAGATGGATGTGGAGCTCAGGAGACATGAACTTTGCCCTCAGGGAACTCAACTCTCATGTAGAGGTTCAAACTTTTTTTTTAATTAAAGGAAAGGTGCAGGCAGGAATGAAGGGGAACAGGCAGGCAGGCAGGAAGAGAGAAGGATGAAGCATTTCAATTTATTTTTATTTTAGTTTCTTATCTCTGTTCCCTTGGCCCCAGGACACAAACCCAGGTCTTTTAGATGTATGTGGACTGCCCTTGGCTGGAGGCAGCGGACCTAACCACTACTCCACCAGGGCATGCTAATTTTCAAACTTTTTAGCCATGACCCACAGGAGGAATGCGTCCAATATGACATTGTGATTCAGTGCACATTCAGGTGCTCTTTGGAACAAAAAAATTCCTGAAGCAATATTCACTTTGTGTGATGAAGGCTGACATTTTCTATTCTAGCCTATTTTATTGAAAAAGAAAAAGTGCCACTTGCGGCTCTTGAAATTGATTTCATGACCCACCACTAATGGGTAGAGACCCTCAGTTTGAGCATCCTGAATAGGATGCCAAAAGTGACTCAAGAGAAAGAAAGTGCTGGGTGTGGGGCCAGAGAGGAAAGAGACATCTTTTTGGCTGGGTGATCAGGTCGTCGCAGAGGAGGTGGCATGGTGCTGTGTCCTGAATGATGCAGCGAGGCTTCTTATTTACACAGGCTGAGTCAGTAAAGGTCATTATATTTGCAGTAGCGTGTACACTGCTCTTTAAGGCTCTTTCCCACCTGCAGTCGTGTTGGATCCCCATAGCGAACTTGTAACCGAGTCAGAATGGTACGAGGTGCATCTTATCAACGGAGAACTGAGAGTCAGAGAGGTAAAAGACTTCCTCCAAGGACACACAGCTCCTAGACTTTGGCAGAACCAAATTTGAGCTCGGTTCCCCATGACACCCTGACAGCAGGAAGCATCAGACTGATCTTATCTGAGCTTCATTTCTGGTGACTGAAGGCTAAGAATCAAACCTGAGAACCTGTGCCAGGCAGCCCCCACCTGCTCGTGCCCTCGAATTTCTCTCCGGTCTGCCTTCCCTTTCCCAGTGTTCCTGCTGGTGCCTCTCTGGCTGCGCCCTGGCATCTTGGAAAGCACACAGAGACTGTGAGTCGGTCCTGTGTCATGGCCAGGCGACCGCCCTGCTGGGAGTCTAGATAGGGAGACATAATCTTGATGACCTCAAGCATCCCACCCAGACTTGTGGATAACTGCCCCCCGGCCCCCAACTCCCCTTGCTCTCTGAGTCTAACCTCCCGTTGGAGGTCAGAGTTATAGCCACATGTCTCTGGTCTCCACATACCAGGACTGCTCTCCCACAACCACCAGGCTGAATCCCCAGCTTCATCTGTTTGACTTTCTTTCTCTCAAGGAACTTACAATTTAATCAGGAGTCCCTAATAGTACACGCATTCTAAATTGCAATCATTTATTGCATCTAGCCTAGGGCTTTTCTGTCTCTTAGAAATATCAGGTTATTTCCTTCTTTTAAGAGTTTATGTTAAAAAAAAAACACAACAAACTTACAAATAATGTTTGCTGTTTAATGTTCTCCCCTGAAATATCAATCAGCAAAAATAGAAATCCTTTTTTACAATTCATCTTAAGGATTGAGTTCCAGTTTCTTATAATGTAATGAATGTACTGCAGATAATGGTCCAATAGTGCAAATGAAAGGCGCATATAATCAAAATGATAATGGAGCGTATTGTACTGCTTGTATAATAAAATCCATACCAATATGGAAATCATATCTCAAGGCAACATTCCTCTCTCTGATTTTTGTAATAATTGTACATGTAAGAGCAGGGCAGCGAGAAGTGGGGAGAACAAAGGCCTTTATTGCTTCATTAGGCAGCTGGCGCTCTGATGGTCCGGCCTGTCAACAGCCGTGCCTTAATTTCCAAGGGAAGCTTCTCCTCTTCCCGCAGAAATGATTTACCATCCACGTCAGCTCCCTCCTCGGCCTTTTCTCTGCTAAGATTCACAATTAGACTAAATGAGCTGCGATGGCAATTTTGATCGCCACCTTCTGCCTCCTGGGCCACCAGGTCTCAGAGTTTGGGTCAGACGATGGGAGCCAGCCCTCTGGATTCTTTGGCAGAAGGGAGACGAGGCTGCGGGGCTTTGCAGAGCCTTGGGGTTGAATGCACATGTTTTTAGAGTCCCCAAATTCTTTGTTCTGGCACAGGTCATCCTGCCTCAGTTTACCAAGCTTTGGGGGGCACATTTAGTATACCAGGCAAGGGGCTGTGTAACAGGGAGCTCAAGTCCTGACTCATAGTCCAGGCCAGAGAGCTTGCTTGGTGAGTTGTGCAATTGCCGGGGAAGATGTTTACTCTGGATTCAGACCTGGGAGGATATTTGGTTTATGAACCACCTTGAGTATGACCTTGACCTTGATCTCTCTGAGCCTCACAGGTGGCCCAGGTGGAACCAGACTGCAGGCCCTGGGCTTGAGTCTTCACTCTTCCTTCCAGGGTTCACACCCAGGATTTGTTTTGCACCTGCTTGGCCGGGGCAGGAAGCGGTAGGTTCCTGGGTCTGAACTAAGGTCTGAATGAAGGTCTGAACATCAGTCTGCACAGGTGGGCACCAGTAGGGTCTCGGGGGGGCCCTCAGTGTCTGCCAGGCTCCACCTCTTTAGCCCTCTTCATTGATCTCTTTTTTCTTGCTCTTAGTCTCTTGCCTGACCAGCTGGGTTTCCACGGTGCCCCCTTCTGTTTACAACCTTCTTTCCTGAGACTTTGGACCCAGACATGACCCTTAAACTGGCAACACTGCCCAACAGAACCTTTCAGAGCTGGTTAGCTTCTTCCTTGTTGGTAAAGGGCACGGCTTATAGCAGTAATTACCAATTGCTGGGCACGAGACGTCATCCCAGGGGATTCTTCAATAGACCTTTCAGGTGAGTGTTTATTATCTCCAGTTTATGAATAAAAAAGTTGTAAACATCCATGTGCAGGCTGTGTGTGGACATCTGTTTTCAACTTTGGGTAAATATCAGGGAGTGTGATTGGTGGTTTGGTAAGAGTAGGTCTAGTTTCTTAAGGAACTGCTCAACTGTCACCCAAGGTGACTGCACCATTCCCTGTCCCATGTACAGTCATGAGAGTTCATGCTGCCACATCCAAACCAGCATGGGACGCTGTCCGTGTTCCAGCCTTGGGCCGCTCTGATGGTGTATAGTGGCATCTCATTGTTTCATTCTGTGTTTCCCTAATGCCGCCTCTGAGATGGAGAATCTTTCCCTATGTTGATTTGCCATCTGTCTCTCTTCTTTGGTGAGGTGTCTGTTAAAGATATTGGTCCATTTTTCAATTGGGTTGTTTTCTTATTGTGTAGTTTTAATAGTTCTTTGTATGTTTTGGGTAAGAGTCCTTTGTCACAGGTGTATTTGCAAATGTTCTGTCTTAGTCTGTGGCTTGTCTTTTCAATCTTCACGGTGTCTTCCACAGAGAGAAGTTTTTTATTTGGATAAAGTCCGGCTTATCAATTCTTTCTTTTGTCATATACATTTGGTCATATACATTTGGCGTCGTAGCTGAAAGTCATCACCAAACCCAAGATCATCGAGAATTTCTCTTAAATTGTCTTCTTGGAGTTTTACAGTTTGCACTTTACATTTAGACCTTGATTCATTTTGAGTTAGTTTTTGTGAATGGTGTGTGTAGACCCATTTTCTTCTTTTGCATGCTGATGTCCAATTGTTCCCACCAGACCATTTACTGAAAACTCTCTTCCCCATCATATTGTCTTTGCTTCTTTGCTAAATATTTATTATTATATTTATGTAGTATAACTGTTATGCCGTATATCTATTTCTCTTTTGTGCTCCATTATTTATTTTTTAGTCTTTTATCGAGGTGACCTTGTTTTACAAATTAATGTAAAATCATATGCATAGGTTCCCCAAAAGCGCGAGTTCCCTGTTCCTCAAATAAATGTCAACACACTCTGCTTGCCACCAAATTACCAACAGTTCTTCACCATTGTCCATTGGTCTCTGCCAGAACTTGCCCACCTGCCCCTCCATCCCATTCCCTGCTGGTAACCTTAGTTCTCTTATCAATGTCCAAGGATTGGTTTTGAATCATCTCTTCCTTTGCTTTGTCTATTCATATTCACCTATGAACTACTGGTTTTTCCATTCTTTTGCCAATGCCACAGTGTCTTGATTACTATAGTTTTACAGTGAGTCTTAAAGCTGGTGTAGAGTCAGCTCTGTTTTTCTTCAAAACTATGTTGGTTGTTCATGTACTATTTTTTTTCCCTCTCCATATAAATCTTAGAATAACTCTATCTACATCCACAAAGTAACTTTTTGATATTTTCATTTGGATTGCATTTAATCTCTAGATCAAGTTGGGAAGAACTGACATCTTAATAATTTTGAGTCTTTTTATCCATGAATATGGAATATCTTTGTAATTATTTAGTTTTTCTTTAATTCATCTGTTTTCTAGTTTTCTCCATATAGATATTGTGCATATTTTGCTTGATTTATATCTAAATTTTTTTTGGTGCTTGTGTAAATAATACTGTGCTCTTAATTTCAAATTCCACTTATTCATTGCGGGCATATAGCAAAGCAATTGTATATTAACCTTGTGTAGAAAACACTACTATAATTGCTTACTACTTCCAGGAATTTGGAGGTGAATTTTTAATATTATCTGCACAGATAATCATGTCATTTGAAATCAGTTTTTTTCTTCTTTCCCAATGAGCACAATCATGTCAATTAATCGTACTTCAATCATTGACAGATTTCAAATATAATGGTGGTCTCCATAGGCTATACCATATATATAGCTGTGTAGAAGTTCATGCCATTAGGTTTATGCAATTATACTCTATGACATTTTCATGTAAGAATACATTTCTCAGAATGTATCCCTGTTGTTAAGCCATAAACAAATGTATACCTTTTATATCCTTCTCTTGTCTTACAGGTTAGGCAGTATGTACAGTAGAATATTGAAAAGAAGTAGTGGGAAAGAGCATTCTTGCCTTGTTCCTAGTTTTAGCTGAGTAACTTTGAGTTTCTCACCACTAAGTATGATATTAGCTGTAGGGTTTTTGTTTTTGTTTTTCTTTTGGTGGATATTATTTATCAAATTGAGGAAGTTCCTTTCTATTCCTAGCTTAATGAGAATTTTTTATTACAAATGGGTGTTACATTTTGCCAAAAGATTATTTCTGCATTTATTGGTATGATCATTTGATTTCTTTTTCCTTTGCTTATTGTTATGATGTATTATATCACCTCACTTGGATGTTGAACCAACCTTGCATATCTGGTATAAAACCTACTTGCTTGTGGTATATAATTCTTTTTATGTGCTGTTGGATTCAATTTGCTAAATTTTTTGAAGAATTTTTTTTGCATCTCTATTTATGAGTTCATTTTTTGTCTATGTCCGTTATGTTCATTGTGGTATATAATTCTTTTTATGTGCTGTTGGATTCAATTTGCTAAATTTTTTGAAGAATTTTTTTTGCATCTCTATTTATGAGTTCATTTTTTGTCTATGTCCGTTATGTTCATTGGTCTATAGTATTCTTATTATGTCTTTTGGCTTAGGGTGATGTTGACCTCATAGATTGAGTACTAAGAAGTATTTCTTTTGATTTCTATCTTCTGAAAAAGATTTTAGAGAATTTGGTATAATTTCTTCCTTAAGTTTTTTATTAAGTACAGGCAGGAATGAAGGCTAATAGGCAGGCAGACAAGAAAAGAGAGGAGGGGAAGCATCTTTATTTTATTTTTTTATTTAGTTGTTCACACAGGCTGTTTTCCCCCCGGACCTGGGACTTGAACCCAGAGACATGTGGACTGTTCTTTCAGAGGTGATTGACCTAACTGCTGCTCCACCAGGGCACATCTTCCTTAAATGTTTTATAGAAACACCTGTGAACTCATGAGACCTTGCTGCTTTCTGTTTGAAAGTTATCATCAATTCAACATCTTTAATAGAATAGATCTACTCAGATTGTCCGTTTCTTCTTGCATGAGTTTTGGCAGATTTTGTTAAGCGGTTTTATCTGAGCTAACAAATTTGTGAATATAGAGTTGTTCATAATATTCCTTTATTTATTTATTTTTTTTAGGGATAGGTATAGGCAGGAATCGAGGCAAGCAGGCAGACAGACCTGAAGAGAGGGAAAGAAGAAGCATTTTTTATTTTATTTCCATTTAATCGTTCACACTGGTTGTTTCCCACCAGACCTGAGACCTGAACCCAGGGGTACATGGCCTGTGTCCTTCGGAGGCGAGGGCACACCTCCTTACAATCTTTTAATGTCCACAGGAAATACAATGATGTCCCCTCTTTCACTTCTGATATCAGAACTTGTATTCTCTCTTTCTTTTTTTCTTAGTTAATGGGCTAGAGATTTATCAATATATTGACCATTTCAGAAAATCAACTTTGTTTTCCTTGATTTTTTTCTATTGATCTCCTTTTTTTTTAATCTCATTGATTACTGCTCTAATTTTTATTACTTCTTTTCTTCTGCTTACTTTGTATTTAATTTTCTCTTCTTTTTCTAGTTTCTGAAGGCGAAAGTTTAGATCATTTGTTTTAGATCTTTCTTCTCGTCTAAATATATGCACTGAATGTGATAAACTTACCACTAAGCACTGCTTTTGCCACATCCCACAAATTTTGATTGTGTTTTCATTTCCATCTAGTTCAAAATATTTTTAGTTTCTCTTGAGATTACTTCCTTGACCCACGTGTTATTCAGAAGTGTGTCGTTTAATATACATATGTGTTGGGATTTTCCTAGTTATATTTCTGCTGTTGATTTCTAGTTTAATTCCACAGTAGTAGGAGAGTAGCTGTTATAGCATTTCTATTAATTTTAGTTTGTTAAGTTGTGTTTCATGACTCAGAATGTGGTCTCTCGGTGAATCATCCATGTAAGCTTGAGGATAATGTGTATTCTGCTGTTGCTGGTTAAATAGCCATTTTAAAACTCTTAAAAGCATAGGGGCTCTCCCATGACTGGGGAGCTCTTAACTCCTAGGCTTGCCTTGCCTGAGCCTTCAGCAACTTGTCAAAGTGTCAACTACAGTTCAGGCTTTCTCCTGTGGCATCGTGGGTTCCCAATGCAGATACCTGCTTTAGGTTGTGATTCTCCGTATCCACCTATCTGTCTCTTCACTGTTAGGGGCCATGGTTTGCCTTGTGAGTGTGCTTCTCTTACAGATCTAAGAAGAGTTGATTATTTACTTTGTTCGACTTTTTGGTGTTGTTAGGATGTAGTGGTTATCATGGCATGCAGAGTTAGAGATCTTTGTAAGTATTTTTTTTCTCCTAGTCTCTTTGAGAGATAATTGACACAGATTAGTTTAAGGTATACAGCCTGAACTTGGTACTGCTGCTGTTGTCACTCCCATGATGAAGACATCTTTAATTGCGTACAGCTTTGCTCCTCAAGGACAGGGAATGTGTCTCACCTAACCCTTTGCATCCCCTAGCACAGTGCTTTGCAAGTGATGTGTTCTCAGTAGTAGTTGTTGAAGGAATCATCATAACAGCTCTTTAACTGTTTGAAGACTTTACAGTTCACAGGCACCTGCACATGCTTAATTCATTACCTACAACTTCTCTTCTGATGAAACCAGCAATTTCTCTTGGCCTTCGCGCTAGGTGTGAATTTTCTCATTTTCATCACTGCAGCCATCTTGTCAGTTACATGGAGCACCAGTCTTGTGAGTTACCTGCCTGCAAAGAAGGGGAACCTATTCAGTGGAGAAGTGTTAAGTGTGCTGCCCAGGTGTCCTAGGGGATAATAGCAAGACCAGGATCTGACTTCCAGTTGCTGCCACCGCCTCCCTGGAGGAGAGTTGGGGCTACCAGCAGGAGCGGGCTCCTTTTCATGGGGCCGTCTCAATGGTGGCTGGTCAGTGTTCCTGGGTTCCAAGCATCTGGGGCCTCTCTACCAGCCACCCTGCCTGGACCTGGATGTGGGGGAGCAATGATTCCCCTTCCCCCACAGCTTCTTTGCTGTCCTTTGTGTTGAAGAGGACTGAGTTTTTGGACCTGGATGCATCACTCCTGATTGTGGGACTATCTGCCAGGTGCCACTTACCCAGACTTGGTTTCCTCTTCTGTAAAATAGGGGAATGCTCTGCCCAGCAGTGCCCTAGCACTGTCATGAGCCCACGCTGACAGCTTGATGTGAAGACATCCTACTGCTTATTAATCAAGTGCATGAGCTGTGAAATAAAAATGTTTCTTTCTTTTTAAATTTTGGGTATATACAAAGAGGCACTCTCATAGGCATGATAATTTTCGTGTCTCATTTGTCATGCTGTGTAAAAAACTAAAACACGAACCCCCTGGAATCACCAGCACTGTCCTCACAGTTCTGAAAGTTGATTTCCTTTGTCATCCTTACATTTCCCAAGGGTTAGCCCAAGTCATCCAGCATCGGGATGGCAGCTCCGAGGTAAAAGTTAATTATTCTTCTTTATGCTATCGAGGAAACTTATTTGGGTGATTTGCTGTTCTTTGTAATTATGGATGTGGTGATTAGTATGTCTTATATGTTCCCTTACAGATGGAAAAAAAATGATTTATCCCCATCACTGATTTAAAACTCTTTCTTCGTAAGTTTTTATTCCTATTTTTGCAACAGTGTTTAGGGACCGCGGCCCGGCCCAGAGCCTCTATGGGGGCTATTAGAGCCTCTGTGTACATATATAATTAAGGAATTTCAAAACACAAATTACCGCCTTTGGGGCCAATAGCCAGAGCAGTTACCATCTATCATGTCAGCTCTCGAGACGGCTCTGTGTGTGTTTGGTAAAGTACATTAATATACAACAACTTTGCTTAAAATAATGCTCAAATTTAAGATGCTGCAAGAAGCAGGAAAAACAAACAATTAAGGGATCCAGGGAGAGTCAAAATCACATATTTAAATGAGGAGAAGCTTCCTCCCGACGCTTTTAGTGACTGCACAGGGCTATCTAAGGACCCAAGTCCCTCTTCTTTTAGTTTTCTGGCCAATCTTTGTGGCATTCACGTCCTCTCTGAGCAGACCTTTGGAGGGACCTTATTTTATCTCGGTCACATATTTTATCCTTTTGAAGTGCGTTCTTGTGGAGACAATGACAGCATTTCAGATTCTACAAGACAGGAGGGATCACCCACAGTCCAGCAGCTGAGCAAGCTCTCTCAAATACCAGCCCAAGGGAAGGTCTGCCTCTGGCTTTCTGTTCAAACTGGGCCTCGGGACCTCCAAAGCCTGCTTCTGGTTTTGAAAGTTGGTCCCTTCCCACATTATAGAACTAAACAATGCTTTTCCCACCAATAAAACTATGTTCAGGGCTAATATTAATGCTTTAAAAACATTCAATTATCCTTAGAAGCCCCGTTAATAGAAGCAAATTCTGTAAACCAGATGTTTGTGGTCCAAAGCTTCTGGGGAGGAGGCCCCCGATCTTTGAATGGGTGCAGTTTTCCCAAGAAGGGAATGAAATGATGGCTCTTTGCATATAAAAACTAAAATCAACTGATGTTATGCTTCCCCAGCAATAACCACTGGTGATATTTTGGTGTGTCTTTTTAGGCCTGCTTTCTGTGTATTTTAACATAAACAATAATCTTTTCAAAAGAAACCCAGAATTGTTACTTTTCCATCTCTTTTTCTATTTTGAACACTTTCCCATGTCAGTGAATATTTGCTGCTGCTTCTCTTTTTTTTTTGCTAATAAGAGTGATGCCTCTTGCATGCATCTTTGGGCATCTACTATCATTTCTATGAGATAAATTCTTAGAAATGAGGATACTGTTTCAAAGGTTAGACACATGGACATTACCACTTATTCCTCTGAAAAAGCATTTTCCCTGATAAAAGAAGCAAACAGCTTTAAGACAAATCTGCTGCGCTTGTAGTAACAGTCACGCAGAACATCTCTGCAAGGAGGGCTGAAGGTGAGCGCTGGCAGCAGCTGCTCCTCCAGGGGCCGAGATGAAAATGGCAAAGGGACCATGAGTCCCTCTTCTCTGGGGAGGAAACTGCCAACTCCTCCCCAGACCACAGGTAAGCCTGTGGGGAGGGCAGAGTGCCAAGAGCTGTCATCGGTTGAAGGTGATTCCATGAAGACAGGGCAAATGAGACTTGGGACTTTATGAAAGAAGTGACTGTTGTACAGAACTGACCAAGGAAACATTGTGGCTGGAATCATGACAATAGAATGTTCTGGAAGCTTTATTGAGTCAGGAGTCTACAGAGCGTTGGATTTTCATCCAGTGGAATTCTGTGGGTACCAGTGCTTGCAAGTGAGGAACAGGCTGACTATAAAGCTGTTTTTCAATTCATTAGAGAGCAGCTGGGTCCCCAGGTGTATTTCATGAACTGGATGTGACAATATTTTTTCTTATGGGCTGTCACCTCTGTGGGAGGTTGTGGTTTCTATCTACTCAGCACACAGCCATGCATATCTTCTGGGAGTAGCTTGCTAATTCTTGTAAGAAGAACACCATTTCCCCATTCTCAATTCAAGTGGTTTGCATGGGATTGATCCTACCTGGGGACCCAGGAGACCACATATTACCTAGACCAGAAGTTCATAATCTGCTAAACTTCTGGTCACCATAACTGATTCAGGGCTGGGCATCTGACCAAGTTTGTCTACTCATGATGAACTTTTGCTTGAACAACTTTTAAAAGGTTCTCCTTGTGTTCCTGTGAAATTCTAGTAACCCTTGCTGGGAGCAAGCTGTTTCCTTTGGAAAATGTTGTTGGGGAATAAAGACAATACAAAAGAAAGCAAAATGGAGATATATAAATATGCTTTCTGATGATATAAGGTGAGCTTGATCCAGATAATACCAATAACTGGGCTACCTCTAGAGTTTTTTAGTGATTTAAATATCTATGTTTTCTTATACATTTTTTCTTAAACCAATTTGATTTGGGCTTCTGCTACGTATATACGAGATTTCTGGCTCTACAGTGCTGCTACATTTCCATTCAGTTCAGAGACCTAATGGGATCGTCCTGCCACGGAGGCTCTGGGATTGGGTTAAGTCCCATGCTTAGCATTGCAGGTGAACGAGCCCTTGTCCCAAGGAACTTGCAGTGTAGGGCAGGCACACAATGATGCATAGACAAGGCTGTGCAGGGTGGATGGTCAGGGAGGGAAAGATCACAGTTGGCTGGCGGGATGAACATAGGGCTCATGGAGGAAATGACATTTCTGATGAGTGTTGGAACATGACCAAGGATTTGACAGGTGAAGTTTTTAGGTGATGATGTTTCTGGTAAAGAACATCGGTGACACCTACTAGAAGGGAAAGCAGAGCGTTTTCACATTTAGGGAGCTGTGAGGACACAAAACTAGTAAGAAGTTTGGGGTCATGTTGTGTGAATCCCAAATCCCCATCTGAAATAAAACTTAATGAGCTTGCGCCTTCTGTATTTGATGGAGAAGCTCGTATCAGACCAGCTGTATTTGTTCTCATGGGGATAACTAGACAATCCATACAAAATTAAATAACAAAATGAACCTCCTCCCAGCTGTTTGCAGGTACCATAAAGCTGTCAAAATAACTAGGATTTGAGGGGTAAAGATCTTTGTGTGAAGGGATTATTGAGGTCAGATCACCAGTCTCTGTGTCACTTTTACTTTCTGGGTAATTTTATTGATATTTGGTTGTGAATTGGGGCAGAAGAGCCCACAGAAATTTTGTCAATCTTGCAAGGCTGGAGAAGAAAAACCGGAGTTTAGGCTTTGTAGGCAGTCAGAATTTAAGGCATCTAGATTACAAAGAGAAGTGATATGAAGTGAGATGTTACATTTGGGCATTCAGCAAGTCATAGTCATGTAGGACAAGAGATTTAAAATCCAAGGGGGAAAAATAGGTTGAAAAAATAGTTATTTTCAGTTTTATGATACTTAGGAGATAACCATTTGTATTTAGGAACCTCCCAGAAAGAGGGGAACCTAACAATATTCAATACCTTGAATGGGACACCTAGAGAGCTACATTCTTAAGTAGAGTAAACCAGGGTTTTACAAAGATTGTAATCCAGCCTCAGGTCAGTGATGTCCCTGATTGGACTGGCGATATACTGCTCTATTCTAGCATCTTCCAGATGCTGGAGTTGAATCTTCTCTGGAGTAAGATGCTGTTCTCTAGACCTTCTCCATTTCTTTATATACCATATTTGGCTGCAATAAAACATTAGTAGGTATACCAAAATAGGATAAAATAATGGAAAGTAGATGACAGAAATAGATACATTGTATTTTTTAGACTTAGACCTTTATATAACTGTACTTGATATGTTCAAATAATAGATAACAAGATAGAGAATTTCTTTAGAAAATGGAGATACATCAAAGAAATCAAATAAAAATTCTAGAACTGAAAAGAGTCACTAACTTAAATTAAGAACTTAATAAAAAGATGTTATAGGTTTTACACAGCTGAGGGGGATTAGTAAACTGGAAGATAGTTCAGTAGGAAATACCTAGACTTAAGTTTGAAGAGCGAAAGGATGGACATCAAAAAATATGAGACAGAGAGAAAGTAATGATGAAGATGTTGAACTTTCATGTAGCTGAAGGGGAGAGGGAGAGTGATCAGATATACTATTTGAAGAGATTTTTAATTTTCTGAAATGTTGGGCTTGACTCCTGCAATCAGGGCTGGAGGAGGCTATCATGTATGTAGAATTAAAATGCATGACAACAATAATGCAAGAATAGGAGAAAGTCATAGAAATGGAACTAACAGTTTCTGTGTACCTAGCATTGTTTAAGAAATAATAAAAATACTATTTACATTGAACTCATCTGTGTCTGGGAAATACATTGCAGCCCAGGGACAATTTAAAGAATATTAATGTATAATTTACAAGTTTGTGAAAAAAAAAACAACAGAATAACACTAAATCTTTGAATTAAAAAAAAAAAAAAGGCAAGAAAGGAAAAGACAAAGGACTACAAAGCATCCAGGACAAAACTTCATTAAGGAAAAAGAGCACTGGAGCGACATCATGAACAAATCTGACATAAATGACTTGTAAGGAGCACTGCACCCAACGATGACACGGGCCACATAGTAAGATGGACCAGGTGATGGGAGATCAAGTTAAATCTTAGTCAGTTTTAAAGTATTCAGAGTATGACCTCTGAACACAGTGGAATTAAACGTAAAATATAAAAATTGTGAAAAATTAACGAGAAATTCTCCAAATATTTGAAGATTAATTAATATACTTCTACATAACCTATAGGAAAAACATAGGTAACCACAATAGCAATTATAAAATATTTTGAGCTAAATAAAAATGAGAATAAGGCAAATCAAAAATTGTAGGCTGTACCTAAATTTCTAGTTTGGGGGAATTTATAATGTTAAAATCAATACGAAAAGAAGATAGATTAAAAATCAATGATCTAAATACTTCAAGAAGTTAAAAAAGGAATAAAAAATCAAAATGAAATAATGTAGAAAGAAGAAAATAAGGAATGTAAGAGCAGTAGTCAATAAGACAGAAGACAAACATAAACATATATAATAATGAAGCTATATGAACATTCTTCGGAAAAAGTAATAATATTGAGAGAGAGAAAGTCTATTGAAAAAAGTCACTATAAATCCTACAGATATAAAAGATAAGATATTTTGAGCCACTTTATTCCAATATATTTGAATATTAGACAAAACAGACAACATGTTAGAAAAACAACACAATAAACGAGTGAAAAAGAAACAGACGATCTGAATAGTATGTCTAGCAAAGAAATTTATTCTGTAATTGAAATCTTTCTACAAGGAAAGTTCCAGATCCAGATGGTTTTGCGGGTGAATTCTTTCAAATATTTAAGAAAGAAATAGCAAGCCTATTACATCAAAATTTAGAAAAAGAATCCCTCTCAACTTGCTATTAGGCTAGTCTAATTTTACAAAAATGAACATTACAAGAAGAAAAAATTGAGTACTAATTTCTTCATAGCACAACAAAATTTTAAATAAAATATTCTAAATAGATACACTCTATATAAGTCTTGTTTATTCAGCATAATGTTATGCCAAATTAGTGTGTCATTCAAAAATGAATCACTGTTATCTTCACATTAACAGAATAGAAGAGAAAACTAAATGCAATAAAAACATTTGATAACAAGTGAAAACTAAGAGTAGGAATAGAAAAGCCTTCTTTAACTGAATAAAAATCTTTTAGTAAAACATCATTTTTAAAGGTGAAATATCAAGTTTTCTCACATATATGGTAGATGAGGCAAGGATTGGCCATTATTATAACTCCTGCTTTATACTGGCAGTCCTGGTGAATGTAAAAGCAAAGAAAGGGGAAAAAAATTAAAAATAAAGACAGAAAACTCTTCTTATTCATAAATAACATCATTGCATATATAAGAAATACAACATAATTTATAAATAATTAGAATTAATAAATCAATTTAGCAAGGTCCGGACACAAAAATCTATATTAAAAAATTGTATTTACAGCAACAACAATAAAAAATCTCAAAAAAAAAATGAAACAATCATTTCTAGTAGCACCAATCTCTTGCCAAAAGATCATCCCAAAACTTCACATCAAACATATAGGAATTTCTAATCCAAAGTGTGTAACTCTTCAACTCTGAAAGGTACACCGTACTATTGAATAAAATTAAAGGTGACTTAAATAATGGAATATAGACAATGTCCGTGGATTGGAAAATTCAATACTGAAAGAAAACGTACCATCTCCCTCAAACAAAAGTATAAGTTTAATGCAAACTGAATCCAAATTCTAGGATGACTTTTGTGGAAATTTCAGTCTGATTCTTATATTTTTATAGAAATGTTTATCTTTGCACAGATACCGTGCTCTCTATGACTGTGGAAAGGTGTGTTTGACTCAGTACGGGGACCTGAGGATGTAGGATATTATGGGAGGGGGCATCATGGAGCAACTGTAAAATACTGCCCAAGAGACACAGGATATTTGCTGGTCCTACTTCTGCCCTTGGCTGTAGGATTTTGGCCAGTGCGATGCTTTTCTGGGCCTTTCGGACTGGATAGTGGGTTCTCAACCATGGGACTTCATGATGGGCTTTGGAGGTCTTTAGATGCCTGGGAAGATGTGCGTTTTCTGTGGGGAGAACTGGAGTCATTTTTTATTTATTTTTAACCAAATCCATTAATGTGTTTGGAACCTAAAAAGGATAATAATCACACAAGGGACTAACGTGTGCCATTTGTAAATGGAAAGAAGTCCATGGAGGACTGTAAAGGCGTGGCCCCCTTTTTGCAGTGAGTTGGGTCAGGAGACCCACACAGCTTGCAGAGGCAGCGGGCGCCCTGGTGAACCCTCTCTGTTGGGGAACTTTTCAGACCCTTCTCTCTCGGAACTGCAAGGGGCTTTTCACTGATGCTCACACAGAAAAATAAGTGTGAGCCTGCAGCTCACTGAGCTCTGAGTTACTCACTGTGAGCATGAGTGTATTCTTGGCTTTGAACCTCAGCCTCCGTATCTATGAGAGGATGCAGATATGGGGTGACAGCATGGTGACTGAATACCCAGTGTGACTACCCTGGCTGTCTGTATCAGCATGAAGGACTGAGGGAAATGAGACCCTCACTGAGGCCCAAGAAGTGGAGGCACCCTTTTTATAGGGGACTTGGTGCAGTCCTGGGGCAAGATCTGGAGATGAGCTTGATGGACCAAGGAGCTTGAAGGTGGGGCAGAGAAAAGGCAACAGGGCCAGAGGAAAAGTCTTGGAAAGCGATGCAGAAATGTGAGGATATGTTGTTTATTCGGGGTAAAGGAGCTACCTGGTGAGGTGGGAACTGAGACGTGGGGAGAGACAAAAACATTCAAGTCAGCCCAGGAAGCTGCGATTCATTGGGCCAAGCAGGCATTTCAAGCAAGGTCCCAAATATACTCCATTCAGTCAGCATGATTGTCCTATCTGATGCCTGTGCCAGTGATATCTGGGGATGGGGAAGATGGATTCCTGGGGCCTCTCTGAGCTACCACAGGGCCACGCCTCTGCTCCATCTGCTAATTTTATCCTAATACTACAGCAAAGGCTGAATTAAAATCTGAAGGTAAATATACGCAGAGAAACCCACAGAATTAAACATATAAGGGAGGGATTGAGTTGTTAATCATATCGCAGCATTTCACAAAGAATAGGCTGAGTTTCCCAATGAAACGATGACTCTGGCATATAAATTAATCTTTTGTATAGGAAGAAATGAAAGTCATTAAATGTCATTGTCTTATTTTAAAAGCAGCAATATCCTGCCTGATTGCAAGTGCTTAGAGGAGGATGATTAAACAGAAACCTTATCTTCACTGTTCCAAGAAGAAAATGGGAGAAAAGTTATCCAATTATGGATGATAAAGCAGAGAAAAAAAAATATCTGAGAAGGTGAGCAGGTTATCCAGAATGTGAGCCCCTCAGTACTGAGATCTGCTCATGGGCAAGAAGAGAGTTGTATACATCACTTTAACTTGCCCCCAACACCAAAGGGTATTTTCAAATCCTTTCTTTCTTTCAATCCATTCCTGGGTTCTTAGTATAACAAGAGCTTGCTATCTATTGTTATTATTGCCCCTGAGGCTTCAGACTCCTTATCTGTAGACTGGGTCTATCACACATGGTTGGTGGTCTATGCTGAGAGTTAAATGGCATCTCACCCTTGCACTGTTGACACTGGATTGGATGATGCTTTGTGGGGCGTCCTGTGCCTTGTAGGATCTTAGCAGCATCCTTGGCCTGTTCCCTCTAGAGTCTCTGCTCCTACAGTTGTGACAACTAAAAATATCTCTAGACATTGCCAAATCTCCTCTGGGGTACAATGCCAGCCCTGACTGAGAGCCACTTACGTAGGTAAGCCTTTGGCTTGCACTTTGCAGGGTCCACACTCAATCAATTGTTATTATTCTTACTCTTATTATAGTTGTCAGAATTAGCTCTAATTCTAATCTGAGTCTAATATTGTTGTTAAATGAATGCATGATGGTTCAGGAATTATCCTTGGATTTCTTTTCTTTTTTCTTTTTAGCTATGTTGAATACTTGCTTGCTAATTCAGCTCCTATGCTTCTGGTAAAATAAGATTGTTTTCCTTCAAAGGAATAAATATTTCCCCTAAGTTTTCAATGAACATTTTAGAGTCTCTGCTTCCTCATGAATAAGATGACAGAAGCAGGTATCATCTCGGAAGTGAGCATCACCTGGCAGAATAAAGAATTTATTGAGCAATTTCCACGTGAACGGGACCACGCTGTGTCCGACTACTCTGTAAGAATATCTGTTTTGTTAGATACAGCCATATGAAGGCACATTTCACATGATTATCCGTCGGGTCACACGGATATGACAAGTGAGGACAAGGCCATAGAAATGCAGTCAGCAAAGACGGGGCTGCCACCTCTCCCAGTTATTTACATCTGCTGAGCAACTTGGGACTCTACATCCTGGAGGAAGGAGTCATTTAATCACAATGACTATTTTAGTTGGACAATTTTCATTTTCTTTAGGCAGCTATCACCAAAGGAGAAATTAAGGAGGGAGGAAAGAGGGTTTTTCTTTGGATCACCTTAGAAGAAATATTTTTGGTAGTTTCCTGAGGCTGCTGTGACCAATTACCATAAAAGTGTTTAAAACAACAGAAACTAAAACAAAACAATAACAAAAAAACCCCAAAGTTTATTCTTTCGTAGTTCAGGAGGTCAGAAGTCCCAAGTCAAGGTGGGGCTGTGTTCCTTCCTTCCCTTGTCTCTTCCAGCTTCTGGTGACCCCAGGTGTTCCGGGTCTGTGCCCACATCATCCAATCTCTGCCTCCATCTCCCTGAATTTGCCTTCATTTTCTGTCATTTGAGGACACTCAATATTGGATTTAGAGTCCCCGATAATCCAAGATGATCTTATCTCAAGATCTTTACCTTAATTACAGCTGAAAGATCCTTATTACAAATAGGTTCACATCAGGTTCTGCACGGCCATATATTTTGGGTGTACAATTCAACCTACTAAAGAACAATTTTCTTAAGTGGAACATTTGAAGGTTATCCTGGCTGGCTGATCACCATTAAAACTTGGCTAAACACCAGCTCTTAGCAAATGGGAGTTGTTACCCACCTCTGTAGTTCAGATTTCCTTTTAGAGGGACAACAGGCAAAAACATCAGAGAAGAATATTCCAGTAGCCAACTCCTTACTTTGGTTCATTTCTTCATGGAGCGTGGGGTGTGACCAGGAATCCTCAGCTGTTGGTTGTAGCTCCATTAGAAATGTTAACACGAGAAACTACCCTTGCTTCTCGGGCTTTGCTATAGATACCTGCAGGCCAGCCAGAGTGAGAAAACATTCTTGAAATTCAAGCACTTCTAAATTTTCTGATGGTGGCTAATAAATTCACCAGGATGGAAACTTTATAAACATTAACCTTGAAACCAGAAGTATATACAGAACCTGTAGCTTGGTTTCCCTGCTTTGAATATCAGTTGACATTTGATCTGTGTTTAGAGAAAGCAATTCTCTCTTTGTGGGTGTCTATTGGAATTTCTCTATTATGTAAGGATCTCAGTATTCTTATGCGTAGCAATGGAGGAATTTCTGTATCCATTTACCAACCTACAAACCCATCCATCCATCCATCCATCCAGCCATTCATCTGTCTATGCATCTATGTTTACTTCCTACCACCCCTCCCACCCTCTCTCTCTCCCTTTCTTTATCCAATTCTCCATTAAACCATGTTTCCTCCCTCCCTCCCTTCCTCTTTTCCATTGTCTATCAGATTGTTTCTTTCCTTCTACCTAGCCACTCCTTTAGTATACAGATTTAAATTGTCTACTGCATGCCAGGCATAGTACTAGTAGACTCCAAGGATATAGGCAGTCGAGCAGGGGTAGCCCCCAGTTTAGGCAACCTGAAGTTTATGCAATTCAAGAGTCCCTTTGAAAAAAAATACAGACTCACAAGCACAAAATTGCAAGCGTCCCAACTGCCTTGGAAGGGGTGCAGGAAAAAGGAATCCAGAAACTTAAGCTTTGCAAGCTTTTGATAATCTTCTTTTATAAATGTGTACCACTTTCTTGGAACTCAGAATCTGGTATCACCCAAAAAGGGCAGGGCCTCTCAGTCGGGCAGAGATTTAGATAAACCTGACTTGAACCATTAAGACATTGCCTGTGAGAATGTGGAGTCTTCCCCTTGACTTCCTTCGTCATGCTCTGCCTGAATCTGCACGTTGTACTTTGATTCTTTCCCATCTCTTGTGCACAAAGTCCAACCCTCTTTACTGACTTCACAAAGTTCCATTTTCACTGAGCACAAGGATGGCAGCTGTAGAAGTGACTAAAACTGCCCATGGAGCTTTGCACAGCTATTTGCTCTCCCCCGCCCCCTGCTGTACCCCATCTCACCCTGTCTCCCCCTGCTCCTTCAGTAGTCACCCCTGTAGTAGACTCCCAGCACTTTCACTTCTGTTACAAGTGGGTTTGCCACTGATTTTCCCCAGCACAGCACAGTACGCTCCTTCCTGAGAGATATTCAAACGCTAGTTGCTGGAGGGTGCTTTTCTCCCAAGCAGTTATCCTGGGTTAATATTGAGATTGTTCTGAGGGACAGGGGAGCTCTGGTTTGGGCTCCCCTCAGCTTTCCCATCCATAAAATGGGAGAACACAGGTGAAGCTGTGGGAATGAGATTTGGGCATGTGAAAGCCCCTCGGGGGCCCACAGGACGGAGACTCAGGAGCAAACAAAAGAGCCTCTTGTTTCAGATGCTTCTCACGCCCTGGTGTCCAGGGAATGAATGCTCCTCAGACCAGCTCCTAGCCTGCCTGAAGCTCTGCCATCCCCCAGTTGCCCACTGATTTCTAGTCCTTGATTCAAAAGAGTCTGATTCATCTGCTCTCCATTTTGCTGGGGTTTGGTTTTGTTTTTGCTATTGTGCTGGAATCTTCCAACTCTGCTGGGGAAAGACTTTGTTCTTTGTTTAAAGCTCGCCATCCGCAGGGCTATGGAGCATTGTCTGTGTGGCATTTTATAAATAACAGCAAAATAACCATAGAAACTTAGCTCCAAAGTAGCTCTTTTCATCCTTAAAGCATTTTGAAAATATTAACTAATTAATAAACAAGTCAGAATGGCAGAGCCAATAAATATATTTTAAGCAAAGCAGCCACAGCGCTCCATGGGGGAGGTCTGGCGAGTCTGCAGACTCTGCTAGGCTCTGGCAGCTGGGTGGGCCCTGCCTGCCTCTGGGTTCATCCAGTGATGTTTCTCTTCACTGTGCCAGATGGGACTCCGACACCTGTCTGTGTATAGTTTTTCATCTCCTGCAGCACAAGTTTAGAGGTCCCAGATGGAGCCTGAGATTGAATGCGATTGACCCCAGGTTATTCCCAAACCACACAACTCACCCAACTGTGGCCCAGGTGGGCCTGGGCAGAGCATACCTGCTTCTTTTCACCTTAATGGGGCTCCCAGCCCCTTGTCTTTCTGACATGCAACTTCATTCAAGCTCACATCTTCCAGTTACCCGGAAAGACAGTGAATGACACATGCATGGCTTTAGAGGCTAACAAGTGACGGTCACTGTGAATATCTCTGCAAGCAGGGAACCTCTCCGTGATGCCCTGTCCAGTGCGCCTTCTTCCAAACTGGACTCATGATTCTTTTTTTTTTAAACTTAATTTCTGCAAAGTCCATCAAGAAGAGTTGGAGGGAAAATGTGTAAATGTTATTCTTGCGTGTTTAGGAATAACAAACACTTAGTTTGAGAAAAGGAGGCTTTCCAATAGTTGAACCCACAGCATTTCCCTGCCAACTTGCATTTCAAAACAAGTTGATGTTCTTCCTTCAGCAATATTCCTTTCTGTCCTAAAAGCCACATGATGATACAATCTGCAGGAGTGCAGTTGAAAGGACTAGAATCAATGTTAAGATTGCCAGATACATATTTAGCTTATATTTACAAGACAATGGGTTTTTATTTTTTTGACCCTTGATGAACCAAGCATTCAAATAGTATTATGTCCAACAGAAATACTTCTTATACTTTGGGCTTAAGAGCCCTGTCCCTCCAGTTCCGATATTGTGACACCTGACTCTTCATATTTGTAAATATTCATATGCTAACATCCTGAGCCCAATTCACCTGGATTTTAAAAATATGCATAATTGGATTACAAAGCAAGACAAAAACCCCTAAAGGCAGCATCCTGAAAAAGAAACCCAAATTTACTCTGGATGTTAATTTCCAGGAGTTTGCTGGGCTACTACACTATGGCAAGAAACAAAAGGAACCGTGAAAGTATTCAGAAACGAATCCCCCAAAAACCTGCAAACTGCATGAAAAATATTTTCTCTGCGGAGTATCTTACCAGCTTCTGGGAAGTATAGTTTTCTGTGGAAGCCCTTTGCTGACATTGGATTGCACCTCTGCCTTTCCAGAGGTGTTTTCTGCTTCCCTGCCTGGCACACGCACCGCTGCAGACCAACAAAATTCTGAAGACAGGTCTTCCGAGGGGACAGTCCCCACTCAGAGTCCCATCCTGTCATTGGCACCTAACTGAAAATCCACGTCCTGGAGAGACATTTCCCTGAGCTCTTGTCCCGGGTCGTTCTGGACTGGGAGCCTCCTGAGGGCTGAGCTCCAGTCTCCTTCACAGGTGCCCAGCTCTGGCTCCTCACAGGGGCCTGGGAAGGACGTGCTGTGGCGGGGCGCTGGGGCCACGTTGTCCCTCCCCAGTTTCTGCCTCTCCTGGTGCTCACCCACCCAGCTGGTCGCTCAGATGCCTGGGGTCATTTTGTCTGGCAGGTCCAGAGGGTGTGCTAGCGTTTCCATGACAACCCTTCACACGTGGGTATTTGAGGTCAAGTCTGCACAAAGGACCAGCGAGCTGGCAATGTTGACATGTGCGTCTCCTGTTCTCCAACATTGCAGTTTTGTTGCCATATCATCCGCAGGTTTATCTATTGGTGTGCCTGCTCCAGCAACTTCTGCTGTCTTCTGACCTCGGTGGGGTCACTATTTTATGTCTCCCTTCTAGAAAACTGAACACTGGTCCTTTCTACTTTTCATTTTTTAATATTTTTTTTTTTTAAAGGAATCAGAACAGTGAAAACAGTACGGCACCTCCCTACGTCAGCAAGGTGAGTAAATGGAATAGAACTCTACCTTCTAAATACTGTTCCTGGGTTTTCACAGTGAGTACCTGGGGTGGTGCTGAAGCCAATCTCTGCTCTTGTGAAGAAGACTCGGTTTCGAATCAACCACCCCACTCCCCGCAGCTTCCCACCCACTTAGCAGTGGCGTTTTCTCATCTTTCCTCCTCTTTGCCTACCCGATTGTCGAAAAATGAGACCTTTGCAGGTGTATAGCTTTACAGGTATATCTGTGTTGTATGAAGGGAACACTTTCTTAAATCACGCTTACTGTGGTCAACCGTGAACAGTTCTTTTTCAAGCCAGAACATGATGTTCTTCCTTCTCCTTGACTGTGAGTTATGGGTTAGCAATTTCTGTCTCTTGATTTTCTTCAAAAGAGGAAAATTCATGACTGAATTTATAAATTTAGATGGCAGTTTTCAAAAGGAAATAAATTATGCAAATCTCCTGAAAGTCCTCTGAACTGAAAGTCAGCTTGGATTCTTACCCATTACTCATCCCGTCTCCCATGGTGCCTGCTCCGGAGGCCGAGTCCTTTTCTCTCTGAACAGGTCAGGGTGGCTCCTACCTCCGTTTCCTCTCCAGTTCTCAGATCAGAACCTGGCAGACAGCAGATACCCAGGAGCTATTTGCTCAGCAAAATAGCTTATAGAGACACACCTTGGGGCACAGGAGACCAAGTGCATTTAGAAGTCCAAGACCTGGGTCCAAGTCTCAGGCCCAGCTCTTTCCAACAAAGTTTGCTGCAAATTGCTGAGGCTCAAGAGCATGGACTTTCTCATCAGAAGGGTGGGTCTGACCTGAAAGAACCAGGGGTGCTGAATGCACAGGTGTAGAGGAATCTGCAAAACGCCATTCAAAGGGGAGCTCTTGTCCCTCTCACACAGCTGAGTCCTTATCTTGCAGATTCGATTTTGTTTTAGATTTCTTTTTGGGAGAATAATGATGACATGAAAGTGTCATCCATCTTCCCTGTCTAGCAAAGTTGGGTTGCTTGAAGACAGAGTGTTTGCTGTGTGGTCTGGGTGTGGCCTTGGACCCTGCCCCTGGTGTCCCTGTGTGACTGGCCATCAGGGGCAGCCTAGCTCCGTCCAGCCACCCGAGTGTCATTTACTTTGTGCTGGACACTGTGGTGTAGGCGGAGGTAAGCCTGACCTTGCGTGACCCTCCTCGCTTGGAGAGTGTCTACAGAGGGGCTGATGGGCAGCTAGCACCCCTGCATGGGCGTATCTGCCAGTGCCTCTCCCTGTGGTCCTTGCTGGTGCCTACAGGGTATTGAGATGTTGACTGTCACCCTGCAGGTCAGTAATGCCACCACAGTGTAACATGCATTCTAGCGGTGTCAGGGATTCATTGGAAAAGGGCACACGGTTGACTGAGGGGACAGCTCAGTGGATGGGATGGGGTGGGAAGGGACTCCTAGGGACAGCATGATGAGAGGGACAAGGACATACCCTAGTGACTGTCAGTGAGAAGGTTGGGACTCATCGGAGTGCAAATATAGATGAAGTTCTATCCTTCTGTCTGTCCATCCCTCTATTCATCTGGCCAACATGGGCTGAGTGTCTACTATGAGCTGGGCACCATGACCAACGTTGACACTCAAAAACCAAGATTCTGTCCCCTCCCGAGTTCTCACAGTGAGGGGATGGAGACCGATACTCATGAGGTCTGGATGAAAATGCCATCTGAACTCAAGGTTGGGAGACTGTCCCTGCTGCAGTTGTGTCAAGTGGGGAGCAGGGAAAACTTGTGGGGAGGCGTTGTTTCTGGAAGGAGGCTTGAAGGGTGTGGATGGGCAGGATTCAGGATGGTGGGAGTTGGGGAAGGAGGAGCAACCCAGCAGGAAGGCAGAAAATGTGGGCCCCTGGGCATTGACGGGGCCTGGAAGGAGGTCAAGTTTGCCTGGAGAGCAGGGTCTTAGAATCCCAGAAAGGAGAGGAAGTAATGGCTGACACATGCCAGGTCCTAGGCTCTTGGTGTCTGCCAGTAGGCTAAGCTCCACTTTGACCCTCTGAGTGGAAGCCACTACCGCCCTCTCTGCTTAATGAGAACACTGGGGCACCTGCCCCAGATCCTGGATTCAAATCCAGGAGCTATGGACTGAATCGTCCTTTCAAACCCACATGTCGTAGCCTTGACCCCCAGGTGGAGGGTACTGAGGGCGGGGCCTTTGGGAGATGAGCGCATGGGGGTGGGGCTGCAGGAGAGGACTAGTGGCTTTATGAGAAGAGAGAGAGAAAGACTGTGTGAGGACAAGCCCAGGAAGAAGTCCTTAGTACCAACCAAATCTGCTGGCACCTTGATCTTGGATTCAGTCTCCAGAACATGGGTGATAGACTCCTGGTGTTTAGATGCCCAGACTGTGCTATTTTGTAACAGCAGACCCAGCTGAGACACCAGATTTCTTTCTCTGGGCCTGCTCACTCCCCTCAACCCATCTGAGGCCACCCAACTGCTCCCCAGCACCTTCACCGATGACTACCAGAAAAGAGGTACTCATCATTCTCTTGGGATGCACTTGGCTTTGGGGTCCCTCATGGATGCCCACATAAAGCCGAGCATGTCTTTTTGGCAGATCATGGAGGTCAAGTCCAGGCTACTGATCAGCATTCAAGCCCCAGGGAGCACACCCATCTGAAAGCAGCTTTCTCCTTGTGACCTTCCCACCAAGGTTATCGACCGAGTGTGTTCTGAGCAAATGAGGTTGTTTGGCTTTCGGATACAAATAGATACTGCTTTTTTGACTTGCAAAATGAATTCCACTGTGACTGGCTCAAGCTTCAGTATGCTAATGTTCCATGAACCAGTTGTCTATTTATGTTTATGTCTCCAGACCCATTAGCAACTTTTTCTTGTTTTCTTTTAGAATATTAAGCGGTTCCAACATATTCTAAAAATTAGTTGATTAGCTTGTTAGGGCACATTTTAACTGCCAGCTCCGCCGAACCAAAGGAGAAAATGAAGGTAATTTTGTTTGCGAGGAATGCATGATTCGGAGCTGACTGTTGAACGATGCGCTACGTCAACGTAATGAGGGAGTGTAATATCTTAGTTTGCATCAATATGGAAATCAGTGCGCGCTTTGACAGACCTGATGCTGAAGGCATCACCCGCCTGCTCATTATGCATTCTGGCTCTGATTATGAAAAATAGTGTGTTTTCTTTTAAAGAGGAATCCACATTATCAATCAAACCACACCAATTATTTCAGAAAGGGAGACAGACATGGGGGCTTTTCAGCGAGAACAGGGCCTGATCGGCAGGCGGATCTTAAAGGGTGTGATATTTTTATTTCGTGACAGTTGTTAGTATTAATTAGGAACACTAACGAAGTATTCTGTGCGGTAGTGCCCTTACAACCTGCTTTCCCTGCTATCATCTGGATCTTTATTATTTTCTTTTAATGAGCCCTCTCTTAAACACTATCGGTGCACTTCTAATGATACTGCTCCCCAGCCCGATGCTCCAGTGCTCTTCCAACAGGGTCGTCCAATCAGGGAAATAAGGCAAGAAAGGGAGAGGAGAAAGGACAGACTGCAGACAAACCCTAGCCTTGATGAGCAAAAATGAAAGAGGTATAGAAACATGATACTAATTGCAATGGGAAATGTTTCCTTTCACTTATTTAGTGTATGTGTATGTGTGTGCGTGTGCGTGTGTGTGTGTGTGCTCCCTGCTCTGGCAAAGCTTTGGCTGCCCAGAGTTGGCTGGGACACAGGCCAAGGTTGTGCTAGAAACACCAGAAGGTGAAGCCCGTAGGTCTGGAGGGAGATGTAGGGATTTGTGTGGGCAAACCTGGTGTTAAGAGCTTGAGTCTTCATGTTCCTGCACAAGGTCACCTGTACGGTCCCCGTTCCCTATATAGCCCAATCTTCTATGCTTGCTCACGCTTCCACAGCTGCATTTATTCAAGCATGGGATACCTACTATCATCACAGAGGCACTGGTAAGTCCCTAGTGGGAGAGGAGGACAAGCTCTATTGTCCAATGAGAAATGACTAGTGTATTAGAGAAGGCTGCGCCAGAGCCACATGGTTCTGAGCATGGACAATAATAAGCAGTTGGGTTAATCCAGGAGTACTTCTTGGAAGAGGTGGCATTGCATTCATTCAACAACCAAGGTTTCCCAAGCATGCCTCTTCAGGCTTCCTCCTTACCACAGGCCCTGGGTGGTCCTCTGCTTCCATGGAGCTTGCATAACAGTGGGGGTGGTGGGAGATGCAGAGGCCAACTAGTAAACTTTGCAGAGAGTGAAAAGTGCAGAGAGTGAACGTTTCCTGGGTCTTGATGGATGTGTAGGACCGGTTCCCTGGAGGAAAGGAGGTAGGGGTACCCCAGGCAGAGTGAGAGGGGACAAATGTGGGGGAGCCCAGGGTGTGAAAAAGAAGATGAGGTGGGGGTGGGTGGATCTACTGGAGTTCCAGGCTGTGGCTGTGCTTTCTACCTAGAGGCACTGGGAACCAAAGCAGGTTATGGAGTGGGAGTGGGGGTGGCATGATGAAGATGGGCTGTGTTTTGGGAAGCATAGCAGCAGCAGTGGGTGTTAGAAGGATTGGGGTGAGCCTGTAAATGGGGAGCCCTCACAGGAGGATCTGAGGTGCTAGGGTGAAGGGGTGGCTACTGGGAGCAACATGGGTCTTGGGAGTGTGAGGGTGACATTTCTGCAGACAGGAAAGGGCGGGATGAATGAGGCGATGGGTGGGGGAGAAGGGGCAGCGAGGAGGGGCACCAGAGCAGAGGCGGGAAGTGAGGTGGCTGAGGATAGAGCACTTTCCAACAGGACCTGTCCACCCTTTTGTGCCATCTTTCCTATCCCGAGCTTGCCAAGGCCTGGTGACCCCTGACGAGCAGGAATGGGTGACAAGCAGTTCTCAATGGGCTCAGGCTAAGGGTGCGACTTCCCAGCCCCTGCCTCCTCCTGTGCCATGCTCTTTGAAGATTGCCATATTCAGTAAATGAAAGTACAGGATGCCCAATTCAATTTGATTTTCTGTAAAAAAATGAGTAATTTCACAGTACTGGTTTGTCCCGTGCAATATTTGGGACATATTTAGACAAAAAATTTGCCCATTGTTTATATGAAATTCAAAATCACCTGGATGTCTCGTATTTTATCTGGGACGATTTGGTAACAATCTGTAGGAAGAAGTCACCAGCCACATCCTAAGATATGATGTTTCTGCTATTTCTGTGTGTGTGTGTGTGTGTGTGTGTGTGAAAGAGTGAGTGTGTGTGTGAAAGAGAGACACACACACACACACACACACACACACAGAGTCAGGAGAAACAGGAGAGAGAGAGACACCACATGTTAATGTCTTAGTTTTTCGAGTAGAAACAACAAAAACACAACAAAAATCTTAGCAGGTCACACTGGACCTGTCCTGCTGGGAAGGATGCAGAGCTGCTCTCCCCAGGGACAGCCGCACTATCTGGGGCTCTCGCTCTTGGACAGTGTGCTGGCCTAGAGACTATGATGTGGGATCCCTAGCTGATGCCCTCCACTTCCCATGGGCAGCCGGGCACCACACCCCAGTGGTCTGATGCTTACACCCCTGGACCCCACACTGCCCTTTTCAGGGTCCCCAAGTGCAGGAGCCTGATGCTGAGGGGCACCTGGCTCCTCTGTCTGTACGGCCACCCCATTTGCCCCCACTGGTGTCCTTATGATGTTAGCAATCTCGGGAATCCCACGTGCGGTCCCCTGTGTCCAGTTGGGTATAATTTGTGCAGAGCGGTCAGGACTCTGGTGTCAGGTCTTCCCGGAGCTCATGACCTGCAGGTTCATCTTCCCTGAGAGGATCTGGAAAACAAGTTTGGAGGCTTTGGTTAGCCCCATTCTGGTGTGTTGCTCTGCAGAAAAGTACGAGGCCAACTCAGGTTCCTGTGGTCTGGATGCTGCAGAGACCATGGCTGAAGGCCAGGGGATGGAGGTCAAGGGAGGGACCCTGCTGCAGAAACCTGGGATTCCTGAGTGCCAGTTCTCTCTGCAGAGCAAAGGCCCCTTCCCACTGCTCCAGAAGGGACCACATGCTTTCCGTGAGCCTCGTGGTCTCCGTCTCCTGCCCACTGTGCCCCAGAGCCTGCGTGTGGTGGGCATGGGGAACCTGAAGGAGGCACTAGATGAGATTAAAAGGTGCTGGCAATTGCAGGGAGCTCTACTAAGCTGTGGTGTAAGTTAGAGATGGCCTTCATCCAGGTGGTGGGGTAGTACAGGAGGAATGATAGACCTGGGTGAGTCCCCCACTCTACTCAGTGACTCTCTGACTTTGGGAACAGTGCTTGACCTCTTCATGGGGGTCATAACAGGCACCCCATAACTCAGAGCTCCTGTTATATGTCAGGGGCTGTTTGATGTGCTTTGTATACATTAACTCATTTGCTTGACACAGCAATCCAATGGCTGTGATTATACCCATTTTGCAGATGAGAAAACTAAAAGAGAGGGGTTCTCTTTCCTTTGTGAATTATGATCTGCTAGGGGTCACTGACACACGTATTGTTCTTGTTACCAGCAGTGGGCTGCTATGTGCCGGTACCCCGGTACATGCCATCAAAAGACACTGGAGAGAGCAGGTGGAATTTGCTCTGATTGAGTGGGTGGTGGCAGTGGGAAGACTTCTTGGCAGTGGTGGGTTTTGTCAAAGCCATGACAAACCAAAGGAACATGACTGGTGGGGCCAGGAAGAACAGTGACCAGGGCAGGAGAGTGTGTAGGAAAACGGCAGTTGCTGAGGGCAGCTGGGGCACTGCACGTGTGTGAGAGCATGCATGTCCTCGTGGGCAGGCGTGCACGCTCACATGAGTGTGTGTGCACACATAAGGCACATGTCTACATGTGTACACACACAGTTTGTACATGCTTGTGAATGCATGAGGGGGGGTGCGGGCAGAGGAGGTGGAAAGGCCTTTGAGTTTTATTCTGTGGAAAGTGGTTCTATCTTCCAGATTCTGAACCTAGACCACTTTTTCACTCTATTATTAAATCTGTTTATCTTTTTAATAAGATGCTTTTAATGGCAGTGAAGTCTTGCCCTTTCCAATCAAGATGGACCACTGGACTTGACATTTAATGGAACAGAGCCCAGCTCTCTAAAGGACAGAGATTTTCCTGTGACCAGGGTGAATGGTCCAGCTTCTGTCTCAGGGACTCTGTTGGTGCCCTGTCATCTGTAGAGAGCAGCCAAGTCACCGCACCACTATGGCAGGCAGTGGGCCCAGGCTGGGGTTCTGGCTTCTCTGGCAGCACTGACATCATTGGGAAGCATAAGGAATGCCTGGAAGTCGTTCTAGCAGATCACGTGTGCTAATGTCCTGAAAGGGTGTGTGTGTGTGGGGTGGGTGGCCGTGTTCCTCCAGGTATAAAAAAGGCTCTGGGGCATGTGGTCCACCTGTCTGGAGGCCACTCCAGTTAGTGGAAGTAGTTTGAGCAAGATTTGTTGGCCAAAGTAGGTGACTGTCAGCAGCACAGGGATTTGATGAGGTGGGGGAAGGAAGTGAGGCTGGTAAAGGTTGGAGACCTGGGGACCCTGGGGCAGGTGAGACCTGCCGTTCTGACCCTGGAGGAAAAGCTGCATCACAGCTGTTCCGGACTCAGGCTTCTCAGCACACTGACGAATAGAGGTTTGGCCACTATGCTCAGGTTGCAGTTAACAGAAATAAGATCTGACTTTAAGCAAAAGGGGATTGATTGGAAAACACTCCAGAATCAGTGGGAAGACTGGAGACCAAGCTCAGAAATAGGCAGAGCTGAGGAGGCATGTTGGGAGGTGGGCAGATGGAAGCAGAACCAAGGGAATAGCCTCATGGTGGGATGCTGGCTCGCTGTTCATCGCTGGACAACTGGTCTCCCTGCACAAGATTTGCACTTGGCAAAGGCTCAGCCTCAGAGCCAACCATGAACCATGTGTCTGCCCCTCGGCATGGGGAAGAGAGAGGGCCCTGCCAACAATCCCACAGGTCAAGTCAGTTTCGACAGGGAGACCAGAATGTTCTTAGGAAGGGGAACATGCATGGGAGGTCCTGAGCCAGAGCCTCTGGAGATACATGTTTAGATGGGAAGTCTGTGGCCTATGCCTGGATGCCCTGAGTATTGTCAGTAGGGACGGGCTGTGCTTGCCCTTCTGAATCCCCATGTGCCCCACACTGGCTGGTGGCACTGGGCTCTGGGAAAGGGTGTTTAAGTGCCCTTACGTGACAGGAAACTCAGGACCTAGCATCAGTAGACCCATGTCAAATGGGAGAGAACTGTCTCTAAGCCTTTGGAGGAGCAAAGGTAGGCCAAAGTTTCATTGGCTTTTAAAAAGAATCTTCCAGCAGAAGCCACAATGCCACTAGGAATCAACATGCTTCATGAAAACTGTAGCAAAATCTGGGAAAATATGACAAGTTATGAGACATCAAGCCATGCAAAAGTGACAAGCAAGCCATGTGACAAGCTGGTATTTTGGGGTTGGGGAGAGAGTTAGAAATAATTACAGTGTAACCAAGCACAGCTTTGCCAGCCCTCTGGCTGTGCTGCTAGGGTCTGGTCTGTGTAGATGGACGAGAAGGGGGAATCATTTGACTCTAATTTCAAGCCTTGTTCCTCTAATGGTTCCTTGTGGAATGATGTTAGCTAATGATAATTATTACAGAGCCCTGTGCTTTGAGCTACTCTTGTCAACTGCAGCTGCGGCCTGTGGGGTTTGCCATTTCTCTCTGAGATTGGTTTGTGAGGCCGGTCTCTGGAGGTTTGCAGATTATTTTGTCTTACACTCCGTAACTCTAATTTGGGTAGGTGTCGCCAGAGGAGCACAGGTATCTTGAGTTTGGATTGTACGTCCAACTCTTAAGGTTTCTCATTGTCACGGGACATGAGGGGAGACAGGCCATGCCGTGCTTTTCACTCCTTCACTCCGTCGGGTCCACTCTGTCCCGTCCACTCTGTCCCGCCCCAGCGTTTCCAACGACCTCCAGTGGCGCTCTGCCCTGTGCCAGACCTGACCTGGGCTGGGGACACAGAGGGCACCAGGGTGTGCTTCCTCCCTCCAGGAGTTCAGAGAGAAGAAAACCATTGGGTCTGAGTGTGGAAGGCATTCTCATCAAGACACGCATGTGGGGCTAGCAACTGGATAAGGATTCCCAAGTCGGCTTGCAGTGGTCGGAGATCTGAAGGGGCGCCAAGCGGAGCTGGGACTGAGACGCAGAAGCCAGAGAGAAAAGAAATCTGTTCCAGGCATGACTCATGACATGGAGGCATGCAGCAGGTTGCAATTTTAGGGAGATACAGGGTGACAGGATGGCTGAGACAAGCAAGACTCTTAAATTTTAAAACAATTCTCTTCCTGATTATTGCAACAATGAATGTTTATAGATAACTTTGTCAGGTTTTCCTATATTTTCTCTAGTCTAGACTACATTTCTAGTCTACATTGCCCTTCTCTCCATACCTCTTCCTTTTCCTTCCATTAATTTCTCTCTTTCTCCTGACCTCCCTCTCTCTCTCTCTCTCTAGAATGGTGATGAAATTGAGCATGTAGTTTTATATCCTTTTATCACTTACTGATTATGTTATGAACATTTTACATCAAGGGCTATTCTTCATAGATATTATTTTTAATGGCTTTTAATGTTTCATCACGTGGAGGTATCATCACTTTTTAAACTTTCTGTATTTTGAACATTTAGTTTGTCTTCAGTTTTTGCCGTGTAAATAAAACTGCAGTGAACACCAAAATAATTGTTTTCCTCTATATTATGGATTATTTCTTTAGGGTAAATTGCTACAAGTCTAGAAATGGAATTAAAGGGTATGAATATTTCTAAAGTTCTTGATGCACATTAAAAATGTTCTACACCAACTTCCAGGTAAAGGTGGCAAACTAAACACATTAATTTAGTTTTTCCTTCCCCTAGCTACTATAAGGAGATTTTTTAAAAAGCATGAATTTGCAAAAGAACATGAGAGAACAGCAGTACAATCTGGGAATCTGGGGAACAGATGGACAAGTGGAAACTGTGTTCGCGGATTTGAGAAGATTGAGTCCCTAGCCACTGGTGGGAAAAACAGAAAACCACTTTATTTCACTCACTGAATCCTCACATATGGCATCAGGTGAGTCTCAGGGAAGCTGAGGGTTATTCTGGAAGCAGTCAGATCTCCGGATTTCTACTCCTACTCTGTCAACTGGGCATGGAGAGAGTCCTTAGATCCTCTCCCTGCATAACTTTGGACATACTTCTGTCGAGCAGGTAAAGTTACTGGACTCTGCACCAGGTCACTGGCAACAGGGTGCTTTTCACAGTTAATGGACTATGTGAACCTAAAGAGGGGGCTGCTGGAATCCCCAGTGCCCTCTTTTCACGATCCTGGAACACCGACAGTGAGTGGACCGAGACTTCCAGGCTGGAGACTGAAGGAATTTTCTTTAGGGGGTTTGTCCAACACAAAAGACTATAAAATACAAGGGTGCAGGTTTTCCAGATGAACTCTTAAGGAAGCTCGTAATGGATGCTCCCTACCCACACACTCAGTGTCTAAGCAGGTTTTAGTTCCTCATGTGTAAGCATGCATGATAGCCAAGGACTACCAGATATCCAAAGAAAGTTCTCTGACGTGATGAAAGAGACCAAAGCAAGCTATCAGAGAACATCAACCCCTACCTCACACCACACGTAGAAATCAATTTGAGATGGACATAGGTGAAAGGTAACACTTCTAGAAGAAAACGTAGAAGAATGCTGCATGACCTTGAGGCAGACGAAGCTTTACTAAACAAGACATACACACTAACACTATATAAGCATTAAAAAGATGAATGAATTGCAGTTCATTATCATTTCGAATTTCTGTTTCTCAAAAGACACCATGGAGAGCATGAAAAGCTAAGTCACAGAGCTGGGATTAGATATTTGCAGCTCATACCTTAGACAAAAGACTTCTATCCAGATTATACAAGGAACTCCTACAAACAAGTCAGTTAAAAACATATTGCTTCTAGATGAGACGTCATCTAGAAATAAAAAACTCAAAATAAGGATTGGAAGATAAAGTTGAGGAATCTCCCAAAAAATAGAGTGAAAAGACCAAGGAATGGAAAAAATATACAAAAAAGTAAAATATCAGTGGATCAGTACAGAGAGAGAAAATGGGAAAAAATAATAAGTGAACTAATTCAAGGAAGAGTTCCAAAACAAAAGGACATAGATTTCAAATGGAAAGAGCTGACACATTTACCACAAATCAAAATAGAAGCACGTAAGAAAATTTCCAGGCACTGAGGACAGACAAGTGATTCTGTACATTGTCAGAGGAAGAAAGAAACCTTTCTCAAGAGGACAAGCCTATTCATGGGAAAGGTACCGGACTGGCTTTGGATTCTCAGTCTGGATGCCACAAGGCCATGAGCGATGCTTTCTCAATACGGAAGGAAATCACTTCCCATGTAGTTACCCTGCCTATCAATCCAATCTGAGAGTAGAGGAAACATTTTTTTCGGGCTTGCCAAGTTTTAAAAACTTTACATCCCATGCAGCCATTTCTCAGGAAACTGTTGTAGTTAGCAAAATAACGAAGTAAACCTAAAGGAAAATTAGGAGACAAGAAATCAGAGAAGCAACAGGAAAAGAGGCACGAAGGCTTCCAAGCTGGGGTGAAGGATGAGTCAGCAGCTGAGCAGCCACGAGTCCAAGCTGGCGAGTGGAGACAAGAGTGCAGGCTCTCACCCACAAGATGCCTTCCCTTCTTTTACAAACTTTTTCTTTCCCCATTAAAATATTTTAAAATTTGTGATAGAGTATAACATAAAATTTGCCACTGTGACCATTTTCAGTATCTGATTAGTGGCATTGATCATACTCACCATTTGTGTACCCATCACCACTATTTCCAAAATTTGTCATCACTCTACTCAGGAACTCTGCACCTCCATTCTTACCTCCTCCAGTAACTGGTAGCCTCCATTCTACCATCTCTCTATGGGCTTGGTTATTCTAGGTAGCTCATAGAAATGGATTCCTTACTGTTTGTCATTTTGGGTAAGTTTCTTGCCCTTAGCATACTGCTAGGGGGTTTCATCAAGCTGCAGCAGGTTAAGGACATCGCTGGTGTCTGTGGTTGAATACATTCCATTGTGTGGCTGGATCACATTTGTTGATCCATTCATCTATTGATCCCCATTTTTGCAAACATGGTAGTGCTCTATGTTGGGGTACTTGGATCAAGTGCTGATGAGATCTCTGCAGCTGCCTTAGCTCAGAATATCCCTCTCCTTCACAACCGACCTGGCCCTGCCAGCTAGGTGCAAGATCTGGTGCAGGAGGAGAGACCAGAGTGCAGCCAACCTCTTTCTGCTGGGTCTGCGAGATGTGCCCACACCCAGACCCTGCCTGATACCCTGATGGGGTGAGTCCTGCTGCCCAGGCTTAGCCAGATTCTCCCACTGACATCCCCAAGGGGCTCTGAATTTCCAGGGAAGCTGTAGTCAGACTCTGACCCAGAGACTTGCTCCTATTTTGATCTCCTAGCTGTGAGAGACCTGCCCATCCAGGAGAGGCAGCTTTGTGCTTGCAACTCCGTTTTCATCGGAATTGCCATCCATTCACCTAGAAGCCGTTATTGATATAGTAGCAAAAATATTCATTGGTGAAGAACACTTGGTGATTTGCTGGAGGGCATGGTGTGTTGACATATATCTGAGGAATGGGGAACCTCTACATATGATTTTATTTTAATGTTTAAAAATAAAAAAAATTGATAAAAATGGAAACAAATATTTGAGACGAAAGGTTAGGTTAGCTGATGCCTGAGTCTAAGTCTAAGAAAAGTATCCATTTCACCATACATTATGCATTTTTAGTATTTAATAATTTGATGTGAGAAGCAAAGGTGTTAACAGTTTGATAAGCTTGAACCCAGTGACCGTCATCACAAGTACGATGCTGTTTATCTGGGAAGTCAAAGTAGTCAAAGAAATGAAGAAGCTGAAATGAGGAGTTGTTGCAAAGCCAGATGGAATGTTTGTTTTTCTTCCAATCACACTCGCAGCGAGCACAGGACCTCATGAGAGCGAAGTGACCATGGAGGTGGGTGCACAGTCTTCCCGTGGCAAGTGCCCAGTCGCCACAGTGGCAGGTGCAAGGTCCCCTGGTGACAGGTGCCCAGTCACACATGGTGGGTACACTCTGTGTGCAGATAAGAAGGCTCCTAAGCCCATGTAGGAATCTTGAGGAAATACTTTAATCCCTGGCCTGCAGCTGTGGGCCCTGTGACTTTGTCAGCATCTTGCTAAAAAATATCCAAGACTGTGAGAAGATGGACCAGTCAATTTATAGTCTCATGTGATTGTTTGCTAAGGGTCAGGCTCTCTAAATGTGCCATTTTCCCCTACACAAATGATTCAGTTACTGTTCTATGCGCTAAACTAGACAATAGATATGAACACACGTTCACATTTGGGCCACCATGCTGCTAACACTGAAGGTTATGTGTTTGTGTCCACTGGAGAAATGGTGATGCTGCATCCCATCCACTCGAAGGAATATTATATACCTGTTAAAAGTGGGTTTATACGGCATTTGCAATAAGAGAAAAATGCTGATAGTGTGTTGCTAATTAAAAAGAAAAGAGGACAGGCAGCTGCCTTGTTGCATTATTTTCCATGTCCTCAACTTTCTTGAATGAGGAAATGACGGCTTTTGTGAAGGGATATGTATTAGGAATAGAAATGAGTGTGTGCTCAGTGACTTTGAAATACTGGGTGTGCAGACAGCCTTCCAAGAACGTCATCACTCGGGCCACCTCTACCTTCTGGGCCAGTTGCACCAAAAGATTGGAGAGCAGAGCTTTTTCACTCGCGTTGCTTGTGTCTTCTCAGGAAACATTTTCTTTATTGAAATTAAAGCTGCTTTCAAGAAGTGCAACCCACAAATCGGGGTTCCTGCACCCCATCAAAGAATCAGCTCTCGCATTTCCACTTGCTTCTACTTTTGTTTAAAAAGCAGCCTAGGTTAGCGTGCCAGACACCCGCTGGGAGTGTGAGTTAGCACAATCCTCCTAGAGGACAATCTGGCGACACTCGAGAAAAACCTTCTGACTCCTTTGATGGAGCAATTCTACAAATAGGAATTTCTGCTATGGAAATAATCCCCAATGTTTGTGAAAAATAGAGTGTAAGGCTGCCCATCATGGAAGGGCACTCAGCAACTGGAAACAATGAAAGGATGCTGACTAAATAAATTATGGTACAATCATGCAATGACATATTATGTTTTTGAAAAATAGTGAATAAAATGAAAATTATTCATAATATGTAGTTATATGAAATTAGATGATTATAGACTGATCTATAACAACACGATTCTTTTAATACTGACATAAATGCATTAATTGAAAAAAACATAAAATATACACAAAGTAAATAACTCGTCCTGTTTCTGGATGGTAGAATTTACATTTTGGTGATAGATTCCTTCATTCAACCTCCCATTCAACCAGCCTTCATCCAACAAACACATCTCACCTGTTTTGCACATTGGGGAGCTTGTAGTCAGTGACGTCTGTCTTGGGTGAGCCCCGTCACAGGCCAGGTAAACCATGTGGGCCTGTGACCTGCTGGTCTGTGACTTGCTCAGCGCACATTGTCTCAGACATTTAGAGAGTCCTCAGAGGCCCCAAACCAGTGTCAAGGGGGCTTTTTGGTGGCCTACTACTTACTCTAAAGTGATTGAGGAAAAAAGGAAGTCCTTGTTCTGGCTTTCTTGAACATAATATTCCTCAGATATTCTTTTAAATTACGTATTTTCCAGTCATCTATCCACTCACCCCTTGATCCAACACCTATTCATCCACCTATCCATGGCTCCATCCATCCATTTACCCACCCATTTGTCTGTTCATCCATCCACTCATTCACCCATTATTCTATCCATTGATCCATCTATGTACCCCTGCATCTACTCACTCACTCAAACACCCATTTACTAATCCATCCATCAATTTACTCATCTACTCGCTCACCTACCACCCATCTACCCACATGAACATTTATGATGAACATCATTCATCAATCATTCATCCACCCACTTATTCATCTACTTACCACTCATCGATCTATGCCCTTACTCATGCACTCATCCATCCACCCATCCATCCATTCGTCCACCCTTTTTTTCATTCCACAAAGACTCACTGGGATCTTCGACTTGTCAGACCCAGTATTTGAATGATACTAAGGTAAGGGCAACAGCCTGACCTCCGGGAGTTCACAGCCTAAGTTGTCTCCATCACTCACAAAGAAGGATTTCTGGCAGCCTCAGTGTGGCCTGGTAACCAAGTGACAACCTCGGGACCCCGACCAGGTTTTTGAGGGGCTTCAGGGGGAACTTTGACTGAGTCTGTGGGGAAAAGGGAAATAAACTTCCTGGGAGGTGGAAGCACTTGGGAACTTCTGGCACCAGGAGGGGAAAAGGGATTTGTGCTGAGACCTGGACTGCATTCCTCAGACGCCCTGGAGGTGGCAGGCCCTCAGAGTAGAGGGGGTGTGGGTGTGCCTGGGAGGCCACACAAAGTCTCTTGTGTCCAAGCACAGAAGCAGAGGAGTTGCTCTCCTCCCAGTGAGCAGTACCATGGAACCAACATAGTCTGGAGACCAGATGGCCCTTCTGGGAATGTTCTGGTTAACGCTAGACCTCCAGGGCCCTTGGTGACTCTAGGAAAGGGTCAGGTCCTCAAATGGCTAAAATGCAATGAACTGTCAACTCAATCTATGGAGCTCTGATGGGATTAAATTTCACTCTGAAGAATAGAAGATTATGACATTTCTTTAGCTTTTGTTGCTATGGATTAAAATTCTACCACCCACACAGTTTTCAGGTATCTTTACTGATCACAGGGAGTGACTCAAACAGAGATCTGGATCAAAATCTATCGATGTTTCAAATATTAGTAGATCTACAGATCCTTCTCCAAATAGGAAGCAGTTCATACTCCCACCAATTCTCTTTAATACCCTCTGGATGTTATCAACATGTAAAATTTTTGAGTCTATGATAGATTAAAAAACATTATTGTAACATGGATTTTTCCTGACTACTGGTGAGTTTTAGGGTCTTTTCACATTTATTTTCCACTTGTACCTTTTCTTCTATGACTTTTTTGTGGCAGGTGGTTTGCCTACAGACTCTACCCATTTTTTGGTGTGTCCCTAGGAAGCCTTTTCTTAATCATTACATTTGGAATTTGCTAGTAGATGGCTTGGCACCTGTGGGTAGCCAGGACTGCTACCACGGCATTCATTTTGTTTGGCTTTGTATCATGGGGAGTTCATGAATTTGTTCACCTCCTAATTTCTTCTTCAAAGGATCGGAAAGTCTGCATCATACATAGGTCTTTGAATTCCTTGATGGCTGGTTGTCACTTACTTTACTTGGAGCTTATCCTATCCACTAGTAAAGCAAGAATGCTGAACTGAGGTCTCAAAACACTTCCCATGTATTCTTTATTAATAAGAAAGGTTTTGCTTAACTACCTTTGTAGTGGAGACTGTCTTAACCAAGTCCTCAGAGCCAGCATCACCAATAGAGGGGTGAACAAACACATGCACTTTAAGATGTATTGAGGTTCTGCCCGACATGTATGGCTGAATCTAATAGATTCCAACCAAGGAACATGCTACAAAATGACCAATCTGTTCTCTTCCAAGCTGCTAGCATCACGAAGGCGGACAGAAAACCAGTTTGGTCCAGGTTAACATAAACTTAGAGCCACAGCTGCTGATGCAGCACGTACCTGTGGTGGGAAACTGAGTCCGAGAAACATTGCTGTAAAAGACGTTCTGGGGAAAATGGGGAACTTAGGGATGGACTTTCTGATAGTGGCGTTGCACCCAGGTTAACCTTCCTAAATTTGATGATTATACTGTGGTTACATGAGAGAATGTCTTTGTTCTTATGGAACTGATGCTGAAATTTTTCAGGATGACAGGTCATGTTTCTGTCATTTATTCTCAATTAGTTCAGCAAAAAAAAAATCTGTTATACATAAGGGATGAGGGAGAGATGTAAAGGGAGTGACAAATGTCGCTGAAAGTTAATAGTTGATGAATTGTTCAGGTAAAGGGTTTATGAATGCTTATCACAGTACTATTGCAACTATTAAAAAAGAGGTTTGGCATTTTCCAAAATGAAATGTCATTTCTTATATTGGACAAGAAGATCAATACCTTCTCAAGTTGTAGTGAAAGCAAGGGTCTTTTCTTCAGAGACTAGGATGAAATGCTTACTCAAGCACATTGTCCATGACTTTAATGGAGGGTCATAGCAATGTCTGTACATCAACTTTCATGAGCTTCATAGGGAAAGAGGACTAGACTACTTGCCAGTATTTCTTTGGTATCCTCTCACATACTATCAACCCAGCATTGGTTTTCCAAAACCAAACTCAACTACAACTCAACTACTTGCTTAAAGAGCAGTGGTAATTGGTAATTTTCCAGAAAATTTGATCTGCACAACCATCCCAGAAGACACTGCCCCTATGTTTAGATTGTGTCTTCTAAATGTCTATACAGTCAAATTAGCCTAATAATTCTTCTATCCTTTATCCCAGGTTTTGTATATATGGTCCCCCTGAAAGATCTCTGCTTGCCAAATGTGGAAAGAAAGGAGTTGCTGTAGGGTAGAGCAGAGTGACAAGTGGCCAACAGGTGACAAGTGGAAGATGAAGAAGCAGAAAGTGCAAAATCCACACGAGGCTCTCAAATATATGCTCGAGGGGAACCCCCAAGTCCCCTGTGGCAGCCCCAGTCCAATCACTGGGTCAGCGCTGGCAGACACAGTGCGCATCTGTGTACACATCAGTGTACAGCTCCTGGAGCTGTCCCACTGTCACCAAGGAGCCCGGAGTTGGCCATGCTCCCTTTGCCTCAGCCCTGCCCATACTCCTGCTGGGTCCTCTTTCAGGCCAGGGCCAATGTTCCCCTAGTTTCCAAGACTAGAATCCTCGGGGCCAAATCTTCAAGAGACACTACTTTTGTGGCCATTCTAGCACTTTCCCCCATTCCACTCTGCAAGTCCTAGCACCCAACACCATCCAAAGGCAGGTCCCCTCGTGAGCTCATTCCCTCATTCTCTCCTCAGTCACCACCTCTCAGGGCTGCAACCTGAGCCAAGAGCTACCAAATGAAAGTTGCTGATAAGAGGGTTCCTGTCTCAATGGTCTTGACTACAGCAGTGACCAGAAACCCTCACAGATCTCCAGAGACATGACACAAATTGGCCTGTACAATTGCAGAGACAGAGCTGGCCGGGAGAGCACCCTGAGGGTGACATGGTGTGGCACCTTCCCTACAAGATATCTGTTCTAGGGCAGGTGGGGCAGGTGATGTGAGCAGCAGTGTGTGCTCTCTGTTAGAAGGGCCTGGCTCAGAAGTGCATCGTGAGGTCAGAGAATAAGGGTCCTGGGTAGATGGAAGAGAAGTAGAGACTTTTCTTGGGGAGCAGAGAGGGGCTGAGAGGAAAGATGGCATTGCTGTGCAGTGGTAATGGGTGGTGATGGAGTGCACCAACATGGAGGGCACAACTGATGGGGAGTCCACCGCAGGAGCCTGATGAATCCAATAACCTGGGTGAAAATGACGCTAAATTCTTTGAACATTTGAAATAGCATGACACATCTTAAGTCTGAACACAGAGGGTAAAAGGCAAAGGTACCTATTATGATAGTCTTTATACTTTCTGCATGCTTGAAATACAGCTCAGTAAAAAATTTTTGTTTTTGTTTAAAGAAATCAATGACTCAAAAAGGGGGTGGTTATATAAATTTGGGATGCGCTGCTGTGAACAAAGCGATATCGAGTTGTTTGCAGTAAGCTTTTTTTGGGTTCCAGTATTCACACATGGGCTATGAATTTCCAAGATGAATGTCATAGTCAGCGATCCCCTACTGACTCAACCACAGAAACCTTCCTCCTGATCCCAATACTGATATGCCTGGACTAGAGTTCTGCTGACTCAGGACTTTAAAAACATCCCCAGTGTCTGGGGATATTGAGATTGAAGGTACATTCTTGGCTTCAAGGATCTTCAAGTCCATTGCAAGGGGTGGGGGTGGTAGAAGTGAATGATTAATACATAATGAAAACCCAGAGTCTATCAGAATCCAGTAAAGATGGCTTACCCGAGAAGAAGCTGATTAATTATTTGGTCTCTCCTTCAAAGCAACACATTTTAAATATTTGTTTAACAGTTAGAGAGGCAGAAGAAATGCTTTGTCTCTCAACAACAGCAGCAGGACTTGTTTATGGCTGAAATAACTAGAGCAACTTATTGAAAAGCTGAGCATAATGTTACAGCTCATTTGACACTGTTTCTGGCAGGACTAGGACTCCAAACTGGAGTGCACTAACCCCTCAGAGGCTCTAAAGACAGAGCTATTCTGCACAGAGAGCAACAAAGTCTTATTCAAAACACCCTCAAAAGTTCCTGTACAGGCTGTGCTGCCAGTCTGAGGGGTCTTATGTGGCTGTTGTATGTTCTCGCTTTATTTTGGTTTTGTTCGGTGCTTGACCAAACAGGCAAGTATTGTTTGGGGAGCAGGATCTTATTGGATGGTGTCAGATGTAGATAATGGAAGAGATTCCTCATTTGCAGTAAGCAGAACTATGGCATTCACTGTTTTAGTGTCAGCACTTTGGTGTCCTGAGATGCCAGGTTCAGGGTCTCCAGGTCCAAGAGCAGCCTGTGAGCGCTCTGTGCCAGGTGCAGAATGCCTTGGTGGGTTGTCACCAGCAAGGGATTTTCCATCACCCTGATTTTCTCCTCTCTATATGGTTTCCATTTCTTTGCCTGTCATATGTGGGAAACTGCCTTAACTAGCACCATCTGCAATTAAAATCACTGACATTTTGTGGAAAACGTCAGTCGCCCCAATATCAAATCCCTCTTTCTTCCACTGTAACTGAACTTTTAACTGGATACATGAACACCCAGGATATAAAGACATTGCTTTTGCAGGACTCCTCTGCAGCTAGGAGAATTGAATTAAGTTCTATCCAATGGGGTGGAAGAAGTAAGGTTGTTCCTTTAAGGAAAGAAGCAGGGGCTCCTTCTCCACTCCCCTTGCCCCCGACCCATGGTCAGAAGTAGACCGGACCAGACGGCCGCCTTCAGGACCATGCATGCAATAGCAACATGCTGGGGCTGTGGAGCCTCAGGAGGGAAGGATCTTATGCCACGGTGCAGTGCACATTCCTGCTCAGACTTTCACAGAAGTGAGAAATTGGCGCCTTTTTATTAAGTCACTGGCTTAGATCTTTCTCACATAGCTGAAAACATACATAATAATGCTGGTCCTTTAGAAGTGGCCTTGTTAGTCCCCCCAGTCAATGCATAATGGAGGCACAAAGGAGGGTGCAAGCCCCCTTTTGGGGGTCAGGAAGGCCACTTCAGAGAAGATGACCCTTGAGTAGGGTCTTGGAGGAGATGGAACCCAGAAAATTCAAATAGGGGAGAGGAGGAAATTGGAGACATAGGAAGCAAAAAAGGATGATTCGTTCATCAATTTCTTTCAGTAGTTCTAGGCACACACATGCGTCCCCAAAGAAGGCAGAAAGGAATGTCCAAGGAATTCATGAGGTGCACAAGATTGGCTGTTCAATCAAACAAGGGAAATGAAGAAAGGGCGGGTGTGATAACTGTTAGGAGGCTCTCGGCTACAAGAAACAGTCCCCTTTCACACCCCCACACAAAATGGATTCATTGACTCACAGAACACAAAACCGAGGTAGACCAGATGACCAGGATGGCTGGCCAGGCACTCAAATCTATCATCTTTCCATCTCTATCATCAGCTTCTTCCTCAAGCTGCTTCACAGATGACAAGATGTAAGTAAAAGACAGCTGACTAGCATTGAGAGCAACAGACTTCTTTGTTGCAATTTAGGAGGAAACAAAAACCCTAGTTTTCTTAGATTGAAGAACTTCCTCAGAAGCTGCTCGAAATAAACTCAAGTCTCATTGGCCAGAATTGAATCCTTAGTCACTGACCAGGGGAATAGTGTCCCCTTCACGCTCCCCGGATCTGAGTCAGTTCCCAAAACTGCATGTTGCTACAAGGCCTGAGAGGGGAAGAGTGGGTCTGGGGGATCCACCCAAGATGCCCCTAACATTTACTAAAAGGACAGGGGTACAGCCATCTAGATGGATCTGATTTTCTGAAGCAGGAAAGTTTTCACTCAAAATCAAGAAACAGAGAAACTTGAAGATTTACACATACATTTCTTCCTTCTTCCATTTTAGCTGAAAATGTTGACTCAGGAAGGGAAAGAAGAGAGAAGTAAATGAGTGAACAAGGTAGCCCTCTCCTGGGGCCCAGGGAGGAGCAGGCGTTCCGCCTGGAGGTAATGTCGAAGGTTAAGTACAAAAAAAAAAAACACAGCACACAATTATAGTTGTTCATTCTTCTGCTTAAAATGGGGAGTAAAGGTCACAAATCAAATCACCACACTAAGTTCAGGAGTCACCTGCCTCCAATCACCTCAGTCCCTGTCTGCGTGCTTGACAAAAGCATCCCTGTTCTGTTAATTAGGAGGCCAGGGCCCTCCAGAGCCAACAGGTGAGGGGTGTTGGGTTAATTGCCCCATTGAAGCCAGAAAGGCTTCTGAGCCAGGGTGGCCACCACAGGCAAAGTTCGTGTTGGTTTGAAGCAAAAATGAGAGAAGGAAGACAAGCACTCCTGCCAAGCTGAGCTTGTCCGGCGTGAGAGCACAGTCCTCTGCTCTGGGCATGTTGGTCCTTCCTGCTTTCACTGTGGGGCATCCCTGCCTTCTTAACCGATGGTGAGTAGATAGTGAGTTTTGCATTTTCACATAAGCTTCCTGGCCACTCAAGGTTAGTCTCCAACATGCACTGTGCTTGATCACACTAGACGTGAAATCCACACATCAAGAGCCATGGAGGAGTCTACGCTTGATGCAGAGAGACCTCGTCCACACCCAGTCTCTCCACAGGCTCTGGGACCCTAATGTGCACCTGGTTCTCCCACATCTGACAGGTGTGGCACATAGGCCGATAGATCACATACCCACCTTTTCTCTAGACTAAGGGCGATTGTCTGTCTGGGCCCTTATTACCCAGCCCTTCCTCCACAATCATTCTCACTATACCCCCAGATCCTTCTCGGCCTTCTCACCTCCCCAATGCTAGCCGAGCACACCTGGGCTCTCTGACATGGGTGCCATTGGCTCTGCTCCTCGCTTTACCTGATCCCAGACATCCACTCAGTTCTGCTCTCCATGCAGTTCCCTTTAAAGTGCTTACACTGTAGGTACCGTGGCACCATTTTAAAAGTCCTATTAACCCAAAAAGTCATGGCCACGGATGTCTTATGTGTTCCCAGTGAGGATTTAATTTACATCATTTTGATGTAAAATCCGTAAAAGCATATCAGTATATCATATCAATATGATATAAATGGATATGATTTGATAGAAATTTGACAGGAGCCATCACACCCAGGAGCAGCATGGAGCCTGTACATGATATGACCATGAGGTGGAATATTATTCAACCGTGAAAAAGGGCAGAGGCACTGATGTGTGCTGTAACATGGATGGACCTTGAAAACATGGAGCCAAGTGAAAGAAGCCAGTCACACAGGTCACAGAGTGTGTGGCTCCATTTATAAGAAATATCCAGAATTGGCAAATGTAAAGAGATAGAAAGCAGATTCATGGCTGCTAGGGAGGAGGAAGAGGACAGAAATGAGACACTGATTTATGAGGGGGTGATGAGAATACTCTGGAACAACACTGTGAGTGCACTGTCACTGAACTGTACACTTTAAGACAGTTCCTTTTCCGTTAAGTGAATTTCACCTTTATAAAAGAATTAATTAAAAGGAGGGTGGCATTGAGGAATCCTGGCCTGGGGATGAAAATGCATCAGAGAACAGAAGGGACTGGGGCTCTGGAAGTGGCAGGGATGACAGAAAGACTCCAATCATAACCAGGGAAGAACCCCAGGAGCTGGGAGGGCATGAATGGGGAGCAGGAGGCCAGCAGTTCCAGCGTGGAGAGCAGTTGCAGAAACAGAAGCTGTAGGAAAGGTCGCTTGGTTTAATTATTCACCAGCCTTTATTGAGCTCCTGGGTGTGTAGCTGCCATGCTGCTCCCAGGAAATTCAGTGCTTTCAGAGGAGGTGGCTGTCATGGAGAGATGGGGAGGGAAGCCAGGCAGTTACCTCAGGTGGGATGTGCGGAGAGGAAGTGGAGGCCCTGGATGCAAAGGGATAAGTCTGAGGTGGACTGGACAGGATGACAGCATGGGGGGAAGGTCTACCTGAAGATGGTGGATCCAGAGAGCCAATGAAAATGGGCAGGGGGCAGTCCGAGAAAGGAGGAACAAGGAGGAGCCAGAGGGGAAGGCTGAATTCCGAGGGGCTGCCTTGAGTGAAGAGCCGGAGACTCGAAGCCAGCTCACGCTGCAGGGGCCTATGATCTCTTGGGTGAGGCAGAGACAGGCAGTCACACCTCACTGACTTCTGGCCTGTGGAGTTGGAGGCCCGGAGCTGTGTGCTGAGCTTCAAATGCTCTCCACTGCTCTCAGCAGCTTTGGGGCAGCCCCTTGCAGACTGTCAGTCATGCATTCCTTCCTGAAATTATCCAACCCAGGAGCACCTGGCAATTTGTAACTTTCTATCAGATCACTAAGGCTCAAATTAATCCCAAAAGTTTGAAGAGTGTCACCATCATTGTGATGTCTCCCTGCTACCAATCTGCTGGCCAACAAGTATTGGCATATGCGACTCCATTCTCTCCAAAGCTAATTCAGTGCTTAAGAACGCAAGCACTTTCCAAAGACCATCTGTTTACTCTTCTACTAAGGAACTCCACTCTCCCGCCTCCTCCTAGGATTGGATTCAATAAATCCTGACACGGAGGGAGAATTTTTTGGCGGGCCTAGAAATTGAAAGTTTTCCAAATGGTACATTATTGATATTAAAACCGATTTGTATATCGCCAGCCATCAAAGAAACGTACTAAATAATATCTCCAGGAATGGAAAGGAAATTGAAAAGCCTGTCCGCATGCATTTATCAGTGGAAACACTAGCCTCAACTGTAAAACTCAGCAGCAAGGAAATCTACAGATCTGACACATGGGCTCCGTAGGTACATTCAGACTGAAATCCACCTAAATCTAAATAGCGATAACTTAAGACAAGCTGTCTCAGGCCTGGCTCTGGCCCTCTCCCAGCCAGAGGCCACTGTGGGATGGTCAAGGGGGAGATGGACAAATGAGTGAGAGAGACTTGGGTTTGAACCCCAATCTCACCCCCACATCTACACACAGAGGCTGTGTGAACTTGCACATACTGTACTTACTCTCTAAAGCCCTGGCTTCATATGAGTAAAGGACCCTTCTCCTAAGACTGGGTGATTAAGAAGTGACATGGCACACAGAGCCATAACCTGACTTTCGTTTTCTTTGCTATCGACTGCTCCCCCACATGTGGACAGCAGAGCATCATTCAGTCACTTCCTCCTGCTGTCACGGGGTTACTTTTCTCACCGCCTGTTTGCATCTCCAAGAATGTCATTTCCTAATACAGAACACTAAACAGAGGAGTGGATATTTAATCAACGTTTTGTTGAAAGCATAAGAATCGCATATAGTATAATTCAGTGAGCAACTTAAGTAAGGCAATGGCATAAATATTTAAAGACTCATTGAGGATGCAGCTGTAAATCTGTATTGATTGCCACTGCGTGTTTTATGGAACGTTATAAATTTCCGCATGTCATCACAATGAAGAAGGGCGATCGCCCTGTGATCTGAAGTTTTTCCTGGTCTTGGGGGTTGCTTGGAGCCCATCATCTGCCTTCTCATCAACAGGGGTTTCCAGGCTAGTCGGGGAGGGGGTTATTTGATGAGCTCTCTCATGTGAAGGATCGGCATATTTCTCTAAACTTTATGATATTTTTAAGATATCAGTACAGTGGTTTTCTAGTCAGAATCACCAATGGTACATCTTTGACTAGTGTTTGATTCTAGAACACAGTGGTGACAGGCTTTTAGGACTGTAATAAAACGATATCATCACGCCCATTAAAAGGTATAGCAGTTTAATTTCAACCACGTGGTGCTAACAGCACAGCCACATTGACCTTGGAATAAGGTTCTGGGCTCACCACCGCATCGGCGTGGACCTCTAATAAATGTCTGTGTGTGGGAGGCCGTGGCTCTGCATTGGCCTTCTCTGAATTTAGGTGTGCATGCCCGTTATAGAATCCACATGTCCTGCCCCGTTAAAGGCAAATTCAACTGCATCTGCCAGCAAATATTCCCATGAATCAGGCAAGTGGGCAGTTACATTTATGCTATGCTGTCCTGCCCCGTTAAAGGCAAATTCAACTGCATCTGCCAGCAAATATTCCCATGAATCAGGCAAGTGGGCAGTTACATTTATGCTATGCTGATTCTGTCTTCTGGTGGCTTTAGAACTTTTAAATTTTATTTGCTGTTTACATTTGATAAGATATGAAGGCAATGGAAAAGATGAGTCATCTAAAGAAAAGCAGAAGAGAATGTGTTGGGCAGAGGTATCTTAAACAGGATACACATACTCCAGCAAATGCAATCTGTATAAGAAAAGACTGTCAAAACTGACTTCTTTGAAATTAAGAACTTTTGCACATCGAACTACACTGAGAGTGAAAAGACAAATGAAGAACTAGAGAGGCTATTTGCAATATACGTATCTGACAAAGGACTGTTTCTAGAGTATGTAAGAACTCCTGCAACACTATAAGGGAAAGATGGCCTGCTGAAACTCTTCACAAAAAAGGATATTCAAATGACAAGCAGATGTGTGAAAAGGTGCTTAGCATTATTCATCAGGCATGCAAATTAAATTCCTAATAAGACCTCATTCTACACTCTTCTGGATGGATAATTTGAAAAGACGGCTAACACTACATGTTGGTGAGGAATGGAGCAACTGGAACTCTTACATGTTGCTGGTGGGAGAGTTAATTTTGCAAACTGGCAGAATCCCCTGAAGCTGTATCAACATCCCCTGAATCTGTATCCCCTGAAGCTGTATCCCCTATGCCTCAGCAATGAGATGCCTAGGTGTACACCCCAGGACATGGATGTATCTGTTCCCTCAAGCAGTGTACACAAATGTTTATACCAGCTTTATTTAAAAACTGGAAGCAATCCAAATGCCCATGTGACTACATTGGATAAATGCATATGATATGTTCATATGATGGAATGCTACATAGAAATAAAAAACAATAAGCTATTTCTTTAATAGGCAACTACACGAGTGACTCTCACAGACATAATGAAGAAAGAAAAAGTCAGACTCAAGAGTATATACCATGGATCCATTAGTATCAATTTATATAATATTTGAAAATGGGCAAAACTAATGCAGAGAGAGAGAGAGAGAGAGAGAGAGAGAGAGAGAGAGAGAGAGAGAGAGAACTGTGACAAGCAGAGGGCATACAGCAGTGTGCTAGGGTGTTTTAAACATTCTGTTTCTTGGTCATGGCGATAGTTTCTTGGGTGCATTTATACATATCCATCAAGGAACACTTGAGATTTGCATACATTTATTATACATATGTATATATGTATGTAAAAATAACATTGTAATATGGGAAAGAAATGGAAGCCAGTTGTATGCCAGCAAAAGTTCAACAAACAATTCTCTAGGGAAAGAAATCACCACCCTCATTTCTAGTTTTGTTAATTTTCATGGTATACTCTCACCATGGGCAGTTTCAAGCTACAATGGTTTAAAAACTGATGTGCAAAATTCCTGAACATTAAGTATTTGTCTCTCACAAGCTGGTTCAAGCTGGCCCCAGCACGCCACTAGTGGAACAATTGCATTAGTCTTTTGATGGCTCAGAAAACTGACTTACTCTGCTTTAAAACCTTTGGATGTAAGATTCCCTTATTAGTGAGAACCTAAAAGAAAGAACTCAATTGATTACCTATGACGAGACTGTGATCTTCAACTTCTGGTTTTAATTTTTGCATATTATTATAAAAGATTTACTGTTTTCATTTCATAAAAATGTTATACAAATTGAATTTATAAAATATCTGTTTATATATTGAGGAATGAATTATCCAGGACTCTCTGGGCTGTAAATCATAAAACACAATTCAAAACAAAATGGAGGGGATATTTTTTTACATGTAACTGGGAACTCCTGGAGGAGATCAGGAATGGCTCGATCCAGGAGTTTAAATAATGTTACCAGAATTCTGGCACTCTTTCCCATCTTTCAGATTGCTTGCCTCCAGCAGCTTCTTTTCTTAAGCAAGTTCTTTCCATGTGGTGAATGGAAATTGGCAGCCACTTACATTCTCCTTATATCTCCTGATCTCAAAGAGAGAGAAAACATTGGGAAAGACTCAATTGACCTGACTTGGATCAAGTGTCCATCTTCAATCCGGTTGCCATGGCTAGGAATTTGGGGCTCTCTCGCTGGTCCAGTTGGGGGTGCACTTATGCTGGGGTTCCTGTGTGTGTATGAGGATACAAGTTCAGCCCCTGGATATCAGAATTGTGTAGACTATGGAAAAGACAGAAAATGACTCTGGAGAGAGGGAGAGATGGGGGGCAGACAGAAGTTCAATACCACACAGCATGCAAAATGTCATTCAAATAAGTTTTTGCCACTGCAAAGACATTTTAAAGCTGAAACTCATAGGCAGAGAGGAAGAAAAATTCAAGACAAAAGAAAGCACTCATGTGACTAAAGACACAGAAAGAGAAGAAAGTTTAAGGACTGACAAGGACTCCCGTCAGAGGGTGGGGCTCAGGACAGGTCCTGCAGCGGAGGTAGGATGGAAGTGGTAGCAGCTAGACAGACACTACCGCTGCCTTCACTTCCTGCAGACCTGACGTCATCAATGCCAGCCTGGATGACTGTCCTGGATCAGGAGACAGTGATGTCCAGGGGAAGGAAGTAGTACGCACTAGCTGAGTGACGTGGTTGGGGGAGTCCGGGAAACTTTCTGAGCCTCTGATCCTCATCTGTAAAATGGGGATTAGAATATCTGCTATGAAGGGTTCTGGAAAGGACTGGAAGGAATCTATTGTTATTTGCCAGGGGTCTGGGGGCAAATTGCTTTGACTTCCCAGAAGCTGGTTTCTGAATCCCGGGATGGGACTAGTGGCAGTGACACTTCACAGGGTTATCATTAAAGCTTACATGGAAAATCCAGGGATGGCTCGTGGAGCAATACTGGGTACACGACAACAGTAGCAGCATCATTCCAGCCAGAGCAATGACCCTCCTCCAGCTGTTACCGCTTTCCACCTGGTGTGAGAGGCATGTGGTCCACGTCTGTCTTTCCAGGCCTGTCTCTGAGCTCTTTTAGGATAGAAATTCCATCTTCCTACACCCATGGCACCCTTTGTGAGGCAGGTGTGTGATAAATGTGTGCTGCAGAAACACATGAACGGGAGCATCAGAAGACGCCTTTGAAAGAGGGAGCCACATCAGCAAAGGGCACTGTCATCCTGAAAAAGAGAACTGCCAGTAGGTTCTGTATGTATGAAGCTCAAAATACAGATTTGCAATAAAAGATAACGTCAGAGGAAGAATACGCCACAATATCATTTATGTACAATGTGAAAAGGCACAGGATGTTTTCTATAGATGGATCGAAGGACTACCTGAGTGCCAGAATGAGCACATCATGACCAGCTCTGCTGGAGTAGCAGTTAGCCTTCTGCCTTCAGTTGGTGCAGTCCATACCCATCCCAAGGACCTGAGTTCCTATCCCAAGGTCAGGGGGAGCAACCAAGATGTACAACTAAATAAAATAAATAAATGATTCTTCTTCCTCTTCCTACCTGCCTGCCTGCTCGCCTTCATTCCTGCTTGCAACTTTCCTTAAAAAATAAAAAGAAAGAATAAGCTCAACCTGTGAGCAGATCTCCTCTGGGAAGGTGGGAGTGTTCTGGATGTTGATGGTCAAGGGAGTTAGTTTCATCAGGAATGTTTTAATGTTTTTAGAGGACATTGGGTTCATCCATATTGTATAATATTAAAAAAATAAACATAAGCAAAAACTAGGAGCAAATATGGAAAATGTTAATGAATGGTTAATGCTGGGAATATGGGTCATGATTATTTAATTTATGTATTCATTACATTAAATCTAGCTTTTATTTTATTAATTTTTTAATTAAATTTATAACAATTTATATATTTAATTAGAACAAATTATTTCCTATTAACCAAATGATTCTTTAAAAAACAAAATGACCCAACATATAAATAATTATAGAAGGGAAGCTCCTTCCCCCACCTCAGCTCCAGGCACCCAGATCCTCAGTCTGCAGTCAACATGTGCTTCCAGATTCTTCAGAACTTCTCCAGAGAGTCTCGTTTTACACACATGTATTTGTGAACCAATGATAGCATTCTCTACACACTTTCCTATAATTTACTCTTTCATTTTATTATTTAAAGGAAAGGTGCAGGTAGTAAGGAAGGCTAGGAGATAAGCAGGCAGAAAGAGAGACAAGAAAGAATTTATTTATTTTATTTAATTTTCATTGGCTGTCTTCACCCCCCAACCCCCACCCCTGACTCTGGGTCTTGAACCTGGATCCTTGGGATGTTTGTGGACTACATCTGGTACCTTGTCCATTAGGCCCCCAGAGTGTGCCATAACTTACCCTTTTAAACTTGATAAGTTATCTTAAGATAGTCTCATTTCTTCATATAGTCTTCACATTTTAAAAAGGCTTGTCCAGCATTCTAGTTTATGAATGTACAGTTGTTCCCCTTATCTGAATTTCCCTTTTCATTTCACTTACCCGAGGTCAACCACAGTCAGAAAGTAGCCTATATAATGAGATATTTTGAGAGCGAGGCCACAGTCACATAACTTTTATTATAGTATATTATTGTAACGGTTTGATTAGTTATTGTTACTAATCTCTTAGGGAGCCTCCTTGATACATTAAACTTTAACATATGTTTGTATATATAGGAAAAACATAGTGTGTTTAGGATCTTGTGCTATCTGTTGTTTCAAACATCCACTGGGTGGGAGGGGACTCTTAGAAATTATCCCCCAGTGATAAGGAAGACTATTATTCTATAATTCTGATAACCAGTCCCCTATTAATGGACATGGAGTTTGCGTGCAATCATTTATTATTACTGATACTATTGCCCATATATCTTCTTGCATGTACGTGAGTGAATACATAGGAGAAATCACTCCAGGAGGAATTGCTAGGTGGAAGAGTAAGTACATTTACGGTGTTGACTGATATCACCAAATTGTCTTCACAGTGTTTCAACATGCCCACTATCAAGGTAGAAGCAACTGTGTTCATTATCAATATGATGGGCACAAGGTTATTGTATTTTAAAGTGAAAACAGAACAAAACTCAAACAAATCCCCAAGTTTTGAGTCCCGGGAATTGCTGAGACCTATAAGAATCATGTAATCTGCTTTTAGAATTGGTGGAGATTAATAGGTGGAAGACAGGGCATATTTTAGGTAAATGTTAAGGTTTATAATGAAATTGATTCCTGTTGAACTTTAGTCCACAATGAGGACCTACGCAGTAAAGATTTAAAAGTATTTTTAAATCATTTTATATGGCATAACATAAATATCTACATCTTACTCAGTCTCTGTTAGTTTACTTTAAAAATCGTTCTCCCTCTTCTAATTTCTTTGCTTACTATATTGTATATTGTAATTATCTGATTTACAGGGTTTGGGAAGAACTACCAAAAAAAAAAAAAAAAAAGGTAGACCATTAGCAAACTGGTCAGCAGTATTTTTAAAACTAAAGGTCCAGAGGATACACTTATCAAGACTATATCACACATATGCTTTCTTTAAAGTGTTTGTTTCTGCTCCATTTCAAGTATCCCATTGTCCAATGGATGAATTTTAATATTAATTAGTCTTAAATTTCAGGAGTGTGAACATACCGTGTGAGATGTTGGCAGCTAACCAACAATAAACAATGAGTTCAGCTCTGTCCGAGTGACGTTGACAGGCACACAATGGCCTCTGGGAACTCAGCTTCACCCCAGACTTTGTTGAATCACATCAAGGCCAATAAAACTTCCTGCTTTGGTAAGAAATAGGAAGAGTCTGGCACCTTCTTCAAAAGTGGTGTGTTTTTTTTTTTTTTTTTTTTGTAACATGGAAAAGGAAGCAAGTAAGGAAAAAACACAACTGTTGTAGAGAGAAGTTTCCATTTGCTCTGGATGTCAAATGCCAGCAAGTCATTTTATGGATAGCAACAAACTGATTCTAAAGTATATATGGAGAGGCAAAAACCCCAGAATAGCTAAGGGAATATTGAAGGAGAAGAGCAAAGTCAGAAGACTGATACTCTGTGACTTCAAGGCTCACTACAAAGCTACAGTCATCGAGACAGAGAGGTAGGTATTGGTGAAAGAGCAAATAGGTCCATGAAACAGAATAGAATCCGGAAGTAGAGTTCCATGGAGTCAACTGGAATTTGACAAAGGGGCAAGGACAATCTAATGAGAAGAGATAGTCTTTTCAACAAATGATGCTGGAACAACTGGACATATACATGAAACGAAACCAAGAATCTGCGTATTTACAATGGATGCGGGCAGCTTGGGAGATGTTAGGAGGAGGAAATGTTGGATGAGATTAAATCTCTCAGATGAATCTCTAAGAAATCCTGCCTAATTGGGAAGGTCAGCACATTCTGCTTGGTTCCTGGATGTGGGGTGGGATTCTGTAGCGTTTTTCACCCTCCTACTGCACTGCCCCTGCTACCCTTTCCTGTGGTGCCCAGGGATGAAACAAAGCAATCAGATGTGTGGAGGCTTGTTACACCCACCAGGGACTTCAGCTCAAGCAAACAGAAGCGCAGAATAAATACTCATTGGCTTTGTCCAGGCTTATCTACACAGCTCGTTAATGGTGACTTCCAAAAAATATATTCTGTCTCTGTGAGTAGAGGAAAATCAATAATAATATTAGGTTTATGTGAAGGTCAGTTGGTTCAGCACTTAGCTTCTTCCATCCTCAGGTTTTAAAGGAAGCCATGAAGGAACATTATTTCTGACAATCCTGCACGGGAAACGTCTTGACTGAGATTCTTGGACTTAATAAAAGATTTATGGTGGAAATTCTGCAAGTAATATCTTGTTAAAATAACTTCTCTGCTAACCTCAAGTGACAAGTGATTGCTCAAACTTGTTCCTAGGGCTCCTGGGCCTTCTCTTTAATCTTTTATTAGCTTGTTCACCAAACTTGAAGTATAGCAACGACAATTGTTTTGGTCCATTATCTTTGATATGAGTGTCTCGGCTATATTCGGAGATGTGTTTTCTTTTTCTGAATTACAAATGAAGTAAATGTCACCATTTGATGGTAATGGATGGCATTTAAATACACACTAAATGTCGTCTTGCTTAAAAGTCAGGACCCTTGTAAGCAATATTAAATGATAGGCAGAGAGAGTGCTTTCTGGAAAGAGAAGACTGTGGGAAGAATTCAAGGCTCTGGGGGTGAAAGCCGAAAGCACTGCCTGCCCTGGGCCCTCCAAGAAATCTGCTGCTTTGAGATCTGTATTATAAAGTGAAAATAGGGATACACACACGATATTTCAGACAGTCACAGTAGCCAGAGTCATCTTCCACAATCTGGTGTTTACAGAGAGACTTTAGTGGGTGCCTATGGTGATGTGCTGAGTCATATCCCTCCCAAATTTAAACATTGAAACACTTTGCCCCCAAAAGACTATATTTGAAGATAAGGCCTGTAAGGGGAGGAGTAAGATTAAATGAAATCAGAAGGATGAGGCCCTCATCCTACAGAATGGTGTCCTATAAGAAAAGGGAAAGATACCAGGAAAGCTGAGGCACAGAATAAAGGCCAGGTGAGGATACTGGGGAGGGCGACCTTCCGCAGAGCTCTAACCGGAACCAACCCTGCTGATACCTTGACCTGGGATGCATAGCCCCCAGAACTGCCAGCAAATTGATTTCTGTTCTTTAAGGCTGTGACATAATGTTTTGGCAGCCCTAGCTGACTGCTGTATGCACGCATCAACCAATCCCAGCCTCCCGTGCAACTCAGGCACAGGCACGGGCATGTGGCCCAATCCTAGCCAAGGAAAGATAAAGAGAAGTCGGGGGTGGAGATGGGGCATCCTGGAAGACTTTTCCTCTTGGTGAGAGAGACAGTCATATAGAAGGGCCCTCAACCTTTCTTCTTACTTTTAGATGATGTCATGTGAGGATGTGAGTCTGGAGCGACTGCAGTCATCTAAAGACCCTTTGTGGGTGGGCCAACCAAGTCACCAGGATGTGTCCCCAGCACCTGACAATGAGGAACCGCTGCACCAATCCCAGAAACCCTGCACTTTCATATTGAGACCATCAACCCTCTGTGTAAGCCACTTTTACTTGAATATACATGCTTAGGTTGAAAATATGCTAAGTGATAGAGTGATTTGATGCCATGTATTGAGAAGTCTGTCATTCCATATGACACCACACCACACAGACGGTGTCCCATTCTGATACTCTAATTACCGTAGGACATTAGAAAGTTGAGTCTTCAGTCTGGAGGCTGCTCAGTGTTGACATTACCTACTGATTATAAATGATTACTATGACTGTGTGTGAATCCAACGTAACTGGACAATCGACGATAGTTTCCAGTTTCCTTCCAGGTATCCCCTTAAAGATGACTAGAATGTGTCCACCTTTCCTCTTCAGTCCATCTCATTGTGAACATTTCCCTCCTGATCTGTGTGCATTACTCAGTTATCTTTTACTTAAAACACTTTCAGATAAACATTTTCTCGTGCACATGGTTAGAAAGTCCAGTTGCTCAGAGGAACGTCAAATTCATCGCTTTCCTCCCCACACCTCTCCCCAGTCCTGCTCCTCAGAGGGACTCACTGCAACCATGAAGTCTTCACTTATGACTTTGTCTTCCCACTTAGAATTAAATCACTCTTTTCAGTTTTAAAAATAGTTTGTGCCGAGACGCAAATACTTAATTATCTACAAATGGGAAATTTCTTAAAGAATTAAACGTGAATTTACCACGTGTCCCTGTCACCCCATCCTTGGTATCTACCCAAGAGAAGCACACACACAGACGTCCACACAAAGATTTTCATCAGAATTTCAGGGCAGTGCTGGTCATAATAGCGCAAAGATGAAAACAACCCAGAAGTACGAATTTACTAGTAAGCAACCCGATTTATTAATAAGCATTGACTTGTACACATTGAGAGTGAATTTTATGGTGTGTCAATTATACCTCAAGAAAGTCATTAGAGAATTACAAACATGACTGAATTCTCTATTTTTCTTTTTCTTTTTTGCCATGAATTGGAGCAGTGCTGTCTACTTTCTCCTTAATAAAGTGAGTTTAAGGATCATCTCCAACTTTTACTCTCAACTTCCATTTGCTGATTTTTCCAAGTTATAGCTTTACTTTGCCTTTGCAAATAATGCTAACATTTTATTCTATTTAACTACATAGAAATATTATAAACAAATAAAAGTTTATTCTGTTAAACTACACGTACAGGATTAAAATCAATAACAAGCATTTATGTTGATATGATTATGAAAATACTTTTTATAAAAGAACTCTCTGTTACTTCTTATATTTTTTTTAAAGGAAAAGTGTAGACAGGAATGAAGGCAAGTAGGCAGGTAGATAGGAAGAAGCATTTTATTTTATTTTTTTCTTAGTTGTTCACATTAGTTGTTCCCTACCCTCCCATCTCCTACTCCTGACCCAGGACAGGAACTTAGGTTGTTGGGATATATGCGGACTGTGCTCTTTTGAAGCCAGCAAACCTAACTGCTACTCTACCAGTATGTGGCATATATTTCCTCTTCTATGGTGTCAGTGCCACTCAAAACGGAATGACTGCACAAGTTGTTTCTCCATGTCTGCATTTCAACATTTCCTTCAAATCATGTTATGTTTTCTTTTTCTCCATATTTGGAAATGCTTTTCCTATACATTGGTACTCTTCTCCTGCCCCTGGGTTAAAAGTATTTTAGAATGCTTTTTGATCTGCAGAACAACCATGAAGCTAGTACGAAAAGTTTCCATATGTCTTGTGTCCAGCTTCTGCTATTGTTGACATTTTCTATTACCATAGGCCATTTGTCACTGTGAGTGAGTCAATGTCACATGCATCATTATTAACTGAAGTCCACACTTGATTCAGAGTTCCTTAATTTGGGTATAATGTCCCTTTTACTGATTCCATTCTGAAAACCACAAAGCATTTAGTTATGTCTCCCTAAGCTCCTGTTGGCTGTGATAGGTTATCAGATTTTCCTTGTATTGGATGACCTTGATATTGTGAGGAAGATTGGTCAGGTATTTTGTAGAGTGGTCACTCTATTGGAATTTGCCTGATGTTTTTCCTCATGATTAGAATGAGATTATGGGTTTGGGGGTGGACACTCCCAGAACTGAAGTGTCATTCTGATGACGTTATAGCAAGGGTACAGTCTATCAATGTATCCTATCGCTATTAATGTTGACCTTGACCTGCCTGAAGTCGTCTTTGTCAGGATTCTCCGCTGTAAGGTGACTGCCCCATCTCCCTTGCTCTACTCTTTGGGAGGAAGTCACTGTGGCCGCCTGCACTTGACAAGGGGGAGGCAGGCTCCACTGACTGAAAGGGCAGCACGTGCATGAATTATTTGGGATCTTGTTTACATCTTTGTCTATTCTCCCTCACTTTTTTATTTACTCAATCATTTATTTGTTACTAGTAAGTACATAGTATGTCCTCATGAATTCAGCATGGTTTTTCAATCTCTCTAAATCTAAGGACAGAGATAAACTGTATAGCAAAATCCCAACTCTGTGGACAAATTTTATAGCAAAACCAGGTAACACTAGATTTGTCTCGACCTACATCAAAACACGAGTGTGTGTCTGGGAAGACTTGATATTACCAGTGCTGAGCAGGAGGAAGGGAAGGGAGATGTGAGGTGGCACCTTACGGGACCCTTGAATATCAGCAGGTACTTGCTGAGAAGGTGGGAAAGTAGAGCGCAGCACCTGGAAAAGGCCTGTGGTAAAACCAACAGAGTCCCACATGAAGGAGAAAAATGCTGGGAATACATTAAAATTAAGTAAGATAGGAACAGAGAGAGGAAAGAAAAGAGAAGGTCCAGGTGGGAGTGGGGCAGGTGCAGGAAGCCGGGAAAACAACCAGGAGAGTTTTGATTCCCAAAAAGAAAAGCACAAGAGGGAGCACTGGGAAGGAAAGCTGTTTGGTATCTGTCCTCATCCTAAAAGCTCGGGGGAGCTAATTTCCCTCAAAAATGAGTCATGGGAAAGTATCAAGGCCATAGTACTTGCAAAATTATTGTTACTACTGTCACAAATAGGGAGAATAAAGAACAGAATAGCAGCCCTACAGGTATCTTCAAGAAAGGCATGTCCATGGCACACCCTGGTGGAGCGGCAGTTAGGCCCATCGCCTCTGAAGGAGGAAGACACATACCCCTGGTTTGAGTCCCGGGCCCTGGAGGGGAAGCAACTATAAGAATAACAAAGAGTCATATTCATGGGACAGACCCAAACTACAGTCCAACAGAAGACCCTGTGAGCCCAAGATTTTTTGCATTAAGCAAAATTAACTCCTTGGCATAATGATCATGGACAAATTGTACTATTGACCCCTGAGCTCTTTTAAGGAACCTACAAGGGAACAAGGCTCAGATGCCCCTAATGAAGAGAGTCATCAGCGTAAGGACTGGTGATAAGCTTTCAGGGTACAGGTGCCCACATGGATAGGTACCCACAGAGCACAAATGAAATGATGGGGAGAGGGAGACAGCTACTGTGTACAGCTATCAGCCCTGACAAGGCAGTACCACTACCATTAAGGGGATAGCGTGTGAAAAGACATTTAGAATTTTTAGCAACTATATTGGTGGTAGTATTAATACTATTATTCTGAGTTGTCATATATGCAACCTGGGACAAAATAAGTGATTTTTATCTATCAGACATTCTAATTCTGTCATCTTCTATGGCTAGGAGATGCCATGAGGAAGAAAGGAGATAGAATTGTAATGGAGAAGAGGAAATTGCAACATGAATTCATGAGCTGGTTTGTCTTCATATATGTGTGTCTTTGTTTGCTGGTTTATTTCTAGTTCTGTTTACTGGAAAGGTCTAGAAACAATGGCCAACTAGATTTGTCTTCTCAGGCTGCCCCAACAAAGTACCAAGTCTGTATGACTTAAACAAGAGGAATGTATTTTCTCACAGCTCTGGAGGCTGGAAGTCTGGGATCAGGTGCTGGGAGGGCTGCTTCCTGCAAGGCTTCTCTTAGCCTTGTAGATGACTGACTTGTGCCTGTCTTCTGTGTCTTCTGGTGGCCTTTCCTATGTTTGCTCACTAATCTCTTCTTTTTATAAGGACGCTGCTCAGATTGGTTTAGGGCCCATCCCTTATGTCTTAATTTTAACTTAACTTCCTCTTGAAAGACCCTATTTCCAATTTTGAGGTACTGAGGGTTAAGGCTTCAAAATATGAGTTTTGGTGAGACCAAGTTCAGTCCATAATGCCTGTGGGCTTCCCTGGTCCAGCGTCTGGTCCTTTACACTTAAAGAAACAAGAGCTATTGGGGAGACTTCCAGGGTGGCAGCAGAAGTCTGTTTCTTGAACTGGATGGTGGTGTGGGGTATTCACTTTTAAATAATTCATTACATTCTTTACTTATTCCAATAGTTTTTGGTATGCATTTCATTTTATAATAATACTATAGATTAAATAGCGTCCCCTCAAAATTCACATGGAGATACCCTGACATCTAAGGTGGTCGTGTTAGGAGGTGGGAAAGTTGGGGAGGTGCTGAGGCCATGAAGGTGGACCCTCCTGATTACAATTCGAGCCTTGATAAAGGAGAGCCCAGAGAGCTCCCTTGCTCCTGCGCTGCAAGGGCACAGCTATCCACGAACCAGGAAGCAGACCCTCCCCAGACGCTGGGTTTGCCAGCACCTTGATCTTGGACCTCCTAGCCCTCAGAGCTGTGAGAAACACATTTCTGTGGCTTGTAAAGTCAGCCGGTTTATAGTATTTTGTTGTAACAGTCTGAGATGATTAAGACAAATAAAAATTAGATGATGATAAGAGGATAAATGACTAGCAACTTGACCATTACTGCAAAAATAAGAAAGCTGTCCCTGATGATATGATACTTTAATAATAAAAACACTTAAAATTTTATTATTGTGGTGATTTTTATTGACAAGATGATATAAATTTAGATATACAGGTTCACAATCTAGAAAATACATGACAACATACCACACCCTCCACCAAACTTTCAAAAATCCTCCACTGTCCATTGGGCCCTCACCACCACTGGTTCCCATCCCTTCCCCGCTTCCCTGCTGGTGCTTCAGTTCTATTGTCTGTGTCCAAGGGTTGGTTTTTGCTTTGTCTAAATAGATAAAGTTTAGTTTCTTTATATTCCATATATGAGTGAGACCATCAATATTTTTCTTTCTCCTTCTGACTTATTTCACTTAACATAATTCCCTCTGGTTCCATTCAGGTTGTTACAAATGGCAGGATTTTTTTAAAGAGCTATGTAGTATTCCATTGTGTGTGTGTGTGTGTGTGTGTGTGTGTGTGTGTGTATCTCACATCTTCTTTATCCATTCATCTCTTGATGGGCACTTAGGAAGTTTCCAATTCTTGGCTACTATATATAACGCTACAATAAACATGGGGGTGCATATATGTCTTTAAATTAGTGTTTTCATGTTTGGGGGATAAATACCCAGAAGTGGGATAACGGGATCATATGGGATTTCCATTCTTAACTTTTTGAAGACTCTCCATACTGCTTTCCATCAGGGTTGCACCAATCTACGCTCCCACCAACAGTGCAAAGTGTTCCCTTTTCTCCACATCCTCACCATCATTTGTTGTTTCCAGTCATTTGGATAACACGTATTCTTGCAATGTGAGGTGATTTCTTACTGTTGTTTTGATGTACATTTTCCTAATAACAGGAGGAGAGAATCCTGTTAACCATCTGGATGTCTTCTTGGGAGAAATGCCCATTTAGTTTGTCTGTCCTTTTTTTTTTTTGAATTGTTTTCTGTTGTTGAGTTTTACAAGTTCTTTATATATTCTGGATATTAAGTTTTTGTCAGATATATGATGTGAAGATATCTCCTCCCAGTTCATAGGGTATGTTTGTTTTAGTGATAGGTGCAGCCGCTCTCTAGTTTGATGTTGTCTTGTTTGTTTATTTTTGGTTTTGTTTCCCTTGCTGATGTACTTGAGTCTCCAAAGTACTCTCTAAGGCTGATGTCATGGAATGATTTGCCTATGTTGTCTTCTAAGCATTTTATAGTTTCTGCTCTTATCTTTAAGTCTCTAATTTCGAATTTTTGTGGATGGTGTTAGAGAGTGGCCAAGATTCATTCTTTGGGTCTGGCTGTTCAGTTTTCCCAACACCATTTTTTGGAAAGACTTACCTTTCATTGTATATTCTTAGCTCCTTCATTGTAAATTAAATGACATATAATATGAGAATCTAATTCTGGTGCTGCACTTCTGCTCCACTGATAGGTGTCTCAGTTTTTATTTCATTATCACAAATAATACTTTTAATAATAAAGACAGAAAAATAAAATCCAGTATATTAGTCATTACATTAAGTAAGAATTAACTAAATTCTATAATTAAAGACCATGTTAGGTGCCATACTAGGTGTTAAAAATCAAAGGCAGCTAACACCAGCATATAGATATTTAAATGTAAGTAACAGGATGAGGTTGAAAGGCAATGGATTAGTTCTACAAATTTACATTTCTGCCAACAAGGATTCCCTTTTCTCCACATCCTAAACAACACATGTTATCTCTTGTCTTCTGGTCATAGCCATTTCAAGAGGTGTGAGGTGATAGCTCACTGTGATCTTGATTTGCATTTCCCCAATGATTAGTGATGTTGAGTGTATTTTCATGTACCTATTGACCATTTAAATACCTTCTTTGGAAAAATATATTCAGATTCTTTGCCCATTTGAAAGTTATTTATACTTTCGCCATTGAGTGATAGAAATATCTTAAATGTTCTGGATAAAACATCTCATCAGATATATGGTTTGCAAATATTTTTTCCCATTCTGTAGGTTGCCTTTTCATTTTGTTCCTCGATTTTGCTGTGCAGAGCTTTTTATAGTTTGATGTAGTTTCATTTGCTTATTTTTGCTTTTATTGCCAGACCAATGTTGAGGATTTTTTCACCCTAAGTTTTTTTCTGGGAGTTTTGTGGTTTCAGGGCTTCCTTTTAAGTCTTTAATCCATTTTGATTTAATTTTTGTGTGTGGTTTAAGATCAGAGTTCAGCTTTATTCTTTTACATATGAATTCCCGAAACCATTTATTGAAGACACTCTTCCTCTGAGATTTCCTGAGTCGTTTGTCAAGCATTATTTGGCTCTCTATGCATTGTTTTATGTCTGGGCTCTTGATTCTATCCATTGGTCTATGAATCTGTTTTAATGCCAGTACCATACTGTTTTGATCACTATAATTTTATAACAGTTTGAAGTCAGGAAGTGTGATGCTTCCAAGTTTGTACTTCTTTTTCAGGATTGCATTGGCTATTTGCAGTATTTGTGGTGTTTTGTTGAACATTGTTTGCATCTATATTAATCAGGAATTTGGCTTATAGTTTTATTTTCTTGTATTGTCTTTATCTGGGTTTAGTATCAGGGTAATGATGACCTCCCAAAATAAGATTTGTAGTATTTCCTCCTCTTTAATTTTTTGGAAGAATTTGAGAAAGGTTGGCATTAGTTCATCTTTATATGTCTGGTAGAATTCTCTGATGAAACCATCTGATCCTGGGGTTTTTTTGTAGAGTGATTTGTGATTACTGATTCTATTGCCTTAGTCAGTATATATCTGTTCATGTTTTTTATTTTCTCACGATTCAGTTTTGGTAGCTTACAGGGTTCTAGAAACTTATCTGTTCCTTCTAGATTTCTAATTTGTTAACATACAATTGCTTGGAGTACTGTGTTATGATTCTTTGTATTTCTATATCAGTTATGTCTTCATTAATAACTTTACTTGAACCTTTTCTCTTTTTCTTAGTCTAGCTAATGGTTTGCCAATTGTATGTATCTTTTCAAAGAATCAATTCAGTTTTCTTAATTTTTTAAATTGTTTTCCTATCACCTATTTTATTTATTTCTGCTTTAATTTTCATTATTTTCTTCTTTCTGCTTACTTGGGCATAGTGTGTTCTTCTCTTTCTAGTCTCTTGAGGTATAAAGTTAGGTTATTTATTCGAGATCTTTTTTTATTGATGTAGTAATTTATCACAATAAATTTTCCTCTTAGAATTGTTTTTGCTGCTTTCCATACGTTTTGGTATGCTGTGGTTCCAGCTTCATTTGTTTTAAGATATTAAAAAAAAATTTTCCCTTTTGATTTCTTCCTTGATCCACTAGTTGTACAGGAGCATTTTTTAAAAATTTCCAAGCAGTTGTGACTTTTCCAGCTTTCCTCCTGTATTTTGGAATTCAATAAGGCCATAGGCTGGACTCTGGTGTGGGGCAGTGCTGCTGGCTTGCCTCTGTAGCTGGGCTGTACTGTTGGCTAAGTTCTGAGGCTGCCCATGGTTTCTGGTTATGTTGGGTCAGAAGTTGTACATACAGCTGGCAGGATTGATGGTTTAGTTTCCTGCCCAAGAGTAGCTTAGAATAGTCTCCATGGTTACCTGGGTTCTCTGATCAAACTTCCTTGTCTAGTAGGCTGGAGGTTATGCTTAGCAGTTTGGCAGGGCTGTCAATTTTTCTTACCTGCCTGGAGGAGACCCTAGAACAGACACAGAACTGGTATGATTTACTGAAGGAGACACAAAGGAGCTCCCTGAACACATTTGCTTTGAAGATAGACAAAAGCGCTGACTGGGATCTTTCCTTGGGCTTAGCTGTAAACAGGAATGCTGTCCACCAAGTTATAAGGGTTAGTTGCTCTAAATCCTACCTCTCTTTTCTGTCTCAGATCCTCAGTGACTAAGGCACCAAAGATTCCCTTAATTACCTAAGTAGCCAAGACCCGAGTATAATTCTTGGGTTGCACTCCACAACACGAGGGGACCTGGGGGTTCACCTTGGGCTCTTTTTCCACTGGAGGTTATGTAGACCCAGGGGAGCCCTCTTAGGGAAGCTCTGGGCAGCCTGGGGGAGGGGAAATGCAGTTAGCGTGTAATTGCCCCTTTTGTAATTCCAATCCAGTCCTTCCCAGACTCCAAGCTATACTCTTCAGCCTAACCCTTGGGTTCTAGGGATTTTCACAATAGTGTCCTGCCAATGGATAGTTGCTAATTATCTTCTTGGAAGGGGAACTGAAGTCAGGAATGACTTACATAGCCATCCTGATTATGTCATTGTTCATTATTTTTGGTGACTTAGATGAAATAATTGTAAAGTTTCTATGAAAGAGTAATGTTAGGGGGTAGGCAAGAGTATATGAGAGAGGAACTTAATGAGGGAAATTTGTCTTACCTGATATCAGGTGATACAATAAAGTTAAAATCAATTTGCTATCTGTATTAGAAAAGACAAGAAGATCAGTGACACAGAAGAGTGAATCTGAAATGAGAAACAGGAGAGAATTTAATTATGACAAGTGATAGTTTACTTTGGTGGGAAAATAAGCAATTATTTAATAAAAATTTGCTTTCATGATTCACCATGCATCTAGAAAACAATGAAAGTGATATTTTGTATCATATTCAAGAACAAACTATTGCATTAGAGAATTTGATACAAGAAGCGAAATCTATCAGACTAGATTTTAGGAGTGGAGAGACTATTAGACTAACAATACAGTAACTTTAAAAGATAGACATGTGATTATAAGTGATTATATAAAAATTAAAAAACTGTATGGTTATCATATTTAAATAACATCAAGAAAACAACAGATTTGGAAAAACTATTTAATAGAGATGACAAAGGCTATTTCTGTCTATTACATATAAAGAGCTCTTACAAATTGATGATCTAAAAGTGATAGAAACAAAGCAACAGAGAAAGGGATAATAAAGATAAATAGCGAGTTCATGAAAGTACAAAGGCCAGCGAAAATGAAAAGAGCCTTAAATTTACCAGTGGTTAGGGAATTACCAATTAAAGAAACAATGTGATATAGTTTACACACACCAGAGTGCTTAAAATTAAAATAGTCAGCCCCTTTATGTGTGCATGTGCATGGATGTAAATGTGCTTATTCATATCTGTCTGTGACTGGTGAGCATGGAGAACTGAGAAAGACTTCATTCTAGACTATTAATATAAGTTACTTGTCCTGATGCTGGAGAGTTGGAAGGAAGAGAGGGGAAAAAAGGTTCCAGCCTGAAAGGAAAACAAAATGTAAGACTGTTTAAAAAGAAAAAAAACATTGATGATTTTAGTATATTTATACATCGACATGAAATTGTCCATATATACATATTATACATATATACTTTTTTTTTTTTACAAAGAAAATATTTTCCTCAGAATTCAAATAGCCATAGGGATTTCCCAGGACCAGCCCTCCCAGGAACATCAAGCCTCAGTGCACCCCAGTGAATAAACTTCTCTCACACCACATATTTCCTACAAAGACTTTTTGGTTTCTTTTTGAAACACATTTACTATTATCTTGTGTGCTTTTCCTGGGCCCCACTCTAACAAATTAAATAAATTTTTCCATGTGCTTCTCATGTGCCTTCAGGGTTGGTAATCATTAGTTGATGCACAAACACAAAATGGCTCTATGGCCATGGATGATTCACGCCTTCTGGTGCGTCCTCAAGGGGACATCGCTGAACAATCAAAACCCACCAGTTTAGGAAAATGCTTCCAATGACTTCAGTGCTGGCTAGAAGTCTTTGAGGAAACAGCCTCAATCCACACGTCTATATACATGGGATCCTGAATGGGCCAGGCCAGTGACCTAATGACAGTGGGCTGGCCCTGACCCACTTTGTTCCAGCTCTGTGCAACCTAAGAGGCACAGCTCCTGTCAGGTGAGAGAATGCAGACAGGTGCTGACCCAACAGTGCAGGGAAGTTGGTGTGTCCAAGTGCTGCTGGATGAGAGTGCTCAGAAGTCCGGGTGTGCCTTAGTGGTTTGGCTAGATTGCTTCCCCGAGGCTCAGCAACCAGCAGCCTCCCCTGTTTATGCAGGACTTGTGTCTCTCAAGGATGCTTTTGCTGCTCCAACATTTCAGGATCTGGCATCCAAATCTACCCTGATCCTGCCACCAATACCTTTTCCTTAGTGAATTTTGATCATAGTCACTCTCAGATTTTGCCTTTCTAGACTAAGAGGACCAAAGCTTGCAGCCTGCCCCCCTCCCACAACCTTCCAGCCCGCCTACAGGTGGCCCAGTCTGCATCCCAGATGCATCGTTTTACAAGTATGTACCGAGTTGGGTAAATGCCATCCAGCCTTATTTCATTACTTATATCAAATGGATCTCTTGGTTGGAAATAACAGGAAACCCAACTAAGAATGACTTAAACAAAAGAAAACTTATTATCTCATGTACCAGGAATTCTGGAGGTAGGATGGTTCAATGCTGGGTTAATTAAGCAGATCGGATATTATCAGAGACCCAGGCACTTTCTTTTTTCCACTCTGTCACAACCCTCAAGTTGCCTATTATTCTCAGACTTGTTGCCTGATTTATAGACAGATGCCCCTGTGCCCTAGGGTTTGGGCAGACACGATGTGAGTGGCAGAAGAAGAAATTTTGCTCTTGTGTGTTTTCCTCTTCTCAGCAAGGAAAATCTTGCTCTGAAGCTTTTCAGAAGTGTCCCTGCATATCTCTAGGCACCATGTCGTCATATCCCCACTCCTAACTGATCAGTGGCAAAGGAAGAGTCTATCCTGATTCCCAGGATACTTTCCTGAGATTTTCACTGTACATATGATACATTGTTGATTCCTTATGTGTCTAAAGATACCTTTGTTTGCCTCTACATGACCCAGACAGTTTGGCCGTGCATAGGCTTGTCAGGTGAAAAGTACTATCCCACAGACCTCTGAGGTATTGTTCCATCATCTTTTAACACTCATTGTGTCTGGGGAGAAGTTTGAGGTAAGGCTGATGCCTACCTAGGGAATATGTTTTTTTCCCTTTCTGGAGCACTTTTGAATTTCCTCTTTATCTTTAAATTTCTAAAATCACACCCAACATATCTAGGTGTGGACCATCTTTCACTCATCTTCTGGGCACTCTGCGAACCCTTGTTGGAATACTACACATTTATTTCCACCTTTACTTTTTTCTTTTTTAAAGGAAAGGTGCAGGAAGGAATGAAAGAGAGCAGAGCTAGACAGACAGGTAGGAAGAAGCACTTATTTATTTGATTTAGTTGTTCATTTTGGTGTTGGCCTCTGCATGCCAGGACGTGAGCCTGGGTTTGCACTGAACCTCTGTTTCACTGGGGCATGACTCCACCTTTATTCTTTTATTTTCTGCTCCTGGAAATCGAACCAAATTAATATTTTACCTCTTGTATCTATCATACTTGCTTCTTCACCTTTTCTAATAGCTGTTTGTGTCTGCTATAAGTTATATGAGGTTTCATTGACTAGATCCTTAAAGACGAGAGGTTGCCTCTTTTCACATGGTTCTTGAGCTCAGAATGGATTTCAAAATATTTTTAAAGGGTGGAGAAAAAGGAAAAGAAGAAGAAGATTTGAAAGTAAATGAAAATTGTAAGAAATTCAAATGTCAGTTCATAAGTAAAATTTTACTGGGGCACAGCCCTGCTCCGTCATTAAAATATTGTCTGGTCGCTCTGGGCCACCACGGGAATGATTGTCACAGAGCCTGTGTGACTCCAAATGCCTAAAATATGAACTCTCCAACCCTATATGGAAAGTTTGCTGACCTCTGCTTCAGATTTCAGCTTGTTGTTAACCTTATCTTGCTCACTCTATTACTTAGGCAGTCCACTGAAAGTTTCTCTCAATAATACTATTTCTAACCTCTAAGAATTTTAATTCTCTGGTTATTCTTTTGTTAGAGGGATCAATGATTTTGTCATGGTCTTAATATTCATTTTAAGTAAGATTTTTCTACAAATACAAGAAAGAGTATATGTCATCAGTATAAAACTCAACACATTTTCTCATAGTGATCAAACTAAAAATAAAATCACTATCCTCCCAAACCCCCTTTTGTATTCTCTTATAGTCACTTCTACTAAGGGCTAACCACCTTTCTGAATTTGTAACCTGTTTACTGCTTCCACTGTTTTTTTTAAATTTGGTATTTATTGGTGTAACTTAGATTGACAAAATAATATAAACCCACATGTGCATGTTCACATTCCTCAAATACATGACAATATACCCTGCCCACCACTACATTTCCAGAAGTCCTGTGTCCCTGTCCATTTGACCATATCACACCTTGCTCCTATCCACACCCCATTCTCCACCCCGTCCCCACCCCATTCTCCACTGGTAACTTCAGCTGTGCTTTCAATGTCCAAGGGCTGGTTTTTGTTCTGTCTGTTCCTTTGCTTTGCTTCTTTATATTCCACATATGAGTGAGTCATCTGGTGTTTGTCTTTCTCCTTCTGACTTATTTCACTTAGTATCATCCCCTCTAGTTTCATCCATGTTGCTTCGAATGGCAGGATTTCATCTCTGTAACCTGGTTTTGAACTTTATATAGTGGAACTCTTCAGGACATTTCTTCTTGTGTCTGGTTTCCTTCACTCAGTATCATGCTTGAGAAATCCATGTTGTTGTATGTAGCAATCCTTTGCATTTCTCAGTATTATTCCATTATATGACTATATGATTATTTAACAATTCTGTCAAAGTTGTTTTCAATTTGGGGCTTTTAAAAATAGCACTGCTATAAAATGCTTACATATTGTGCTCATTTCCTTTAGGCAGGAATAGATGGCTGAGCCTTAGAATTTGTTCAGCATCACTGGCATTGTCAGATTCCCAGTTGTTCCATGATCCTTCCCAGTACTTCACAGTACAGGTCTTTTAAAATTTCAGCTATTCCAGTAGATGTGTTGTAGCATTCATTGTAGTTTTTAATCTTCGTTTCTCTCATGACCAATGAGATGGGGAATTTTCCGTGTTTTGAGCAAGTGCCCATGAAAGTCTCTTGTCCAGTTTTCTAATGGGTTGTGTGTCTGCTTATCATTTCATAGGAGTTCTTTACTATATTTTGGAAATGGGTCCCTTGTCACTCTTCATAGCTTGCCTTTCCTCTACTCTTTTTGATGACTCAAAATTCTTAATTTTCAGTGGTCTAACTTATCAATTTTTTTTCCTCCATGGCTAGTGCTTTTTACCTTATGCTTAGGAAATCTCTATCTACTTCACAGCTGTGAAGATATTCTGTTTCTGCCTTTTTATTTCTGAAAGCTTTTTTGCTTTCCCTTTCACAAGTTAATTTTGAATTAATCTGGGATTGATCTTTTTGATGGTGTGAGGTAATGGTTAGGATTCATTTTTCAATGGACTCAGCCTTAGTACTGGAAGAACCACCTTTCCATGGCACCAACATGTCTCCTTTGTCATAAATATAGTGACTGTGTATGCATGGCTCCTGTTCTGGATTCTCTGCTGTTCACTGCACTATATGTCTCTTATTGCATCCATCCCACACAGCCTTCATTGTTGGAACTTAGAAATCAACCTTGATATCTGTCCTGTCCTTTGCTCTTCTTTAAGATTGTCTTGATTATTGCTGACTTTTATCGTTTCCTCTTAAGTCTTAGAATTAACTTGTCAGTTTGCACACATATTAAGAAAACTGAACTTTTACTAAGATTAACTCGAATCTGTAACTCAATTTGGGAGGATTTTAATCTTCAAAACATTGATTCTTCAAATTATTTAATGTGGGCTTCCCCCTCTCTTTTCTTCCCTTTTTCTTTAATTTCTGATAAAGCTATTTTGCCTTTTTTGTGTGTATAGATGTTGCAACATCTTTTTGTTGGACTTATTTCTACATATCTGATTTTAATGTTATTGCAAATGATATCATTTTGAATTTAATTTTCTATGCATTGCTGATCAAAAAAGTTTGTGTATATGGATCTTCTACATCTAGTGATCTTAAATTTATCTAACTGTGTATGTACTCTTTTCAGTTTCTAAAAATATTTCTAACATTCTGTGAATAAGGCAGTTTTGCTTTTATTTCTCTTACTCAATTTCCCCCCATGTCTTATTGAAATAGCAAGAATCTCTAGTGTAATGTTGAATAAAAGTAATAATAAACAATCTGTCTCATTCCCAATCTCAGGGTGGGGGGATTCCAATATTTCACCCTTATATTGTTATGCTTGTTCTGTTTTTTTTTTTTTTAAAATACGCTTTCTCAGTTTAAAGAACTTTCCTTCATTTTTTATTATGAATAGGTACTGAAGCTTATTAAAGTTTTTTTCCTTCACTTATTGAGATGATTTAATTTGATACTATGGTAAATTATTTTGATTGGATTCAGAATGTGAAATAAACTTACCTTCTTGTAATAAATTGTACTTTATGATTATGGATTATTCTTTTATCTGTCATTGACTTTAATACAGGTAGAGTAACATACTATATTCTTTCCTCTTTTCCATATTTACCCTCATTCTTTGTTCCCATATTTGCCTTTCTTGCCTTTTGTGGTTTTAATTGATCATTTCCTATATTTTTATTTTCCCTCTTTTCTTAGATATCAGTTATGCATCTTTAAAATTATTTAAAGGAGTTGCACTGGAGTATGCAACATATGTTTGTTTACAACTAATCCCTGTCCACTTTCATATAACATTATACTGCCTCACGGGTAGTATGGGTACCTTACATATAATAATAAAACAACCCTAATTCCTCCTTCTTTCCCTTATATCCTTTCTGTCATTCACTTCACTTACACATAAGCATACATATGCACATATATGATAAATATACATACAATTGAATTCATTGGTATTGTTGCTATTATTACCATATTTATTTATCAGGTCAATTAAGAATGAGGAAAATGTGTTTTTATTTTATTTTCCTTTTTCCGTTCTTTGATGCTCTTCCGTACTCCTATAGATCCAAGTTCTTGACCTCTGTGACTTTCATTCCCTTTAAGTAACTTCTTTTAATATTTCTTGAAAGGTCAACTGGGTACAAATTCCCTCAATTCTTAATTATCTGAGAATGTATTTCTTTTTCCTTAATTTTGAAGGATAATTTCACAGAAAACTAAACTCTAGTTTGAGTTTTTTTCCCCTCTAAATACTTTAAATATTCCACTCTACTTTCTTCTTGTGATAATATAATTACTTTTGTTTCTCTATTGGTCCCCAGTTGGGGAGAACACATTCTAAACTCTGGAAGACATTTGGTATGTGTGCTTGAGCCTACTGAAGTCTCTCCCATTTCAGCAAAGGGTGTCACGTCACCATGCATTGGTTGGTTAGGCCCCATACTTGGTCTTCATCACTGATTCCTCTCTTCACCTCATACCTGGCATCTGTCTATTATTAATTCCTCTTGACAGGGCTCACACATATTCAAAATTCAGAGCGCTTCTTGAATCTCCACTTCTACCCTCTCATCTCAGACACTATCTTCCTTTGTCTGGGTTTCTCTAATATCTTCAAACTCATCTCCCCACCTCAGCTCTTTCCCTCTGCCCCACAATCCATTTTACACTCAGAAACTCTCAGTTTTTATCCATCCACTGTATTCCTATTGTGACTGGAATATCCAACCTTCTTATAGGATTTCGAATAGGACCCAGCCATCATCTGCCTTGTAATCTCATTTCCTACTCATTTTTCTCTTGTTACAGGATTCAACCGCCTAAGTTCTCTGTCAAATTACCAGGTGTTATTTTCTTTATAGTACTTATCTGTATAAAGCAATATATATTTTTCCTTATTTAATTTCTGCCCGCCTTCCTCACATTCCTTGAGAGCTGGACATGGGTTCGGATTCAGACAGTATCTAACCATAGAAGATTCTGGATACTTGTTTGTTGACTATCTGCTATATATAGCTATCCATGCAGTCTTACCTGCCCCTTATCTTCCAGAGTTTCCTCTAATCCTCTGGTGGACTGCAGATTTCCTTTCTTGTTTCATAGAATTGCTTACTTTCCTCTTAAAATATCTCCTGTTTGTCATTTCAATGGGTTTTGAAAGAGAGGAGAGACAGGTGTGCGTACTTAGCCTGACCATGATTTTTGTGATATCAATCATGCAATTATATCACTTTCTCTAGCAGTATTTAATTCATTTTTTCATTTTACTAGTTATTGAGCATCTATAACTGAGCACTTGGGACATACCAGTGAACAAAACAAAGATTCTTATCCTTGAGGAGCTTATAACCCTGCTAGGAAGACCTACAATGAGTAATTAACATAATAAGGAAAATTATATAGTATGTCACAAAGTGATAAGTCATATGAAAAACAAAAATTACAGCAGGCTGAAAGGGTCTGAGGGGATGGGGGTGGCAGTGGAAGCAGACTGCAGTATTCAATAGGGGTCAGGATGGCCACTTGGGAAGCTGAGATTTGAGCAAAGACTAAAGGGAGAAGAGAGAGTTAACCAAGTAGCATCTGGGTAAGAGTGTGTAGGCAGAAGGAACAGTAACTCCATGAGGGAACATGGCTGGAGGCTCTGAGGACCAGCAAGGAGGCTGGCTGACTATCAGAGATGAGTGAAGGAGAGAGAAGTAAGAAGTTACAGAGGCACGGGGGCCAGATCACAAAAGGATGTTGCTATAGATGGAATGTTTGTGTCCTGCTAAATCCCTAAGTTGGAACCCTGACCCTGTGATGGTATAATGAGGTGAGGTATTTAGGAGGTGAGTAGGTTACAAAGGTGGAGTCCTCAGGAATGGGATTAGTTCCCTTATGAAAGAGACCCTATAGAGTTCCCTCACCCTTTCCAACACGTGAAGATAGAGGACACTTAAGGGATCTGCTAGCACCTTGATCTTGGACTTTCCAGCTTCCAGAACACTGAGAAATAAATTTCCGATGTTGGTAAGCTACGCAGCCTATGGTTTTGTTTTATAATGGTCTGAGTAGCCGAGAACAGTTGTATTTGCCATTGTAAGGGCTTGGCTTTTCCTTTGAGTAGGTGGTCTCCCCGAGGGGGTGCTGAGCAGCGAGCTGGTATGATCTGACATGTATTTTGAGAGGAGTCCTCTGAGTGCCGTGTCTGGAGATAAACTACAGGAGATCAAAGGCGGGCCACTTGGAGGCAAATGCAGTCTTCCCACCTGTCATTTGAACAGGACAATTCCAGTGCAGGTGGAGTGTGATTAAGTTCTGGAAATGTTGATTTTTAATAAACATGAGGTTTCGAGAGCATGCGTGTGGACACAGAGGAGAAGATCAGGACTGAGTCCTGGGGCATCCAGAATTACGTGAGCAAATAGCTGACACAAAACCAAGAGAAGCACTCAGCATATGAGGGAAGCAGAGAGAGTGTGTCTTGAAAAACCACAGGGAGAAAAGGTCTCAAAAAGGAGGAAGTGATGCCAGCAGCAGGTGAGATGGGCACAGGGAACTGGCTCAGCAGCACAGAGGTCACTGGCAGACCTCTGAGAGCATCTTTAACAGATTGCTGGAGACGAAAATGGACGGGAATGGGTGTATGTGGTGAATTTACTGGGTTCGATACAGACGTAAATTTACTATCACGTATGCCTTAAACCTAGCCAATGTTATAGTGAAACATTCCTTCGATAAAAATAAATAAATAAAAGTGAAGAACTAAACAAAAGCGAATGGGAGGCTAGGATCTGGGGAAAACTGAGGGGTTTACTTAGAAGAGGTTCATCAGCAAGTGTGGTGTAAGTAAGGATAAGGACGAGGTTATCGCCAAGGCAGGACCTCAGACTCTTAGGACAAGAGTTGCCAGCGGTGCCTGCAGGCTCTCCCTCTGTTGGTGCCGAATCCGGTGCTGCATCAACCTGGGGTGGAAAGACATACTGTGTAGACAGGCCCCTGCAGGACACGTGCCGATTTTTTCCTGTCATTATGTCCTAAATAAAAGTTTAATGACCATTTGCGTAGCGCTTATATTGTATTAGGAGTGTGTGGGGTTCTGTGTGAATACCACGTATTTTGTGTACCGCACCTGTGATTCTGCGGAGCGGGGTGTCCCTGGGGGTCCCGGAGCCAACAGCACTCGATTACCAGGGCTGACTGTATTCGGGATGGGAGGGAAGCCAGAAGGAGGCTCACAGGAAAGTGGCTCACAGGAAAGGCTCTGCTCCCCCAGGTTCCTGAGGTGTGGAAGAGCTGTGAGGCCGATGGAGGAGGGGGAAGGTCAGGGGCGGGCAGGTGCTTACAGAGGGTGCCCAGACGTTGAGTCCTTTCCCCCGTGGAACAGTTCGTGTGTGAGGAGGCTGGGAACACAGCTGAAGGGGCTGGGGCATAGACGCGTGGGAGTCAGAAGGCCGGAGTTGGATGTGGCGTGACTCAGAGGACGGCCATGCTGGGAAGGCCTGTGCAGCGGAGGGGAAGACTGCAACGTGGACCCTGCTGTTAGCGCTGGGCTCCAGGGAGCAGGCCAGGGGCCAGGCCAGCGCGCTGGCAAGGCTGGCTGGACCAGCTTCCGAAGAACCAGGCGTGGGCGCGGGAGGCTGAGGGCTTGGGGGCCTGGAGGTGGGGATGCGGGAAGGTTGAGGAGGGAAAAGCCCTTTAAAACTCTCTCCTGCGTCAGACGAGGCGTGTCTGGACAATTCCCCTGAAGGAGTCAGGCCAAGAAGGACCCGGGTCTGTGGGAACACCACTAGAGGCTCAGTGGCCAGAAGGAGAATCCCTTTTGGGATTCCTGTGCGGCTTTAGATGCATAGACGATTTGCCCAGGAACATCCAGTTCAGGTGCCCACATGCACCGGTGTCTCCTCCTGGAGTCCCCGACCTGCGCCAACGGAGTCAGAGCTGACAGCAGAGTAGCCTACAGATGTTAAAGAATAGGATAGAATTTTCTAGTATATGTGGAATTGTAGGAATTTTTTAAACTCTAGGGACTTCCGGCAAGAGGACAGTTAAAAAACAACACTAGTCGGTATGTGTGCCACCTACTCTTCCAAGATCTTTATTTCACACAGTCCTCAGATCAAATGAGACATTATGATAGCTCTTTGGCAGTAAGAGGATGAGGGTTCAGGTAAGGAAGGTAATTTTCCTGAGATCATACAGGCTGTCAGCTGTAGAACCAGAACTCAAATAGAGACTTTGACACCTTCATTTTTTCAGGGAGGAATCTAGAGACAGTCTACCTGATATTTTTCTTTTTTTCCCTCTCCAGATTGAAAAAGCCTGTAGTTGACACACAAATTGTTTTAGATTCAGGTATACCAAGTGAGTTGACAGTTGCAGACATTGCGAAATGACTATCACACTTAGTCTATTTATCATCTCTTAATAACTTTCATATTTGCAATGCCATGTCATTGATTCTGGTCCCCACACATCTCCTTATTTACTTGGTAGCTGAAAGTCTGTACCGCTTGACTTCCTTCCCCCATTTCAGCCATCCTACCCCGAACCCTGCTCGGATTGGTAATCACAGATCTGTTTTCTGTCTCTAAGATTTTAGTTTAGTTTATTTATTTATTTTTTTAGACTTAACATATAGTGAAATAATATGGTATTTGTCTTTCTCTGCCTGGCTTATTGCACCTAGTACAATAGCCTCAAGGCTCATCCATGTATAGCAAATGGTAAATCATTCTTTTTCACTGCTGAGTAGTATTCCATCATGTATGCAATACAAACACACTTCTCATGTACTTAGCTATATTGCACTTCACAGAAATGGTGCTTTTTACCAACCCCACATTGAGAAAGTCTCGGACACCATTTTTTCCAACAACATGTGCTCACTTTATTTTTCATTTTTTAACAATCAAGTCTTTTTTACTTAAGGCATGTATATTGTTTTCTAGGATGTAATGCTGCTGCACACTTCAGGCTGCACTATTGTGCAAACATAATTTATATATGCATTGGGCAACCAAAAATTCATGTAACTTGCTTTATTGTGATATTTACCTTATTGAGGTAGTCTGAAACTGAGCCTTCCATATCCCCGAGGTGCCTGTATATGCAGTCATGAGACATGATGACACCGTGGTCAGTGATGGACCACAGTTAAGACAGTGGAACCAAAATTCCTATTGCCTAATGATACTGTAGAATCTATGGCAGCAACAGCTTCATGTCTTGTGATTTCCTGGTCTCATGATGGCATCATTTTCCCAGGTGCTTGATTTGTTCTGGTGCTGTTTTATTCATCATGGTCCCCAAACACACAGAATTCCACTGCTAATGCTGCACTTACACACAACGAGATTGTCTAATTTCTTAGACTGCATTCCTGGCATTAAGCAGCCACGACCGTATCGTATATCTTTTCTATCCACCCCTCCATCAGTGGGCACTAAGATTGTGTCCGTATCTTGGCTACTGTAGATAGTGCCACAATGAACATAGGGGTGCATTTAAGATTTCTGGTGGCCTGTGGACCTCGATGACTTTGCTGCATTCAGAGAGAACGTGTCAGCAGCTGGGGCTGCTCCTGTGTCCTGTGCTTTTCATGCAGGGGTTGGCCTTGGACAATGTGTCCCACTCTGGGTGACCACAGACTGGTGGAGACAGGTCCGTATGTATCCTGGATAGAAACATGGCATCCTTGACCCAAGTGCCACTTTGGATTAGACCACAGTGGGTCATCAAAGGCCACCTCGAATGCGGCTTGGGACACGAAAACTCGAGTGGCAGTCTGGGTGTAGGGACCCCACCCACACAACCCATTCTCCTGCCATGGCCCCCGTCCACTCATCTCCCCTCTTTCGCTGCTGGCAGCCTTGTGGCCCAGTGATCTCACTCAGGGTCACATGCCATCAGTAGCAGTGAGGGTGACCCACTTCCTGCTTGCTGGCCTCCACTGCCCCCCTTGGCCTGTGAGGTTTCTATGAGTCCTGCATCCCTAGCAACCGGCTGTCCTCAGCTTCCTTTCAGCCTGGGAAGGTGTCCTGCCATGGGCCACCTGTCAGCCAAGGCCTCCCCCACCAGATGGCCACCCCCCTGCCTCTTCATGGTAGTGCAGCCGAGGCCAGGCCCGGCATGGACAGAAGCGGACCGGAGTGGCTGCGGCCAAGGTCACAGTGTCCATCTGGACGCAGGTGTCAGCAGAGCCGAGGCGCTGCTTAGAAATGACTTTGGCCAGGGAGATGCTGCCAGGATTTTGACTCTTGGTTCCCGTTCAGTTTTGCTTCAGAATCATAAACTGCTCAGACACACAGCTCCTCTGTCAGGAGAGTACTGGTCTGCAGCCGGTAACCACAGAGGGCTGATAATCCCCCTGCTTTGTCAGAGACAAGTGTGACCGCAGCTGGGCCTCTGCCTATCCAGGGGCAACGTGGCAAGGCGCTCAAGTCCAGGGTCAGCAAACCTCTCCCCGTCCCACCAGCACAGCCCCTCCTCCTGAGGGAGCTGTGGATTCTGAATGTTTTCTTATCCCTCCTAAAGTCTTCCTTTCAGCTCTTCCAGTGACCTCCTACTGTGAGCCAGTCAAAGGAAAATGTGTGGCAATATTATTGTACCAGATTGTTTACAAAATAGAAAGCTGAAGAGGAGGCCATGTTTTGTTTTCTGAACAGTGAGAAAACTAAACAGACCAACTTCTTTTCAATTCTTTTATTTTTCTAGTCATAAGAAGGCCATTGAGATGGCCTTGGAAGAAAAGCTTGTTTTTATTTTCATCAGATACTCTCCCTTCACATCTCATTGGAAGGTAATATATTCTGAATTAAGAAAAAAAAAACAATCCACTCTATTTTGAATTTCCAAAATAGCACATCTTATTTCTTATTCTAGACACGTGAACAAACATTTGTCTTCAGGGCTAAGATATCAGTTTTTTAAAAAAGTTTTAGAAAAGAAAAGCAAACTCGTGAGTCCAAGCCTGTGCAAGATGCCTTCCTGCATAAGCTGAGAATCCAGTGCCCATGCTTTTCCCTTACATCTTTTCTTCTTTCCCCCAAATAGCAACTTCAGGAAGGCATTGTTGTTTTTATTTCAGTACAGCCTACTTTGGATTCCATTTTTCAAAATGGTGTCAGAAACATCAATTTGCTGCTAACTGATGAAATGGAACAACAGAACTGATCATTTTCTTTTGTGAGAGACACATTTGAATAGGATCCTTTTATTTATAGTTGAGTCTTCCTGGGATGGTGGGTGGATCTGGCTTACATGAATTAAATGTTGGGTTTGCAGTTCTGTTGGACTTCATACAAACATTGATGTTGACTGAACACTGCTTTACTGGCACTCCGTAAATCACTGTTCTGACGTCTCTGGCATTCCAACTCTTGCAATCTCTCCATTTGCTTCTTTGTGATCGGACAAGTCACCTGACAGCGGCTATTTGGATGAAGCTGGCATTTCAGTTTCGTCATTCTTGCTCCACTCTCATCCGATGCCTGCCATCACTTGCCAGCCGCACTAACATGTTGCCAACTCTGGGGTGAGGGTGGGGGGTCAAATATAATTTGGGCACCATTTTGTCTGCTTACTTTACACACAGATGTGAATGTATTTCACTTTATATTACAAAAGTGCTTAAGCTTTCATCCCAACTGTCTTTTAGTACTTAAGTACTTACTACAATAAACAACCAAATAAGCAACTCTCACAATGCCTTTTCATGGACCTTGCTCTTTAAAGGCTGTCAGAAATGGGATGCTATGAAATCAAGCAATAGTTGTGGAGCCTACAATGAAGTCACCAAAAATCACCCAGTGTCTCTGAACTCTTCCATATATTCTGAGAGTGCTGAGAAATGGGGGGTGGAATGAGTCTTCTAAGTCCTCAATCTTGGCTTCTCCACATGAAATATTAGTGATCTGATTGCTGCTGCATTTGGCAGTGTGAAGAAACTTCCAGTAATAAGTTGTATTTACAAAAATGTTTGTATTCACTGCGGTATAGCAGAGCTACAATTTATGTAGTATAATAGGTGTGCCTTCCCACAGCACATAAATTGATCAGGGAGTTGCTGAAACCCTTGAGGATAATTCGTCCCCCCTAATGAGTTCACGAGGAAAGTAAATAAAGTGCTGTGTCAGCAACACCTTGCTCTTGTGAATCAGGACTGTTCATCTGACTGCAGGATTCAGATGCAAATGACTCACTATTGGTGCCCTTGCAGTCAGTGGGTGTATAAAGATGCCATTTTATGGAGGCAAAGTGCATAAATTTCAGTCTGATGATGCCTGTGGTTATTCTGGTGGGCTTTGTAGAGTGGATTGCCATATGTATCAGAGCTAAGAGGCAGGAGGCTCATCCCAGCAAAATGGGAACATGGTTTATCTGCTCCAGCTGCTGTAACAAATACCAAGAGTTGAGAGATTTACACAATATAAATTTATTTCTCAGAATTCTGGAGCCTGGCAATCCAACATCAAGGTGCCAATATGGCTGGGTTCTAGTGAGAATCTCCTCTCTGTTTTGTAGACAACCACTTAAAAAAATTTGTATTGGGGTAACTTTAATTTATAAAATAGTATGAGTCCACCTATGGCGCTTTGCCATTCTTCAAATATATAACAATACACCACACCCACCATTAAATCACCGAGTCCTCCATCACTGCCCCTTGAACCTCATCACCCCTTGCTCCTGCCCCCCTTTCCCTGCTGGTAGCTTCAGTCCTATTGTCAATATGTAAGGGTTAGTTTTTGTTTTGTCTGTTCTTTTGCTTTGTGTCTTTATATCCCATGTATGAATGAGATCGTCTAGTATTTGTTTTTATTCTTCTGACTTATTTTATGGAGTATAATCCCCTCTAGTTCCATACATGTTGTTACATGGTCACAAATGACAGAATGTCATCTTTTTCAGGACTGTGTAGTATTTCATTACATACATACACATATATATATATATATATATATACATACACATTTATATGCTGCATCTTCTTTATCCATTCATGAGATGATCAGCAGTTTGTTTCCAATTATTGGACAGTTGCCTTCTTTCTGTATTCATACATGTCGGCGGTGGGAAGGGGGCTGGGGAGAGAGAGAGAAAGAGAGATCAAGACATCTCTGTCATGTAACTTTTTGTAAGTTCTCCCACCTCATCCTGCCATGATGAGGATCCTTGAGAAATTTAAGCTGCCCTGCACTCCTAGTACCCCAAGTTGACACACTCAGAAATTAGCTAGTTTATCTGAAGCTTGTAGCTCCAGGTCCAAATAAATAAAGGTGGGAATAAAGGGAATAAAGGTGGATCATAGTTGCGCTTAAACTCCAAGGATACTCTAGAACGAGTGGATCTGGAGAGCAGAGGGCATGCAGGAGATCTGGTTGCCACTTTCCCCCACTGCTTGACTCCAAAATTTGGCAAATGGAAGCTCTCTGGATAGAATCATCCTCAAGTACCTCTTCACCATCTAAGTCGTAAGTTGCCAAGTTCAGTAAGATGAGAACCACCCATAAGACTGTCAGATGAACCTTTTATACACTAATGCCATCACTGTTCTCACCTGTGGATGAAGTGTCTTGGTGAGGGAGTTGCCTTCTGAAGAAGACTTCCTGTTCTCAGGGTTATTTGAGGTTTGTGTAGAGATAATCCACTCAACAGAATTCTGGGTTCAGAAATTGTTTCCCACCTATGAGCTACTTGGGTCTTGAGTTTCAATAGGCCCTGATCACTGGCTCCCAGTCCTACAACCAGAAGGTGTTGGCAAACTTTTTCTGGAAAGGGTCAGCTAGTAAATAGTCTCCATTTTGTGGATCATTGTAGTCTCAGCAGCACCTGTTCAACTCTGCTGTTACTGAGTCAAAGTAGCCATAGACAAGAGGTAAACAAATGGTCATGGCTGTGTTCCAATAAAATTTTTCTTTTAAGAACAAGGGGATGGCAGGATTTGGTTCCTGGTTGTAGATGATATTGGTCAGTCAGATGGCTTAGGCAATCAGTCATTCATTCATTCATTTAATAAGTGTTTACTCTGCATCTAATCCTCACCAGACACAGTTTTAGGTGTTTAGGATAAAAGTCCCTATTGTTTTGTGCATTTAGGGGTTACTTTCTAGTTGGGGAAACAGACAAGAAACCAATGTGATGATTTCCTTTTCTACATCTGTTCTCCATTCTACTCCAGAGATGCTCTTCCCCTGAAGGCATTCATTGACTACATGAATACATTTTCTTATCTTCAGCTTCTTTCCATTGGGTTCATCCCATGAGAAGCACTGGCAAGGAACATTTTTATCCCTCCAGTTCCTCCGATAACCAGTCCCCAATACCTGTTTGAGTATGTATCTGCATGCAGATGTCTACAGTTGCCATGCGTATGTGTGTTTCTAAGCAGTACAATTGTTCTCGTAAAAGCATATTGAAGGTCCAATGGCATGTTGGCTAAGAGTATGAAGTCAGATTTGTGTGAAACTTAAGGTTACTTCTTGGAGTGTCTGTTTTCTCATGTGTAAAATAATAATAATAATAAAGCTGCCAAAGTCATAGTATTGCCACAAAGATGAAATGTAATCATGCAGGTGAAGTGCTTGGTACAGTGCCTGGTCAAATGGCAGTTTTGCTTAGTAAATAACATATGGTGTGGTGTGTTGGTCATGTTTGTGAGTTACTTTAAATATTATATTTACTTGGCACACTTTCTTTTGTGTCATGAGTATAGTGGACCTCAGGGCAGGTACATGCAGAAAGATTCTTCTGATTTTGGTACAGATGTGTCTTGTATTGCTTCCTGAAGGGACCTTTGAAACTTCCACCTCCCCAACAGTAATCCAACCAAGCAAGCAAAACCAAATAGGTTTCCAGAGTCTCCAATCCCAAGACATCAACTCTCGTTTCAGGTCCTCTTTTACTCCTGATTGGGTGTCAGGCCAAGGACCATATCTGAAGTGAAGAGTGTCATCTACTTTATGTGGAAAGAAAAGTGGCACAAGTGAGAATATATATAAATTCTTGGGCAGCGGCCATTGATTTGGGCAGCTGGTTGGGACTAGATCAGAGATAAGGAAGTCTGGCACAGAGGCATATGGGTGGGCATATGTGAGTGGGTATAAAGTGTGAAGGTTTTTATGCTCACCAGAAAGCATCTACTACAGATGAAGAACTAAACAGTAGAGTAGACAAAATGACTTGGCCAGTTGACATTAACCAGACTTCACTGTCACCTAGAAGTGACCAATTAGTCACATGACTGGAGGTGCCATAATGGCAAAGGTGGAGGTCATGCATGAGCCCACAGGCATGGAATCCTACGTATCTCATGGTCAGGCTGACTATTGCTCTCTTTGAATGTCCAATCTGCCACAATAGAAACTCATGCTGAACCTTTGATGTGTCATTACTCCTCAAAGACACCAACCAGATGCTTTGTGGCAAGTCTCTTCCATTGGACTCCTGCATTCTGGAGTGGCCAATGACTCATCCTCAATGGGATAGATACCTCTTCCAGGTATAGTTTTACCTTTCCTTCCCCTGTAGGCTCAGCCAACATGATTATTTGATGGTTTGTAGAAAGTATGACCTAGAGGCGTGGAACTCACATACTACAGCATTCAACTGGAACCCCCACCTCTTAACAAGGGAGGTGTGGTCTTGAGCCAATCACCGTGGTATCCACTGGTCATGTCATATACTGTGCCATCCTGAAGCAGTTATCCTCAGCAGTGGTTGGAACCGCCCAGTCTTCTAAAGGCACAGCCGCTGTGATAGCTCAGAGACAGCACTCTGAGGGAATGGGGAGCCAGCTTTCAGGACATAGTCAGAAACCTTAATAGGCTGACCATGCCTCCTCAGTAGAGAGAAGGCATGGTTTTGAGCTCTCAGGAGTGGAAGTAGGTGTGGCCAAAATACCATTGTGCCCAAAGGCTGACTGGGTTTTTTTGCTGCCTGTCCCCATGGCTCTGGCCTCTGTTAAAAAGAGTTTAAACTCCAAATACTACCTTGGTCAGGTGATCAAGGTTAACCTCAAAGATAAGTCATACTGAGAGCTCGACAGTGAGATGATTTAATGAGAAAGCACGTCATCTCTGTGTCTTCTTCCCCCAAACCATAACCCTGTATAATCTTGAGGAAAAGCAATGCTTCCACCAGGGGCATTCTACAAAACTCCTCAAACCCAGTGTTCAAAACTTTGAGTCATCAAAAATGAGGAGAGTCTAAGAAACTGTCACAACCAAGAGGAGCTTAAAGAGACAAATGACTAAATGTGGGGTCCTGGACAGGACCCTGGAAAAGAAAAAGGATATGATGGGAACAAAGAATACGTTTGAATAATTATTTATTACTAAATAACTATATTTAAATCTAGGCATCATTTAAGAAATAATGTATCCTTATTTAACTAATAACAATGACTGAACTTTGGTTTATTGATTGTGACAAATATACCAGATAGCATAGGGTGCCGATAATAAGGAACAAGATGAGGCTATATGGGATCTCTTGATACAATCTTGACAATTTTTCATTAAATCTAAGATTATGCTACAGCAAAAATTTTATTCAAAGAGTTCTTTGTTCCTAATGGTGACCCACTCTTGCCTGAGGACACAGCCAAGGTCTTCTTGAGCCAGATGCTTGGGCTGTCCAGGAACATTGGGTTCCTGTGTGTCTGGGCACCAGTAGATAAGAAATCGCCATCTTTTGTCCTCAGATGCCAAAGGAGGCGGCACACTGAAAGCACATTTCCTTCCTTTCCTTCTTTTTGTTGCTGTTTGGGAAATGTTTGGGCTGTAGTTTGGACGTCCTGACTCTGGGCTCTCACCCCACTTTCCATTCCCAACACATCTGGTCAGAAGATCCGGGTCCTCCAGCCGGACCTCAGGACCCCACAGAACCAGTGTCCCCAAATCTCAGGAGTCAAAGGACTTCAAACAACTCATTGTTTCAGACTCATTTATTTTCTGGAAAAGCAATGTAAGCTAGGCCCATGGTGGTGTCCCTAAGAGCTAGTCTAATAAATAATGGTGGAGCTGGAAACCAGAGTGCTGGGTGAGAGGCAGTCAAGTTCAGGATCAAGTACAGATGACCAGGCTGGTTGCTCACTATGACATGGTTCAAGTAAGTTTCTCAAATGGGTGAATAAGGAAGAAATTCTCTGCATCTTGTATTTGAGTAACTTCATTAAATTATTTTCAATGATTCCTTTTGAGTGTTTTCAGCTAGGTCCTTCATCACTGTGCTAGGTTTGCAGTGAAAGACCTGAAGAATTCTGAAGACCTTGCTCTACTGTCTTCTCACATCTATTTTGCTTGATAAGTCTAATGCCAACCCTACCTATTCTTGTCTCTTTGTAAGTAATTTTCTTTCTTTTAATCTGGTTGTTTTATTAATTTTGCTGCTATGAAATTTTATAAAAACATATTACATCGGCTGGGGATAGTTGTAAGAAAAAAATTAAAATCTTTTTGACAGTGACTTAAGCCACATTCTCAACCAGAAGTAGGTGGTCCCAGGTTAAAGCGCCATTGCAGTGGTGTGATGAAAGGTCAAGCTCTTTCTGTCCTGCTCTACAAAGGACATGGGAGGAAAGGAATCCTGTCATCCGTGTCAGTTGCCTCATGGTTGAAAGATGGCTATATCCTTGCCCTGGTGCAGAGACTCCGAGTTTTACTTCTTAATCGTGAAAGAGCAGCCATTCATGACATTCCCTCTACCGCTCACTGGCCAGAATCTGCCACATGTTAACTCCTAGACACTTGCTAAGATCTGAATTTTTATTTCCATCCTTCAGCCCCAATTCATGTGTTGAAACCTAATCCTCAATGTGAAGTCAGTGGGAGGTATTAGGATGTAATTTGGCCATGTGGTGGAGCCCTCGTGAATGGGATTAGTGCTCTTATAAAGGAGCGCCCCTGGCCCCTTCCACCAGGTGAGGACACAGTGAGAAGTCAGCACTACAACCCAGAAGAGGGCTCTCACCAGAACCAACCCTGCTAGCACCTTGATCTTGGACTTCCAACCTCCAAAGCTGTGAGAAATAAGTGCTGTTGTTGACAAGTCACCCAGACTGTGATATTTTGTTATAGCAGTCTCTACAGACAAAGACAACACTCATTGCTGAAAGAAGATGGAATTTATTCTAGTTGGTTAAACTTTATTGCTTGGGGTTGGAAGGGTATACCTTTTCTAGTGTTATAGGATCTCTGCTTGCTACCTCAGACCCCAAACTGAGAATCTTTGGCAGGGAAGAAGAAGGGAAATTGTTTGGAGGTGGGAACTGTCTGCTTTAGCTGTCCCGAGGCAGTCACAAGTCTCACTTTTACTTTTACTCTGGGACTCTTGCCCCCTTCCCTGCCCACCCCCGCCCCCTGCCCCCACATGATTTCTTTGATAATTTCTTTCTCTCAAGTTTCCTAGTCTCTCTTACTAGAATCTTTTTAAATGAATATTGGGCCCCCTAGATTCATCTTTTGTATTATTAACTTTTCTCCTGAATTTCCTGTCTCTCTCCCATTTCTTCCCTTTTTTTCTCTTTGTTTTATCGGACTTACTTGACATCGTTTCTTATGCTCATATGTATAGTTTTATTCTTGTTCTCTGTTCCTTTTTATAGCATTTTATTCTTATTTTTATGATGCAATATAATCTCAAATCTCTTTGAGGATATTAGAGGGTTGAAAAAAGTTCCTTCTCTATTTCCTGTATTATCTGTTTCTTGCAGAATCATTTTTGTTGATGTTGTTTATTTATCTTTCTCTTTCATTTCATGTTGCAGATCCTTTTCAAATGCCTGGTGTATTCAAGGATGAGGAGGTAGAGATAACTGCATGGGACCTTCCTTTTGAGGCTTTTGGACATGAAGCTTTGGAATCTGGAGGACATGGGGGCCAGGGCCGGAAAGTTACCTTCCATGATGGGATTAGCCAGTGTGTCAGAATGAGGGGTCTGTGTTTTGGGCTGGGAGCGCTCTTACCAGCTGCCCTTGTTCACCACTAAATCCATTCATTTAGAGGAGAACTCTGGGTTTCCCATAGGAAGTGATGCCTGGATGATCACTGATCAGTCTTCAGAGAAAGGAAGGCGTGAATGTTGGGACCTGATGGTTCAGCATAGAGGCCTGTAATAAATGCCTATTTTTACTGCAACCTCTTACTGTGGCCGTCTGGACACCTGTAGTTTTCTAGTTGGAAGCTGTCTGGGGATTTCTGGACTGGCTGGCCTCGGCCTACTGCTCACATCCAGGTCCGCCTTTCTGTCCTCTGATTCAACAATCAGGACTTAGCACTACCGAACTGTCCACTTCAAAACCGATAGGAGGGGAAATCTTCTGTGTATTTTACCACAATTTAAAATAAAAAATTAAAGTCATGAAGCTATTAAAAGTGAAAAACCTAGAAATTGGTTTAAATTATTTATCCTCCAATAGCACCTTTTGGTTTCTTGTGTTGGTATGAGTGTCACATTTTCAGTCCTTCAATCTTATTTTAATGAGGTCTTGAATAAAGGAAAATCCTGGGGTTTAGTCTTGACTTGGAAGGCTACTGTGGAGGTTTTTTACTTTTGAAAGCATTATGGCTTTCATTAAAAAATTAATTATGATAAAATAGGATGAAACGTACCACCTTAGCCATTTTAAGAGAGCAGTTCAGTAGCGTGATTGATACACATTTACTTTGCTGTGCAGCTGTCACCAGCATCCATCTCTAGAACTCTCTTCAGCTCGCAAAACTGCAGCTCTATCCCTATTGAACAACTCTGTCCCTGCTCCCAGCCTCTGGAAGCCCCCATTCTATATTCTATCTCGATGAATCTGACTAGTCTTGTTATTCATATAAATAAATTCATGTAATATTTGTCCTTTGGGGATTGGCTCATTTCACTTAGCAAGCTGTTCTCAAGATTAATCCATATATTAGCATGTGTCAGGATTGTCTTCCTTTGTAAGGCTCAATAATATTCCACTGAATGTATATACTGTATTTTGTTTATCCATTTATTCATCAGTGAACTGTTGGGTTGCTGCTACCTTTTGGTTGCTGTGAAGAATGCTGCTATGCATATGGATGCACATGTAACGTTGAGCTTTAAAAGGGTTGCAGTGGAGAAGTTCCCTGGCCATTTGGCCCAAATAAGATTATTAGTGCAAATTTCCCATTGCATGGGGGAGAAATCAGTGCCACCATCACCAGTGTCACTACCTGCACCAGCACTACCATCAGCAACACAGTGTTCACCCACATGAAACCCTAGTAGATAGAATTTTACTTGGCATACCTCTTGGACCTCATACCCATGAGGTAGCAAGAGTAAATGCATTAGTTTTGCATTAAAGTTGAAGAATTTGAGCTACAGAGAGGTTAAGTGATTTGCCCAGACTAGTAAGAGGTACAACAAAAATTAATGAATAATTTTATTGGTGTGAAAGACATTGTTGAAAATTTTGTTTGCTTAGACTGTTGTGGGTTGACTCTGAAGGCACAACCATATAATGATCATCTCTTATCAGATAAATTTAACGCAACTTTTCCTCACTGATGAGACAGGCTGACATGGTAAATTTCATGTGAAAAGAAAGAAATCTGTTTGAAGTTCTGCTAGCAGAGACAGAATATCAGATATGATTTAACTATTAATTTTATAGAGGTTCATTCCTCTTTATTTTTCAAGGAGGGGAACAAGGTAAACGTCTTAGATTGTTGGCACTGTTTCTCCAGTTCATATATTCCTTCTAAACATGAGCATTATGTTGTTTATTCATCTGTTAATGACAGCTGATTATCAAACCATAAATATACATGTTGGATCTAATGGTTTGTGAATGTTAAGCATCAGACAGTAATATTTGTGAGTATTTAGAGGCCTCTACAGCTTCATCCTAATCACTATCTAGCTTGTCAGTATTCTGTAGAATAATCTGATTCTTTGTGCTGTCAGCCGAATCATGTGCTAGGCAGAAAACAGATTTTCCCCCCATTATTGCTATGTTTTCTTCCTGTCAGTAAACAGATTAAAAAAAAAAGAAAGAAAGAAAGAAAGAAACACAACTCTCTTGAGTAATCTAGGCTATGGATATCACATTTTCTCTATTTCTTTTGGAAGATAGCAAATGTGATTTCCTAAGCCTTTTCATTTTCAAATCAATTCAAAACATTAGCAAATACATATACTCTCAGTATTTTTGTGTCATACATTGGAGAAAATAACAGATATGAAGATGCTAAAGTTCAAATGAAAGAGCCTTTATCCTTCTGCCCTAAAGTCCCAAGGTACTTATTTAAAATTAAAAACTATTTGGCCACTAGCAGTTTGCTGCCTAAATGCCAAGATACATTTATTTATTTTCTAAGCAGAGCCAGTTAAGCTTTGACAGTATGCTAATGTGAGTTCGAGAAAGACACACCATTCCCCAGGGTGCAGCCAGGAGCCTCTGGGAACTTTTCTTAAAATGTCTTTATTCTTCCATTCACCCAGCAAACAGTGGTCAACTTTTATCAGTGTCAGGTTTGCACTAGTCCTGCAGAAATGAAGTGCTCGTGCTGGAGATTCCCAAAGATGGGAGAATGGAGACAACATGCAGAGCAGAAAGGGCAGGGCTAGAATCCCAGTCTGCCTACCTGCAAAGGACGTGGCCATAACCTCTCCAGACCCTTCCCCTTGGGCAGGGATGAAAATATTCACGCCAAGGAGCTGGGAGAGGAAATGGCTGACCTGTGGATGGCTCATGGCACTGCAATCCTGGAACAGTTCTGGCTCATGTTCTTTCACTTGCCTTGCTCCTTTTCAATTCCATTTCCATTTCAGATGCTCTTCTAACCACGCTGTCTTGCCTTCTTCCATTTCTGCTGCTAGAGTGAACCTTACTCTGGAACCTCAGACTCTGCCTTCCCTGCCCCACCATGCTCTAACCTCTTCTTATCTCTCTGACTTCTTTGAGGGGTCTTTGCTCTTTATTCATTCTCCCAAATGGTAGATATTCACAAGGTCTCTGTTTCACAGTATTATTCCTTTTGCATCAACCATCTCTTCAAATACTTCTAATTCTTTAGGCATTGCTAATGTCCATTTTCCTAACATCCCGATGTCCTTCTTTCTCTGATGACCCCAGCATTTACAGCTCTGTGTCTTCAGATCCAAACCTCTGGCTTAACATTCCCACTCAATCTCCAACATGGATGTTCACCTTCAGCTCAAAATCTTTAAAACCGATGATCATATGTCTCCAAAACGAATTCCTTGTTAGATGTTTTTGTTTCCCACCTCTCTGTCAATAGCACCATTTTCTCAAAGAAAAGTCATCTTTTTCCTCAAAAATATGTATATATAGTATTTATAGATAAAGACATTGGGATAGGAAAGAAAGAAATACCTTATATTATCTACAAAGGACACATTAGAGCCAAATTGCTTTTTTTCCTTTTTAACTGCTTTCCCATTTACTCAAGATTTTTGCTGATCCTTCCTTCAGGATATTTTTGAGCTAAAGAGCATTAGATTAAGTCACAAAAGACAACAGTAATTAAAAATCACCCATAAATAAATGAAGCCCATGAACTGATAGAGCAGCATGTGCGGTGTGATCCCAACTTGTTGGTGGTCATGTTATTTGTACATCAGTCTATCATCTACTGATGACATCAGTCTACACAGGGGCTTAAAAAATAAACTTAATGAATGTTCAGAAAATGTCGATGGTACGTGTCCCTCAGTAATGGTTTGCAAGTGAATTTTACTTTCTTTTTATGTTTCTTCTTTCTTTTGTGGGGTGGATTTTTGATGTCCAAAATAGGGTTAATTATAAACCTTGACTTATGACACACACTCGTAATTGTTACTGTTTATTTACCCTTTTATTTCCTTATTTCAATAGTTACTTTATGATTGTACCCACTTTACTTATTTGAATATTTGCTTGTTGATTGCAGTGCACATCCATGCATTCTCCTCAACCCAAGTTCTAGACAACATTGATTAACATTTCCTGTGTGCTGCCCACAACTCCCATCTCCTAGGTTCTCCCAGCAATGTCCAGGGGAGCCCACTGGTCTACATTATGTTCAACACTAGGTCTGTCAGTTTTCTTCATTTCTGTTCCTTAAATGGGTATACATTAATATCCAATAGTGGTCTCAATTTGCATTTCCTTTCGGATATGAAACTGAGTATCACTTAATACATTTGTAGACTGCATCTTTTTCTTCCTTTGTAAACTCATTAGCTGATTAAATTTTCCATTTCTCAGGTTATTTTTGTCATATTAATTTGTAGAAATAAGACAAGGATATCCACTAATACCAATATTATTTGATGTCCTGGCAATCCCCACAAAGAGTAATAAAGACATGGGAATAAATGAAAGACATTAGGATTAGAAAGGAAGGGCTATATGGCTATCAACACTTGCAGATGACATTGCTGAGGACATAGGAGATTCCAAATAATCCAAATTTTTATAATTAAAAGAGATTTTGGCAATGTGACTGGGCATGGAATCAATAGGCATTTCGATACATCAGAAATAAGCAGTTTGAAAATTCGATCTTGAGAATTTCTAAATGATAGCAAAACAAGGCTACATATTACCTATATTTACACTTGTAATAAGATATGCAAGACAAAAACCTAAAAATATAAAATTCTTCAATCAGACACATAGAGAGAAATTTATGTTCATGGGCAGGATTTTAATTCTATTCTGTGCTTACTTTTTTTTTTCTTTTAAAGGAAAGGTGCAGGTAGGAATGAAGGCAAGTAGGCAGGCAGACAGGAAGAGAGAGGAGGAAGAAATGTTTTATTTTATTTTTATTTAGTCCTTCACACTGGTTGTTCCTCCTCAACACCCAGGACTCAATCCCAGGGAGTATGTGACCTTCACTCCTTCCAAGGCAATTGATCCAACTGCTACTCCACCAGGGCATGCCCTATTCTGTTTTTTCTGTGGAAATCAACAAGATATTTCTAAAATTGATACGAAACAGTAAGAAAAGCTAGGGCACTTAGAAAAAGGAAGGAAAGGAACACTTGCCTATCAGAATTAAAGTCTTATTTTAAACATATTACAGTTATGATCAATATGGCATTGGTGCAGGCATGGAAAAATTGTGAACAGAGAGATCAAAAATGTGCCCAACAGGAATGCCCTGGTGGAGTAGTGGTTAGGGCCTCTGCTTTTGGTAGAGTGTAATTCACATGCATCACAACCACCCAGCTTCAGGTCCTGGAGCCCTGGGGGCAGGGGTGGGGGCAGGGAACAACCAAGAAGAACAACTAAATAAAATAAATATAATGCTTCTTCTTCCTCTCTCTTCCTGTCTGCCTGCACCTTTCCTCTAAACAAACAAAAGCCAGACCCCTACATAGATGGAACTCTGAAATCAATAGAGGTGGCATGAGAAATCACTTCCATAAATGAAGATAAAAAATGGATTATCCATTAGACAAATGAAATTGGGTCCTTATCAACTCCAAATGAATTAAAATCTTAACCATCAAGGTTGAAACTTTAAAACTTTTGCAAGAAAATATAAGGGAATATAATTTTGCTTTGAGTTGGGACAGATTACTCAAAACCTAAACCAGCTAATCTTAATAGGAAAGACTGCTAAATTTGACTACTGGAAGATGAGGAACTTCTTTTTATCAAGAAACATTTTTTTTTTAAGGTGAAATGGAAAGCCACAAACTGGAAGGTTTTTGCCATATAGGTAAGTGACAAAGTATGGATGTCATTAATATATGAAAATTTTCTGTAAGTCTTTAAAAAAGATAAATAACCAAATAGAAAAATGTTATTTTTGTATTTTCAAAGTAAAACTTACTACTTACGCAATAGCAACGCTTATTTTAAAGATGCTACAAAATTAAAAGAAAAAATTAAGAGAGATATTTCCCTATCCATGAATATATGCTTTTTCTCTACTTGGGCTTCTTTACAATCTTTTGTTAATAGGCTTTATATATATTTTTTAATGTTTAGATACTGTTTATTTCAGATAGATTTCCTTTTAAAGATATAAAATTAAAAGACTAAGTATTAAAATAATTAATATACAAATAGTTCTTACTATCCAAAAGGAAAAATACTCATCATAATATGAAAGTAAAGTAAGGATAAGAATTTGATGAGAGAATAATACAAAAGAAGAATAAACAGAAAAATGTTTTGTCTTACTAGCAATCAAATGCATTAAAATACAAGGAGCATTCATATACCATATCTTCCATTTATAAGGATTCTTAAACAAATGAGACAGGTATTTTCATCTTCTGAAGTTGGATGTGTAGAGTTATGAGAAGTAGTTTGTCAGTATGTAGTAAGAACCTTGAAAGTGTTCAAATTATTTGATCAAGCAATCTGATTTTTAATCTATGCCCAAAACAATAAGAGATGTGGTCAAAATTTATATATAACAATCTTTGCTGCATTATTGTTTATAATTGCACAAGATTGGAAAGAAAAATAAAATAGAAAATGTAAAATAAAATGAGGAATGGACCACTGCACAGATTTTAAATAATGGTTTTTCATGCTCAAATAAGCTAGTAAGTAAAGTCATATAAACAATCAAGTGATAATCAATTTTTACCTATGAGTCGAATGATCAACAACAGTGACAAGACAGCCTATAATGCAAGAGACAGTATTAAACACTGGGTGTGAATTCAAATTGGCACACTTTTTTGGACGGAGATCTGGTAGCATGAGTGAAATTTTAAAATGTATTTAGTCAGAAAGTTTACTTTTGAAAATTTCCACACAGATAATACTCATATAAAAGTACAAAGCCTTTTGTAAAAAAATCCTCATCACATTGTAACTTGAAAACTCTAAATGTCTATTAGTAGGTGCCTTGTTAAAGAAACTGCAGGAGATGCATATGAGGAAATAAGTACCAGCCATGCTTACACAATGAGATAGAACACATGTGGAGCCGAAGGGCATCAAAGGCATATGATAGGGGAATAAGAGTCTGTCTTCATGTGGGTTTACTGAGACAAAGAGGTGGGTACAAGTAATTAGTTTGGGAAGAGAGCCCAGAAGTCAGGAGTGAGGGAACAGGGAGACTGGGAAGAAGGAAGAGCAGAGGATCCCTCATCATGTCATGTGGGCACAGCGTAGGGGTGGGAATGGGGCGTTGGTTCATTTGGGACCTCCTGAGAAACGTGTGGAATGATCCCAGAGTTGAAGACAGAAGACAGAGTCTCTGGCACAGAAGGTGAAAAGATAGACAGCATGTGTGAGAGGAGTCAGTCCTCACACAGAACTGTTCATCCCAGATGTGACTAATCCAGAGGATGTGACAGGGGCACCAGAGGAGTTCACTACAGATTAATTCCATTTGGGTAAAAGAAAAAGTACACACACACACACACACACATTCTAAGACAGGCATAAGAAACCTTCTTTTTTAATTTTAATTTTAATTTAGTCATTCATCCTGATTGTTTCCTTGGCCCCAGGATGCTAACTCAGGTCCTTGGGATGTATGTGGACTTCTCTCAGCCAGAGGTGGTGGACCTAACCACTACTCCACCAGGGTGCACCTGAGAAGTATTCTTACCTGTGGTCAGATGAACAGATGCCCTCCATCTTTGATGAAACAAGGTCCATGTATGTGTATCTCCTCTGGGACAAGTAGGTTGCTCTCTAGAACAGCAGTTCCCAAAAGTAAAGGAACATCAAAATATCCTAGAAGGCTTGATAAAGCAGAACAAAACAGAATTCAGTAGATTCAATAGATATGGGTGGGCTGAGGAATTTGCACTTCTAGCTAGTTCTCAGGTGATGCTGCTGCTGATCTAGAGATCACTTATTTAGCTCTCTGTGCGTTTTCCCACATTTGGGCCAGTGATTACCCAGAGTCTAAAGTGTTAGTCTCAAACTCACTTCTGTCAGTGGCACTTGTTATTGTAACCAGGTAATTTGATTAAGTATTGGAGGAACGAATGAAATATGACGGGGCAAAGGAAAGTAATTATGAGTATAAAATGTGACTTGAATGCTATTGAAATGACTCAAGATAGGTGAGTGGTTGAAATATTACTGTAGAGTTAAGAGTAGTTAAAACAATTATAAAAAGTCATTGTAACAGAAAACTGAAAAGCCACAGCAATCTAGAAGACTATTCAAACAGATTATTTGCATGTCTTTGCTCCATTGTAAAAAATGTATATCAAAATAAAAATGGGTGCCAATGAATTAATGGCATGAGCTTTAAACAAAATACCTCTGAAAGGCTGTTGAACTCTTTAACTCAAAATAGAGATCTTGCCCCTATATTATAATATTACCAAATACATGTGCATTTGTTTTCATTTAAATATAAAATTTAAGAAGAAATAAATTCACCGTATTTATAAATAACATTTTTTCTTCTCTGATTCCCTATTAGAACTATTTTCATCAACTGACCTGTTCTGATCTCACTGAAAGAACTTCCCTGGCCTCCAAGTATTAAGTCTTTCTGTCTTAAAGCAGACACTTTCCAGGTATGAGGCTGGAAACTAAGAATTCCAGTGAGGATCCCTCCAAGTCCCATTTTTTTAAAAAAATGTCTTCCTGGTCTGATTAACATCTGTCTTTCAATCCCATCACATCTCACTTCTTCCCTTCATCTGCTTTGAGTAGGCTGACCATAACGCCTGACAGTATCGCTCATTTTCATATATCCCGACCATCAATTTTGCTCTGTTTTTAATAAAAGGCTGTCTGAAATGCAGGTACAGGGGCGGTTGAGTTGCCCCAGGCCCAGTCTCTGAGGGGGCCCAAAGGCCCTGTTCCATTTGAAACATGGTCAGTCTAACTTTGAACCATTTATGAATTGCCATTTTCTGATTATGTGACTTGTGCCTTTTTAACGTACTCTTTCCTCTGGCCATTCATATGGAGAACGTCTAATGATCTCTCAAAACTTACCCCAAAGATCCCATTTCTGGGAAGACTTCTCCACTCTCTCCTTTACTGTGATATCTCTTTGTGTACAGATTTTTTTGTTTGTTTCTTTATTTTTTTTGGTTAATGGAAAGTGTAGAATCTTATCTTTCAATGTATAGGACATTTATAATCTTTTGCCACATCTTACTTTATCTGAGCTTTGCTCTAGTCCTGACAATTGGTAGGGGCATAATAACTTCGGTGAAAAATATAAATGAATGAATGAATGAACACTCATGCCTCTTACATATTTGATACTTCTTACTTAACCACCTATAGGAAACCCACTATAATTTCAACGGCAACTTAAATATAATATATATTGACTTGAATTACTTACATTACTCACTTTCTTAATGCTTAGCAATTTCCCTTTCTATTTCAAAATAAAATTCATCTCTGTTCTAAAAACTGTCTTTAGTAAAAACACAGGCATGAAACTCAAAAGCGCTGAATGGATAAGTAGATCTATTAAATATGACAGCTGTTACAAAAAGTAACAGATGTTCAAGAATCAGCGAGAACACCAACAATTCTAAATGTAAACAGACCTTCCCCCAGACACATCATAGTAAAACTAGCAAAGGTCAATGACAAAGAAAAAAAAAGACAACTAGAGAAAAGAAAACCATAACCTACTAATTCACACTCACCAGGCTACCATCAGATTTCTCAGCAAAAGCACTACAGGCTAGGAGAGAATAGAACGACATATCATTAAAATATGATGGATAAATAAAGGTCTTAAATAATGAACTTTTCTATCACAGCCTGCCATTCAAGACATCTGGAAAGGGGCCCTACAACAGGGAAAATGAAAACAAAGACCCATGAAGCGTTGAGAATGGCGGTGAACAGGAAAGTAAAAGAAAAAAGAAAGATGATATCAGCAGAGAGGATACAAAAATATTAATGGGGGAAAATAAGGACAGGTAACGTATATAAATATATAAATATGATGTGGCATCAGCTCACAAAAGTCTATCACAGACCAGTACAGTTAGAGACGACCCACGGGACAGGCACAAAACTCAATTCTATGGAGATAGATAGCCAGGAAGGAGATAAAATGGGCAAAATAAACACTATAAGCCATTCAAAGGAAAAAAAAAAAAAAACTTAAAAAAACAGGAAATGAAGCAACAGGCAGAGACCAGAAACAGAAAGCAAAAGGTCAAACTATAATAATAAAGCATTACATTTCAATCATCACACTAAATGAACAATCAAAAGACATCAATCAAAAGGCATAAGAGTTGCTGGATTATTAAAAAAATAGGATCCATCAACGTTATGCATACAAGAAGCACATATCAGAACCAAAGACAAGCATAGGTTGAAAGTCAAGGGCTATGAAAAAATATATCAAAGCAGAAGTGATGAGAGGAAATCAAGAACTGCAATAGTAATGTCAGACAAAACAAATTTCCAACTAAAAAGTGTATCATGAGGCAAGGATGGACGCTGCATTATGGTCAAGGGAGTAATCCATCAAGAAGAAATAACTATCATCAACATATATGCACCCAATTCAGGACCACTTAAATGCATAAACAAATACTGACAGAATTAAAGGCAGACATTGACATTAACACAATAGTATTAGGAGACTTAAACACTCCACTTAAACACCTATGGATAGATCATCCAGGCAGAAAATCAACAAAGGAATAAGGACCTTATTAGAAACAATAGATCACTGGACCTAACAGATATATTCAGGGTGCTTTACACCAACAAAGGAGAATATACATTTTTTCCAAGTGTACATTGAACATTCTCAAAGATACATCGTATTCTAGGACACAAAACAAGTCTCAGCAAACTTAGCAAGATTGAATCATAGAAAGCATCTTCTCTGACCACAAGAGGGTGAAATTAGAAGTGACTATAAGAACAAAACTAGAAGAACCACAAAGATGTAGAGATTGAACATGTTTCTGAAAAACCCCTTGATCATCAATGATATTTAAGAATTAAGATTTTTCTGGAAACAAATAAAAATTTGAGATGAGCTTCCAGAACATATGGAATGCACAAAAGTGCTCTTACAGGAAATTTGTAGACATACAAGTGCACATCAAAAGCCAAGAGAGAGAACAAATTAAACCCCTAACCTCATATGCAAGAGAACTAGAAAGGAAGAACAATAAAAATTAAAAAATAAGCAGAAGGAAATGAAATTGAAAGCAAAAAGACTATCCAAATGATCAGTGAATCCAAGAGTTGGTTCATTGAAAAAAATAAGCAAAATTGATATACCCTTAGCTAGACTCATTAAGAAAAAGAGGAAAAATCTCAAGTATCAAAAATCAGAAATAAAAGAGGTGAGATCACAACTGACATCACAGAAATACAAAGGATCATGAGAGACTATTATGGACACTTATATGCCAAAAAATTCATCATGAAGAAATGGACAAATTTCTAGGATCTTACAACCTCCCAAAACTGAACCAGAAGGACAACTGAAACAGACAAATCACAAGCACAGAAATTGAAACACTAATTTTAAAAATCACCTAAGAAGATAAGTTCAGATCCAGATGGCTTTGCTAGTGAATTCTACCAAACATTCAAAGAAGAGCTAGTCCTTCTTAAACTCTTCCACAAAGTTGAAGAGAAGCGAAAACTCCTAAATGCATTCCATGAGGTCAATATCACCCTGATTCCAAAATTAGACAAAGAGAGCAGCAAAGAAGAAAGCTATAGACCAGTGTCACTGATGAATATAGATGCAAACATCCTCAGCAAAATCCTGGCAAATAGAATTAAACAGCACATTAAAAAATTATTTGCTATAATCAAGTGGGTTGTATTTCAAGGATGCAAGGATGGTTCAACACATGCAAATCAATCACTGTGATATACCACATCGATAAACTGAAAATGAAAAATCAGCCATACGATCATCTCAATAGATGCAGAAATAGCATTTGACAAGATGCAATACCGATTCATGATAAAAAACCTCACCAAAATAAGAATAGAAGGCATATACCTCCAGATAATAAAAGCAACATATGACAAACACACAACATAATCAATGGTGAAAAACTGAGAGCCTTTTCCCTAAGATCTGGAATAAGACAAGGTGGCCCACTGTTACCACTACTATTCAACATAGTTTGGGAAGACTTGGCTAGAATAATAAGGCAAGAAAAGCACATTAAAGGAATTCAAATAGAAAAAGCAGAAATAAAATTATCATTATTTGAAGATAGATTATTATACTTAGAAAAACCTATAGACTCCATGAAAAAACTACTTGAAACAATAAATGAATATAGCAAAGTGGCAGGATATAAAGTCAACACAAGGAAGATCAGTAACATTCCTATATGCAAACAATGAAGTGAGGAAAAAGAAATTAAGAAAGAAATTTCATTCATAATAGTACCAAGAAAGATCAAATACCTGGGAATAAACTTAACAAAGGAGGTAAAAGACCTGTATAATGAAAACTATAGGACCTCAAAAAAAGAAAGAGGAGAAGACACAAAGAGATTGAAAAACATTCCATGTTCATGGTTTGGAAAAATTGAAATAACAAAAATTGCCTTTCTACTCCAAACAATATATAGGTTTAATACAATTCCATCAAAATCCCAGAGACATTCTTTAAGGAAATGGAGCAAATGATACTGAAGTTTGTATGGAATCACAAAAGGCCTCAAATAGCCAAAACTATCTCAGAAAAAAAAATTGTGGGAGAACTCCGCTCCTTGACCCTAAACTATTAGAGAGATCATCATCATTGGTACTGGAACAAAAATAGGCACACTGATCAGTGGAATCATAGTGGGAGTCCAGAAATAAAGCATCACTTATATGGATAGTTAGTCTATGACAACAGCATACAATGGAGCAAGGAAAGTCTATTTAACAAATGGTGCTGGGAAAACTGGAAAGACATCTTCATAAAAAGAAACTATATTACTCACTATCATCACACACAAAATTTAACTCAAAATGGATCAAAGACCTGGACGTAAGAACTGAAGCCATAAAATACCTAGACGGCAATGTGGAAAAAAAAAACAAAACAAAACAGTGTCCTCAACCTCAAAGATTGGGGAGGAAGGTGCAGCTCCGGCAAAGGATGCCAAAAGTAAATAGCAATCGGGGCTATACCAAACTGAAGAGCTTTTGCACAGCAAAAGACAGCACCACTAATTGGAATTGGAGAAGATATCCACACAGCATACATCAGGTAAGAGCTTAATCTCCAAAATATATAGTGTTCACATACCTCAACAATAAAAAAGCTAGTGATCCACTCAAAAAAATGGGCTAAAGTACTGAATAGACCCCTAACTAAAGAAGATACACAGATGACCTATAGACACCTTAAAAAGTTTCTACTCATCATCAGATAAATGCAAACAAAAGCTACAATGAGATGCCACCTCAAACTAGTGAGACTGTCCTATAACAAAAAGACTAGAAATAACAGGTGTTGGAGAGGGTGTGGAGAAAAAGGGACCCTCCTACACTTTCAGTGGGAATAGAAATTGATGCAACCTCTTTGGAAAGCAGTATGGGGATTCCTCAAACAAATAAAGATGAATCTACCATTTGATCCAGGAATCCGAATAATGGGCAATATACCCAGAGGATACAAAGGCGCTAATCAGAAGAATTATCTGCACCAGGAGGTTCACAGCAGCCCAGTTCACAAGAGCCAAGACATAGAAACAACTTAAATGCCCAGTAACAGATGACTGGATAGAGAAGCTGAGGTCTAGATACTCAATGGACTTCCATGCAGCTACTAAAAAAAAAATAAAATTGTGCCCTTTGCAACAATCTGAATGAAATTGGAAGGGATCATTTTAAGTGAATTAAGTCAGAAAGAAAAAGAGAAATAAAGAATGGTTTCACTCATATGTGGACTATAACAAAATGAAACAAATAAGCAAACCCCAGGAAGAACTCTCAAGACATAGCATGATGACTGCCAGGGGGCTAGGAGGGCAAAGGGAAGGAAAAAGAGGAAAAAGTGGTGATAAAGGACACTAGAATTCTGGTGGAGGGTATGATGTAAAATATAGATTGAGGTATAATGTCAATATTCAAAAATGAACACAGCATTTTGAACAAATAACACCAATATTTTTTAAAAAGAAAGGAATTGTATAGTTGTCTAGAGCAGAGTTAAGCATATACATACTAAGACACAGCAATTCCACTCCTGGGTAAGTACCCAGTAAAAAGGATATGACAAAAATGGTGTGATGGCATCAGTACTTGTCATCATCCCAGCAGGAAATTATCCAAAGGTCAGTATTGGAATGGAATTCATCCACTATGTCACATTTGCACATAGCCTACACACAGCAATACGACAAAAAACTGCAAGTGAGAAATAGGGCTGAATCTCATAAGCGCAGCATGAGAGAAAGAAGTCAGCTGCAAAGGAGTGCGTGTGGTATATTCCATTGACATAAACCTTAACAACAAGCAAACTAACCTGTAGTGATAGAAATCATGGTGTTTGCCAGTAGACACAGGGAGGAAAGAGGTTTGGAGAAACTCTGATGTTCTAGATCTTGAACCAGGAGCGTTAATTGAGTGTGTTCACTTTGTAAAACTTTGTGATTGATATGTCACACTTCGAAAGCTTCATTAAAAAGACAAAAGGTAAAACTGGTTGGGTGGTTGGAAGGCTGGATTTGATAAATACCAAGGATTTGCAGTATCTGACTATGAAATAGAGATGTGGGAGACGGGAGAAATCATCAGAACAGAGCCTCAAGTCTGTGTGTATCTAGGGAAGAGAAACAGAAATCTCTGACAGTCTGATCAGAATAGCTTGTTTAGGAATGGCTTGTTTTCTGGATGACACAGAAAAAATACTGTCACCTGAGGAGACAGGAGCATAACCATCTGGAAAAATAAATAAATAACCTAAATGTCACACTGTACATTAGGACATGTTCCAAACGCACCAGAGATTTACATGTAAAAATAAAACCCCATCAATTTGCTAGAAGAAAAACGAGACTTCCTTTTTAATTTAGTAATGGAGAAGGCCTTTCTAACTATGACACAAAACAATATAATACTAACAAATTTGACTATACTATAGTAAAATCCTCTTTTATAAAAGAACCCCAACCACATCACACACATACACAATAGACAGTAAACAAAAAAACCCACAAAGACAAAAGACACATGCACACTGAGCAGATCAATTGTGGTTCATATAATAAAAGGACTAACCTTCCTAATATATAAAGAACATCTTGAACTTGATAAGGGAAAAAACACCAAAAGGCAAAATACAATGCGTAAATGACCTGAGTAGAATGTTTATATAAAAGGTAAGACAATTTTCTCTTCAACTTATGAAAAACAGCTCCACTTAGCTCCCAAGAGAAAAGCAAATAGAGTCCATTTTTCACCTATTAAGTTTGAAGAAGACCATGTTTATTATCCCTCTGTTGATGAAGTTGTGGGGACACAGGCATGTTTGTATGTTGCTTGCAGGTGCATAAGTTGATACAACCCTCCTGAGCCTATTTGCAATATCTATTCAAATAAGTAAAGGGGTATATTCCTTTGAATTCCAGGTCTGGGAATTTGTTTACGCATCTACTGGCCCACGTGCAGAATGATGTTTGTGCCAGGTTAGTCACTGCAGCATTGGAAATGGGAAAGACTGGAGATAATCCAAGCCCATCAACAGATGGCTGGTTAAATGCATGATGCATTCACCTCATCCCTTTAAATAAAGAAGGATCTCCAACATATACCATTATGCAGAAAAAGCAAAGGAGAGCTATGTTTATTCTATTTTTAATGAAAGGATGTGTGTGGCTGGTGGGGGAAAAGAAGAATCTATATTCATATTTATTTGTGTAAAGAAGCCTGGAAGGATACATTAAGAATTTCAAGACAAAGTTTACCTATATAGAGAGGGAGTGGTGTGTATTTCCCTGATTGCATTTACATATTAAAAAACGTTTGATGTTTGTGGATATTTCAACTATTCAAACAATTTAAAACAAACAAATGATCCCATCTTAGTCTGCACTCATATAGGTTGGTTAGAATGCTCTGCCTGCCTTTATTTATTTTTTTTAAAGGAAAGTTGCAGGCAGGAATGGAGGCAGGTAGGCAAGAGGAAGGAAGAGAGAGGAGGAAGAAACATTTTTATTTTAGTTGTATATCGTGATTGCTTCCCCGCCAACCCCTGGACTTGAACCGAAGTCCTTGGAATGTGTGTATGTTGATGCGCTCAGGCAGAGGCGTGGACCTAACTTCTACTCTACCAAGACACACTTCTGATTACTTCTTAAACCGCTGATTTGGCAAAGTATGAATAGCAAGTGTTTATATGGTTTCGTGTGTGTGTGTGTGTGTGTGTGTGTGTTTGTGGTTTTAGTCTTTATTAATAAATGAGCAAATAAAAGTCATGCACTTGTCCAGGATTCATATTTTGGTGAACTAAAGAGATTTAAATATGTTACCCAACATACATTTGAGACTCCTCATAAAGAACAGAGTTTCGAAAAGTTAGAACTGGGGAAGGGGACAACCCACAGAAGGTTTCAGGATTGTTAACTCATACCTTTGCAAGCAGAGACAGAGATCGACAAAGCAGAGTGGTGGCTAGCTGCAGGGTTTGGTGAAAAATTCAGTAAGCTCCAATTTTTCTCAATTACCTGAGTATTTCTCAATAAAAGTAATTCTGGACAAGTGACACAATTTCTAATCTTATTTTGCACAACTCGAGAAAGAATCATAACTCATAATTCATAGTCCATCCTTGTTTAAATCCACAGACTCTCTCTTAAGGGCAGGGGTTGGGCTCATTCATTCAGCATAGGCTTTCTGAGGAAATAACTGAATGAAACAATTCTATTTCTATCATTTGGCCAGAACTCGCCCCTTCCAGCCTGGGGTATGGAAAGGAAATTAACATGCGTGGTGCATGGGCGGGAGGACCCAGCTTGGTGAGTGGCTCTTCATTAATTAAAGTGAACGTGAGGTGAGTCGTTGTCTGCAAGTTACAGACTTTGAGAAATTGTCTCAATAAAGGAGAACTTCATTTGGCCTTAGGTAAAAGCCAATCAATAAATTAGTTGACTGAGGGCAGAGACGTGAAGGGAGAAAGAATAAGGGTCAGGAGAGCGATCTGTGTAAAAACAGGATGGAGTGAGGAGTCAGGGGAGGAGGAAGGCAAAGCAATTTACAAAGGGTAACAAAATGAAGTGCAATGAAAAGCTGCTCCAGTCCCAGCGTGCTATTTCCCGGTGATGTATAAACGAGCTGATCTTCGTTAGCAGTGGTTAGCCTTGGGAGAGGCAGACCGGATGAAAAGCAGAGCTGATCATCACAGTCCCCCTGTCCCTCATCAGTTCTCTGCCCCTGCCGCCACCCCTGTGATGGTCACCGTTAGGAGAGAGGGGAGAGTCATCAGAAAATCAGAGGATGCCCTGGCCCTTGTAATTCTGCTCTAAGTTGTTGTTAAAATGCTAACACAGTTCCAGGAGACATCCTGATTTAGCCCAGACCTGGGCCTGGAGCTGAGCCAGGTTACTCCATCACCTGGAGGTGGGCGGGGTGGGCGAAGGCCCTGGGCTTCCAGCTGGCCTTGTAAAACTTGAGTCATGGTGACAGAATTCTTTCCATCATCGTTTCTGCTGCACCTTCCCGGCTATATCACTGTTATTTAGCATCCTTCGGCCTCCATAAAGCACTAACTGCCATTTGCTTGTTATTTCTCACTCTCTTGGGGTTTGCTGTTCTTTTCCAGTCTGATGGAGGGCGAGAGGGAGAGAGAGAGGCAGCGAGGACTCTGTCCAAGGTTGGCCCTCCAGTCCATCCACCTGCATAAGTGGGGGCCTGGCTTCCCTCGGAGGGCCCTCCCATCTGGTGGTGGGACCTGTCAGGTGAGGGCTGCAGGGCTGGGCATCCTGGGCCTGGCATCTGGCTCCTCTTTCCTATGGCTCAGTTTTATGACCGTGGACAAATCTTCCAGCATCATTTGTGTCCTGAGCTATAAAACAGGCAAATGATGGCGGTCCCATTTCTCCTCACAGCGACATCAGGCCATGTCTTTTGTTTCCCGCAATGTAATAAATCCAAGACACCAAATACGATGATCACAAGGAAGTCACTGAGCTTGGAAGAAGGGTACATCTTTGCACTCCTGCTGGTCTGTCCATTCTGGGAGGGGGTGCCCACCCCTCTTGCTCTGCTTCTGGGTTCTTTTCACATCATTCTGCTTTCTGCTCAAAACCCTCCAACCACCCCACCTCACATCAATTCAGAGTGGGTCCAGAGTGGCCAAGCGCCCCCTATGATCTGCCCCTCCAGGTCTCTAGCCTCTGGCCCCTGACTCCAACCACCCATCTCCTTGGGACCCTCTTACATACCTGCACTTGCTAGCTCACCAACTGCTTGGCTATCCCTTAGCCCTTGGGAGTGGTAGCACCCAGACTTATTCCCTCCTTAACACTTAGCTCCACTGATCCTACCTATACCCTTGCTTTTGTCCACATCTCAGACCAGACTGCATAGGGGCTGGGGAAGAGTGGGGCTGGGTAGTGGTTTTTCTGCTGTGTCTGTATCTCCAGAGCCTCCATCAGTGCCTGGCGCAGGGTGACAATAAATATCTACTGAAGAAGCGACTACAGCGACATTGCAGCAATTCCTAACAGCAGCAACAATAATAAACATTTGTATTGCAATTTGCAAAGCACTTTGAATGCAAAACTTCGTGGTACTCGTGTATTTTCAGGTTTCACAGATAGTGTAAAGACGATCACTTTATGTAGACTGGGAGTTGATTTGTTTCCAAATTCCTCCCCTGGCAAGGGGAAAACTTGCATTGGCAAGAAGAAATGTTCTGTAGTCTGGTGGAATCAGGGGTCATTCCAAAAAACTTGGCATTCTCCCCCTTCTCCATCTCTTTCTCCATTGGCTCAAGGACACCAGCCTCTGTCCAGTTATGTCCTCTCTGGCTAGTCAGGGTGGAGAACCACAGCCACCCAGCTCTCTTGGGAAGGGTCACGCCCTCCTGATGCCCAGGCATCATGTAGGTCCACCTACCCCTCCCACTCCATTCTGCAGGAGGTGGCTTTTCAGATCTGAGTGGTGTCAAGCTCTTCCTTTGTGCCTATGCCTGCCAATAATTACTCCCTGATTCTCTTCAGGGTTCTTTCTTCTCCAAGTTCCAATGTGGAACAATTTTGGCTTCTCAAATTTGGGGTCTCCAGACCCATCAGATGTCACCCTGGGTGTCTGGAGAGAAGACACCCTTCCTAGTTGTGGGACCCTGGGACCCTCTATGCTCTCCTAGCCTTTCCTCTGCTGTTGGCCGGCATCCTTTCCAGCACTCCAGGTTTCAGCATTGACAGGCCAGCCAAGGTTTTAGAAATCCTGAAGCCATTTGTCTCTCCAGCACCTGCTGCTTGCAAACTGAAGGCAAGGCCAGCATGTCCTTCCAGAGTCTGCTTTGAAACACAAAGGGAGAAGGCAGGAGCTGCCTGCAGGGAAAATATGTTGAAAAATATTTCCAAATGTTATCTGCATGCAAATGTATGGCCAATTTACAGTTTATTGAAACATCTTCACCTACAGAGGGGCATTTGACCACAAAATCCTATTGTAGGACAAAACAGAGGCCTCGCGGAGAACAGGGCACTTCCATCCTGAAACTCCATCTTTTGGTTCTAAAACAGGCTTTTTTCTGTGTCAGCTTTGCCTCTTTGGGCTGTACGTAGGCTTGATGACAAATGTTGAGTCGTCTGTCACCCTCTTTAGCCAAGAGACACTATCTGACTGACCCTGTGTCCTGTACTTCGCACAGCTGATAGGTGAGCTGCTTCTCTTGAGGGGCCTCATATAGGAGCCACTTTCTTTATTCCTGTTGCTTTTTGCTGAGTGTTTGCTCCTCGTTCTCTCTTCCCTGTAATACATCTTGCAGGGCAGTTTTTTTGTTTACTTTCTTGCCCAGTGACAGACTAATAGGAACTTTATAACACTTTCAAAGTCATAATTTTTCTCTTTAATAAATACAAAGCAGATAATAAAATTACAATCTTAAAGAACTATTTCTCAAACAAATAAAAAGCATAAGACTCTTGATCCTCAAAATGGGTTTTCAAAGCTTCTGAAAATATACAGTCATTCAATGATTTCAAAGACAGCCACCTCCTTTTAGGTTAAATAAATGATATGTGTCCATGTACACAAGTATTTTAAAGACATGGTATTGCTTTCTACTTTTGTTGAGCAAATAGCCTGACTAATCTCACTGTGTCTACAGCTCACAAGGCTGTCTACTGGTGTCTATCTTTGGAATTGCTTGAAAGGTCTCGCTGCATTTCTCTGGTTGTGAAATACACATTTTATCCTGCTAGTTGCATGTCTGACACATTTGAGAGGTGCCAAACGTTGATTTTCCAACAGGTGCAATGACCTGTATTCCTAATTTTAAGAATAGTGGCAAATTAAGGTCCCTATTAACAGTCAATGGTCTTGTAAAAGTGATTGACAAATACAACATCAAAAATATGCTTTTTTTTTGTTTTTCTCTGTATATCTTCCTCTTCCTTGCTTATCCATTCAATCATTTTTAAACTCTTCATTGAACACACATTTATTGAGAAACTGCTCTGTCCTAGCGACTGCCTAGCCACCTGCCAGGTGGTGGACACACCATCTCTGAGTAATCAGGCATTTGCCTTAAGGGGCCAGACATGGAGGAGGAGGTGTGGTCAGGGAAGACTTCCCCAGAAGATCCTGGATTTGGGCCTTGAAGGAGATGAATGGGTGAAAGAGAGCTAAGAGTGAGAACATTTCTTCAATTCTCAGAAACCTCTCCCTCCCTCAGCTTTGCTACTCCTTGCTCATATCTTCCATAGCATCATATTGTTAAACACTCCTCTGATAAAATTATAAATTCTACCTTTGTTTCCTGCTAGTCTCTGACTGAAACAATAGCTGAGAGATATCTTGATTCCTCTGTGAGGCTTTAAGGCAAGATCCTTAGTGTGTGTTTCTGTTTGCACCAGAGATTGTCATGCAATTTTCTGAGCTCTCCAGGGTGGAACTGGATAGAAGGGAATGCTGGGGACTGACAGAACCCCAGGGCCAAGAACCAGAGAGGAAAGGGGAATCCCAACTGTCTAGGAAGGGTGACCATGGCAAATAATGAGAGTTCTGAGTGAAGTGTTGGTGCCTGAATTGAAGCTGGAGGAGAGCTGATGATTAGTTGAGCCACTTCCAAGCCCCTACTTGCCTGTCACGACAGCCTTGACCAGAACATAGAAGTCTTCATCAATATTCTGAGTCAGCCAGTGATTTCATCGTTGGATGGTAGGTTCCTCCATCCCTTCACAGAAACGAATGATGCAGAGATGGGGTTATTTCCCCAAAATAATTGGAAACTACCAAATATTCAACAATTGGAGGCAGGTTTAGTTTGTTCACTGAAATATTACATAGGCACGAATAATGATACTTATGAAGATGGACCTAGGAAATGTTTTGATCTATCAATGTTACAACATGAATTAAAAATGGCCTGTAATCATGCTTATAGCAATGCAAAAATAAATACATGTTGATAATATCTAGATGGGACTATCTAAAAAAATAAAAAACAATCTTGAGATTATAGTGATTGTTTTGGTTAAGGTGGCACAGTTACTTGTAAAAGAGAAATTTTGAATTATCAGTGACTCAGTGCACTAGGAGTGAATTTTTGCTCTCAGTAAGTTCAATACATGTAGTTAGGGACCTGGGTTCTATCATCTACTGCTGATCCCATCCTCTAGTGCCTGGGAATCTTCTACATTCAGTAACCAACTCAGAGCCAAGACCATCCTGCTGTGGCCTAGAGGTGAGTCTATTTCCTCTCACATTTGATTGGCCCAAGTGAATCACATGACCCTATCTGGATGCAGGGGTTCTGGGAAATGGAGTTGGGACTGAACTGCTGCTTCCTGATCACAAATTCACACCATGGACAGGAACACAATGCTTCTGTGTACTTTAAACACCAAAGTACTATAAATGCCTTAGTGCTTAGTTGTCTTTGACTGCCCCGTAGAACTTTTCTTTTTTTAGTTTCATTAGGTGCATTTTTAAAGAAATAAAGGAAATGAGCTCATAAACTCAGGAAATTGAGATGATTGGGAGTAGAAACACTGGTAGGCAAAGCAAACAACAGAAATGAAAGCACACGCCTTACTCAGTGGATGTCAGTGTTCTCTCATTTCCAAACTTCTGCTGAAAGGGCATCTATAGAGGCCCCAACCCCATCCGTATATAGAAAACCTTACTCCCAATAGACCACATTTGAAGATAGGGAATTTAAAGAGATGACGAAGGTTAAATGAAGTCAAAAGGCTAGGAGCCTAATCCAGAAGGACTGATGTCCTAATAAGAAGAGGGAAAAATACCAGTAGTTCTAACGTAGAGGTTACACCAAGTAGGACCCAGAGGAAGGTGGCCATCTGCAAGCCAAGGAGAAATCAACCTGCTGGACTTTCTGCCTCCAGAACTGTGAGAAAACAACTACCTGTTCTTTAAGCCCTCCAGCCTGTGGAATTCTGTTATGGCCGTCTTAGCAAATTAATACATTCCCCACCCCCAAATCCTTAGCAAGACTATTTGCTCCTTCACACTCAGGTAGGAAGCCACTTCCTCTGGGAAACCCTTCCCTCACTCCAAGCTGCACTGAATATCTCTTCTTTATGCGGTCCCAGCATCCTGTTGTTGCACTACCCTCTTTGCCTATAAAATCTGTCTCTAACATCACCTCCTTATCCAGAATGTGAACTCCATAACAGGGGAGAACCTATCTCTCTCCACGCACATAGCACAGTGTTTGGAACACAGTGAGTCCTAATAGATGGTCAACAAATGAGCAAATGTTCTAAACTGACAACAGCAGAATCAGTAAATGATCATTTTGGCTAATTAAAGCTGGCCAGTGGCAATCTTGGAGCTGTGTGGCAGAGCGTCAGATAGGCTTCTATCTAAGTGCTGTCTGGAAAGACTATTTATGCTTGACTGTGCAGAACTTAAAAAGCCAGAAGGATGATTATGAATATGCTGAATGAGAAATAGGGCTCTTCTCCTTAGTATGATACCTGGGACAGGCTCAGGGGTTAACTGGCTTTGGGAATCAAAGTGTTTTTGTAAATTTTGATATTAAATCTGTGGTGATGTTCTTTTTATTTTTATTAACATAATTTTTATTTATAAAACAGTATGTTTAGATGTGCAGGTTTGCTATTCATAAAATGTATGATAGCATAGTGTGCCCAATATAGTGACTTTCTTGACTGAGCTAAAGACATCAACAGTTTCCTAAATAAATACACCAACATTCCCCTTTTCTAGAAGGTGCTGTCTTTGCCCTCCCTCCCCTGTTAGGTAGGCTACTTAAAATTCTCTCTTTTTCTCCAGGCTTTCTTCAAATCCCTCTTCTCCATGAACTTACCCTGCCCACTGCCACCTCAAGAGCAAAGCTCTCTTTGTTGATTTCTGGCCCATGAATCATACTTTCCTTTGAAGTCATCACAGGATGGTGGCATTCAAGAGACTGTAGGTTGAGGTCATGCCATCAAAAAGGACAGACTAAGGATCTCTAAAAATGACCTCCTCCATAAAAGCAATTAGAACATTGGGAAAAGTGGTCAGAATCAACTTTTCAGAATTCTGGAAACTAACCAAAGGCCTGCAGCAATCTGGGGAGCATTTATTTTTAAAAATGGCTGAATTTCAGTATGAAAAACAAATTTTATGTGAATTTTATTTTATTGCACTTATTCTTAGTGCCATCCACCTCCCCCACTCTAAGCTCTACAGTGACCTTGAAAACCAATAGCCTGGGAAGTACTGTAAAAGTAACAACAGGGCTGGAGAATTCCTTCAAAAATCTACTTACAGAGAATTGTCATCATCTGAACTGTCTAGTGCTTTCCTGGAAGATGCCCTTCACGAGGCTGTCTTTATTTGATCTGACTTGGAGCCTCCCTTTTTTTTTTTTAACTTGAGGGACATTTGTTAAAAAGACATCAGAGGCATTTGTTTAACACAGGGCTGTGCATACATACAAGAAACTCCTGAGAAGGCCCCATGCGCTTGCTCAGTGTTGGCTAATGTGGTAGGCCACCCAAGCAGGAAGTTCAGGCTAAGATGGAATTGTAAACTGCCTGGCTAAGGATTGAACATGCACACAGAGCCCCTCAGCTAAGATTGGGAGGATTATTGATCTCAGGCATTTAAGGATATCTCGGGTCCATCATCAGCTGACCATGAAGCTAACGGAGCGGAGACTGCAGCGGTCACACTCAACAAAGAAAGACACTTTACAGAGTTGATGAAGAAACATCACTCTGAAACCAATCCCAAACACCACAAACAGCAAGTGCTGGAAAGGAGGGAGGGTCTGATTTTGAGAATGACCACATTCTATGATTCTAAATGTCTAGTTTTCAACAACAGCACCAGCAGCAACACAAAATCAAGCCACAAGACCTGCAAATACACAAGAAAGTATGGTTCATTCACAGGGGAAAATTCAATAGAAATGGACTCTGAGCTTGTCCAGACACTGGATTCGCTAGGCAAGGATTGCCAATCATTTGTTTAAAATACGCTCCAAAATAAAAACAATCCCCATGTAAAGAACTAAATGAAAGTATGAGAATGACGTCTCATCAAGTAGAAAATATTAATGCAGGGATAGAGATTATGAGGAAGAACCAAATAGAAAAACTCCAGATATGAAAAATACAATGATTGAAATGAAAATTTTACTAGAGGGGCTTAATCACAGATTTGAGCAGGTAGAGGAAAGAAATCAGGAAATTTGAAGATAGGTCGACTGAGATCTGAAGACAGTCTAAAGACGGAAGAAAAAAGAATAGAGAAAAATGAGCAGAGATCTGTGGGACTCCTGGAGCTGTGCTAACACAGACATACTGGGAATCTAAGACGAAGCAGAGAAAAAGCAGACATAATATTTTGAAGAAATAATGATAAAAAACTTGATCAACAAATTTGATGTAAAGCAATAAATGCAAAACAAATAAACAATAAATGTAAAACAATCTACTCAGCGAGCTCATAAAATTTTAAATAGCATAAATTCAGAGATTCATACCTAAACACAATAAAACTATTGAAAGGCAAGAACAAAGAGAGAATCTCAAAAGGAGCAAGAAAAAAAGGAACTCATCACATATAGGAATATGTCAATAAGATTAACAGCTGAGTTCTTATCAGAAACCATGGAGAACAGGAGACCAGTGAGAAGACATAGTTAAAGTGCCAGCAGGAAGAGAAAATCAAGAAGAATTAAACCGAGCAAAACTATCCTTCAAGAAGGAAGATATTAAACTAGTCCTAGAAAACCAAAAACTCAAAAATTTTGTTGCAAGCAGACCTGACCCATGAGAAATACTAAAGGGCATCTTTAAGGCTGAACTAAGAGGACTCTAGTCATCAACTTAAATTCACTGGAAAAAAAAATAACACTAGTAAACGTAGTTACACAGGTACATTTAGAAAATAATGTATTTTTATTTGTAATTTCTTTTTTCTGATTTAAAAACAGCTGCATAAATCAATACTTAAAATCTGTGTTAATTGAGATACAATGTATAAAAATATAATATGTGTAATAATTATAGTGAAATAGGGAAGAGAGAGAGAACAGAACTATATAGAAGCATATTTTTCTATACTATTGAAATTAATTTTGCATCAATCTAAATTATATTGTTATACATTATGATGTTAATTTTGATCCCTAAGGCAACCACTAAGAAAATAATGGCATTTTCTGAGTCTGTGGTGTTTTTGATGGAGCTCATTATTCTACATGTTATGCACTGCATACTCCATCTTCTGCACTAACTTATGATGTCCTTTGGAGGAGGGCCAGGGTCTCCTGTTCTTAGCACAGGATCAGGTGCATGGCAGGCCTATAGATTTGCTTTTAAAAAGCATGTTATTGAGACCTTTTTAAAAGCAATAATCTCAATGAAACAATTAGTGTTGCTTTTATTTTAATTTGTGAAGTCACTGGGAAATGTTGTAATCTAGCAACAATGCACTAGCGATACTAGATACACCACTCTCTGGTAGCACTTAGTTTAGCCCAAAGGTGGTACTTGGGCGCTGCTGAGTTCAATTATGTCTAACAGCCTAACACCAAGTGCATAGTAGGTGCTAATAAATAACAATTAATTGTAGTATGAGATGCAGCTCCTTGTTTTTGATGGAGAACAAAGGAAAACACAAAACCTGTTTAAGACATGGAAGATGTTAGTGTCAGCATAAGCGATGAGCTCTTACCTATACCAAATGTGCAAAGCAGCTTTTTGGAGACCAAAACAAAAGGTTATTTTGAAGGCAATCAATTTTGCTTGATTTTAGCCTGGCTATGTATGCCAAGTGATTAGCATTTTTCTCGTTAGCTTAGGAACTGTGATATGGCTAAAATATTTGGCACAATGCTGATTTTAGAAGTCAGATGTTGTGCCAACCTTGTTAAATGATCTAGATACAATTTTTCAGCCACCCAACCACTACACGGTTGTTTCAATGGGTCATAATAGCTTTTCATCCAAAGAATGATATTTTTCTTGATGGGAAAGAAAGATACTTGAAGTATTGAAGATCATATTGAGTGTTAGAAAAAAGGGAATGCATTTGAGGCAGGAAAGGCGGAGATATTGAATATTAAATAAAATGACCCCTTGAAGGAAGGTACTGCCACTGTTTCCTCAAGACCGAATGCTTTGAAAGGGTCCCCATGTGCCATCATAAGGACTATACTCCGGGGGTTTTAGTGAAAATGCACAGTCTGTGCTGCTCACTCTGATGTCCATTTTGACTTTGCCTTTTCATCTCATTTAGAGACTCTTCATTAAAATGATTATATAATTTTCGCAGAGCTATGTTATTGCAGACTGAAGGATATAAAAGGATAGAAAACCTCTTACATGTGACTAATAACTGACAAACTCCTGCCCTGAGCACATTTTCTTGAGGGGACCTTCTGCAGAGCATCTTTTCAAAATGCAGTGGAGAGAGATGTAAATGCCTATGAGAGATAAGCATGGCTTTTGGCTGAGATGCTGGATAAACGGACTTCTTGTTCAGTCAGAGGTTTCAGGGCACGAAGGCTTCTTTGCTTTGGAGCTTCCCTCCACGCTGGGTTCCTGTCTTGTGACAAGGTTACCCTGAATGGGGCTGGCACCCTTCAAGGTTACTCTTCCAGAAAATATTTGCAAATAATTTGATGTGCTGTCAGCTAGGAGGCTGCAGTGGATTCTTATAATTCAACATACTAATGTGGTTTTTCATGCCTTTAGCTATAAATAAGTTAGATATGCAAAAGTTTCTGTAATGTTTATTTAATAACAATATTTTGAAAATAAATCTTGATTATTCCATTGCACTCCAATGGAGACCTTCCACTCTGATGCTTGTCTGTGACCCCGGGCTGTTCTTCCTTTGTCTCCTTTGATATCACTAAAGAAACGTGCTTGTTTTTCTCTTCAGGCTTTTGAAAGCAATACTCTGATGCTTCTGCCTACAAGTTCCCCATCCAAGTCTCTGCTTTTTAAATGACTGAACTCAATTCAAGTTGAATAATCCCAGGGGATAGCGCATCCGGGAGGCCAAGGCCCTGGTCAGGGGCCATGGGAAGGTGAGGCCAGCATCCCTGAACCTGGACCCCAGGGTCATAAAAGGTCACAAAATCAGTGCCCATGAACTTTAAGAAAACACAGAGCAGGATTATTGATTCTTGTGCAGAGGAGACGCTGCAAGCAGGAGCTGTGAAGATCCATCCCTCCATCTGACTTCTAGACATAATTTCACCAAGTGGAAGTGCAAAAGTCAGGGTCATAGACAGAAGACCCTGCCTGTGTAACACAGGGAGGTGAGAATGTGGCTCATGAAGGCAAGACAACTTTAGTGGCGAGTTTTCTACTGATCGTTTTCTGGAATGAGGTCATTTAAGCTGTGCCTCAATCAAGTGAATCTGCAGGGTTCCTGGTGCCTTGTAGGAGCCACCCATGAACTTTTGAAGCTGGACACAGTCAAGGACCCTGGAATTGGGGTCAGGAAGTAACAGGGTCCTGGGACCTAAAGGACATCTGCCCCGGGCTATGCCCTTCTGAGGGGCCATGTCTGCACCCCTCTCCCTGCAGGGTTGCCTCACCGTTCTAAAGGAGCGTGGGGTGTGACAATGAAAAGACACTAAAGTGATGAGTGCATGCTCTGTGGATCCCATACCTGCCTCGGTGCTGGAGTGGGGGTGCTGCCAGGTGGCAGGGGTGCCGTGGGGGATTGGAGAACAATCTTGTAGCTTCACGGTGTCCCCAGGAAAATCCCCCAGAGTCAAATGGTGTCCCACCTTTGGGGATTTTTGCCAAGTCTGCGAGGTGGCTGGTGCCCAGGACATCCTGGGTCTGCAGGACAGGTAGCTTAGCATCCACCTGCTCTGAGGCAGGAGGAAAGGTTGCTTGTGTCGGTGACTATTTAAAAAAGCAACAACCAAGCAAGTTTTTTGAAATATAATTTGCACACTGTTCAACTTGCCCATTTTAAATGTGCAGTTCAATGGCTTTGTATTCAGAGCTACCCATCCACCACCTAATCAATTTTAGAACATTTTTATTTACCGCCAATAGAAACCCACATCTCTTACCTGTCCCTTCCCTCCATTCCTCCATCCCCGTAGTCCTAGGCAGCCACTAATCTACCTTTTTGTCTCTATAGATTTGTTCCTTCGGAGCATTCCATGTAAGCAGAATCAGATCATTTGTGATCTCTTGGCTTATTTCCACATCATGTTTTCTAGTTCATGTGCACTGTAGCTGGACTAGCAGCTCTCTAAACACTGGACACAGAGTAGGTGCTAAAAGTAGGCATTGAACGAAACAGTGCACCAACTACATGGTATCTCTGGGAGAGCCAGGGCCGTGGAGCTGCTTGACGGAGACCCCATTCCACCCCGCCCCACTCAGCCACACGCTGCCACATGGTTCTGCATTCTTTCTGTTTTTCACCTGTGCCACCAGGAAAAATGGTCTCTGGTTCATAGAGACTTGAATAATCAGAGATGGTAAATCTTAATGTTGTGTCTTATGGAAACATTGTGAAGAGAGCACTTAGAGAATATGAAACACTTTCAACCTCAGAGGCATAGTGACTAGCAATGGCCATACTTTAGAACTACAGATAACAATTTTATTAAGACTTTTTAAATTTTATTTTTGGCTCTCTCCTCTCCTCCTGCATCATAAAACATACAGGCAGAGGTTAAACGAGGCTTGAAAATATATTTGTTTCTTTTCAAGTATTCACAATTTGGCGGGGGAAAGGATTGACTCATTATAGTTATCCTCAGTTAAGCAGAAATATATCTTCAACAATGACTCCCTTTTATATTTTAAATAAGTAGACTGGCGGTTTTTTTTTCCTCAAGCAAAGTCATAATTGTATTTATTTTAAATTTATATCCTGTCTGCTTCAAAAAGGAATTTGAGGCAGCCAGGAAAATCATCAGCTATAAAATGAGCAAGCTCCATTTTATACTAATAAAATAAAAGTTAGGATCTCATCAGCAAAACAACTTCTCTTTGTGCTGTACTGTGTGCAAATATTTGGATTACTAAAGTGAATTTATGAAGCAATTACTTTTAATGCTATAAGAGGAAATTAAGTACTCATTGATTCTTGATTTATAAGCTAGAGCTAAAGATCATGAAAAAGCAAATATAACTTAATTAAATGTCCCTTGGCTTTGCTACTACTGAGGTCTTCACTCATAAAGTTAGTAAAACAAGCCGTTCCTAGAACATAAATGTATATTAGTTCTTCCAGTTGGGAAGGCAAATAATTTACTGGTTAAATATATTCAGCAAAGTTAACCCAAGTGAGGGATTTTCCCAGTGTTCTCTGGGGCTTGAAGAGATAAAAGCTATTGTAGTTTTAAGGAAACCATTGTCCTGGGAATGATAGGCACTAACTTGCTATAAAAAGGAATAAACAAAAGGGCATCTCATTTTTTTCTATTAGAAAATATATTTTAATATGCTCACAAAATAGACTATAGATCTGTGAAAGAAATAGAGCTTTATAGTCTATTCATTGGCTATCCACTTGTGGTTATTCATTTTGACAGTGAACACATTAACCTGGGATAATTTAATTGAATCTTCTAGTAACGTTGCTATTTTTCTACTCTGAAGTGTAAATGATTTTTAAAAATTGGGTTCTAAAATGTAACACTTCAAGTGATGTATACAGCAAATCAAGGAGCCATTGCAAGTCCTCTTTTGTGTTCCAAGAGCTGCTGATCAGAAAAGAATGACTAAAGAAAGGAAAAAGAAAATTAAAAACAAACAAACCCCACAACAGCTGCAAAATAATGCCAAATGTAAACGAGACCCATTGCCAAGGCAAGCTCCCTGTGAGTTTCCAGAGATGAGCACTGCCCAGGCTTAGCTTTCTTGTTCCGCTGAGTAATGGGAGGATTTGGTGAAATACATTGCAAATGAGCATGAACAGGAAGAGTTTCAAAGTATCTCATGTAAAATCAAGGTTTTCAGACGTTCAGACGATGTGTCCAGCGTTGAGAAAGACTGGAATCTCTCCTTCAGAGGCACATCATGCTGGGCTGAGAAGGGCAGCAGCACAAAGATACATTCTGCAGACTCCAAGCAGGAAATGGTAGGGTGACAGGAATGGAAAGACAGAACATGCTGCCTTAGAGGAGAAGTCACCACCAGTGGGCACTGAACTTGAAAGGTATTTTTTAAGGAAGTTCTGATGGACTCTTGGACTCTCTCTTGGGCCATCCCTGTACATAAGCGTGTGTGAGATAGTGACAGAGATGCTTCCCTCTTGTTGTCCACTCTGATTTAGTCTGTGGCATTGGCCTCCCCCTGCGTTTTCACATAATCCTTCTCCTGTGTTGTAATTTCTTCCTCCTGCATGGACACCTGCCATGTTGGATTTGGGAGCACTCAAATAACCCAGTTTAACCTGTTTGCCTCTTTCAAGACCCTGTCTCCAGAGACAGTCACATTTGGAAGTCCTGGGTGAGGACCTCGGAATTTTGGGGGAAGGTCTGGGACACAATTTAGTCACAAAGTAAGAGAAAGTGCGGCAGACGTGGAATCAAGTCAATAACAAATCTAATAAGTCTAATAACAAGAGAAGTAAATGGGCAAGTTCTCTTCATCTTATAGCTACTTCACTTTTTTCTGATTTCTGTCAGTGGCGTGCTGGTAAATGTTGGGAAAACCAGCAATCTGAGAAATAAGGAAGCTGATTTGTAACACTTGCTGATCTCCATGGTGTAAGTATTCCCAGATTGGCCTATTTCAATCTACCGATGTAGCTTCTTTGAATGTGGAGCAGAGGAAACCTTGACAGCTGGCTTTGAGAGCAGGGCTGAGCTGCTGCAGGACAGTTCAATTTCACTGACCAGGACAGAAAGCAAAGGGGAGAAACTGATGCCTAATTTTGGTGATTTAAAATTATGCTTGATAATGGAAGGAGGTTTAAAAATGTTGATTAAAATAAATTATCTATAATTTTGGCATTTTATTATTAAAAGAATTTTTATAGAAGTAGGGAGAATGAGGACTGCATGAAAAAAGATGACATAAAAATGTTAAAAGAGCTCCCATTCCTGTTAATATGGCAGATTGAGAATCATAAAAAAACAAAACACACACACTTTTAAAAGTATCAGTGAAGAAGTGTGATTTCAATATCCTAAAATGAATGTAGCAGTGAAACAAAAGAAATAATAAAACTACTTTTAAAGAAGAATCAAACCACCACATAAAATGAAACTGTCGATACTCATAGAGATTATTGTCCCCAGTAAAAATCAAGGAACAAAAGCAACAGTGTTATCTAACTTGTAAGTTAGTGAGGACTGCTAGGAAGCCAATGCTAAGAGAAAGCAGAAATTCATACACGAAATGGAGTGCGGAGGTAGATTGGTTTTCTGCCTGACACTTGAACTTCGATTTTCACAGCTCCATGGAAATGGGAGACAAAGTTCAAGATCTATGTAAGGATGGTCTGGAAAGGAATCCCCGATGGTATTCTAAACAGTTGTTATTTTCTGAGTGAGACTTTGCCAGCCAGAGCGCATTTGGCAATGTCTGGAGATAGTTTTGATAGTTACGGCTGGAGAGGGGCTACTGGTATCTCGGGGGTAAATGCCACAGATGCTGCTAAACACCCTATAATACAACAGAAGAAACCCCCCACAACAAAGAATTATCTGGTCCAAAATGTCAATAGTGATGAGGTTGAGAAACCATGCAGGGGTAGGCAGACAGTCTAAGAGTGAACTGGAAATAAAACCTCTTCCCCATCCTCCCAAATGCAAGCAAATTCTGTTCTTAGAAATGATGGAGGGGAGGTGGGGGGATGGGGAAGGATCTCTATGAGAAATCATAAGCACAAAGTGCCCCTTATACAGATAAGCACCTCAAATTCACTCAAACTGGGGCTAATTTATCTCACTTAATCTCAGGCTAATTTAAAGTAGTTTCAGGCTAGTTATTCTCCCAGGTACTTGACAGAAGCAAACCAACTCTCTCCTCTTGGATCACATGCATATTCAGCCTCTATCTCAAATAGCCCACACATAAGAAGTAAAAGCCATTAAGAAAACTATGTATCAAGAGTGAAGGTCTCCAGAGAGAGAAAGTAATAAGATCCCAAAGACTTTAGTGGCTGAAATTAACACATGCAAAATACAAAAAAAAGATAGTTAAATATTTAAAGAAATAAAATGACTGAAACTGTGATTAAGAATGAGATTATAATGACTAAGCAGATTTGAAAAATAAATAGAAGTTTAAAATGAAAAACAAGATGATTAATATTAAAAACAAACTGGAAAGCAATTAGACATCATTGATAAGAGTTAGAAAACTAAAAGGTGGTTCTAAAAGCTTTCTGGCAGAGAAGCACAGAGATTAAGATACAGAAAACCAGAATGAATGATGAAAAAGATGTTGAGAAAAGAATGAGAAGGTTCAACCTATGTCTGGTTAGAGTTTCTGAAAGAAGAGAATTGTGAAAGGCAATCGATATATTTTGTAACTGAGGTATAATTGACATAAAACATTACATTAGTTTGAGGTGTAGAGCACAATGGTTTAATATCTGCAGCACTGCAAGGTGACGGCCACAGTAAGTCTTACCAACCACTACACATAGCTACATTTTTTTTCTTGTGATGGGAACTTTGAAGATTTACTCTCTTTAGCAACTTTCAGTTAGTCTCTCTCTCTATGTCTCTCTCTCTCTCTCTCTCTCTCTCTCTCTCTCTCTGTGACAGGAATTGGGGCTTGTCTGAAAATAGAGGTGGAGAATTAGGGACAATTGCAAGCACAAACATTCTGCATGCGTGACTATCATTGGATGTAAAATGTATGCAGCGTAAAGATAGTCTATCTGCTGAGTCCACCTTGTTAATTACATTATTCAGATTTCTACATGCTTACTTTTGTTCCTGTTTTGTCCTTAAAAGGAAGATTTAAAGTCTTCCATTACAATGGAAGATTGTAAAAATCAATGGAGGCTGTGAAAAAGGTGAACTTCTTCAGGCAGGGCAGAGGTTACAGAGAGTTTTGGCATTTCACTCTTCAGAGGGAACCAGTGGATGTAGTTTTATTTCTAAAGATAAATATATTGAAATATACTCTACAGGATATAGAAAGTTAAGGGAAGCAGAATGGGGAATAAAGCAGCAGATTACAGTATGAGTATCAAATGAAAAATTAAAAGGAAAGAGGCACCGAACGAAGCCGTGACTGTGAAGGGACATTTGTTGGTTGCTTTTCTGGATCCTCTTTTCCCCAATAGTGTCCTGATTTCCTCTTGAGAAACTTCTCATTCTCCCACTATTAGTCATGAGTTCTGGGGTGCGAATGACTCACTTTTAACTTTGGGCGGGGTCTCAAAAGAATATAGAGACTCCAAAAGACAGAGTAGAAGAGGAGAGAAAGTAGACTTGGGACTGCTGATCAGGCACCACCTGAAGCTTGTTGTTAATTACAAGAATCTGTGTGCTCCATTTCTTGTTAATCAAATTTAAGTTGCATCATAGAGAGCTTTTTACTAACACAAAGGCTATCAGACACAAGATAAAACTGTCATAATCTGTATTCACTAAATAAAATATAGTATTGACACATAAAGAAAAAATTCAGGAAAATGCAGGAGAAAACAAATAGAAATAGAATTGTAATGGAAGACTTTAAATCTTCCCTTTAAAGACCAAATAGGAAACAAAAATAAGCATATAGAAATCTGAATAATATAGTTAACAAGGTGGACTCAGCAGATAGACTACCTTTACTCTGTATACATTTTACATACCAATGATACAGTTACTCATTTTCACAATTAAATCACAACAAAAACTTACTGTGTTCCCTGGACAAGAAAAAGCAGCACAGTCTCTGTCAAATGTATCTCAAGTTAACAGCAACAGCGAAAAGAAACAACTCCAAAAACCTCCAAGCCAAACAAAACCCTCCTCTCTAACTCATTTTTAATGAAGAAGGAAATAGAACTTTTAACTATGTATAGATTACTTAGAAAATAACTACAATAAAGATATGATATTAAAGTCTTTTGAGATATTGCTGAACTTGGACTCTAAGGGCATTTTCTATGAAGCATCTTGTTAAATAAAAAAGAAAAAAAAAGATCCAACTCAAGTAATTAAAAGAATCTGTACTTCTGCTAAGTTTTGCTGTGAACCTAAAACCTCTCCCAAAATGAAAATGTGTTAAAAACGAAGAGTTCATACATCTTAGGAAAACAGAAGTAAAAGCGAAATGGAGACATGAAATTAGATGTTAATAAACTAGAAAATAGTGCAACTAATAAAGAGATGACAATTCTTTTGGGGAGCAGAGCAGGAGCATTATGCATTGTATTAATCTACTAATCAGGTTAGTCAAGAACTAAGAAAGTTCAACTATACAGAACTTGGATTCACACATGAAACCTAAGGAAAGGTATTGATAAAATCAGAAAGTTTCTAAGGTAGCATTTTGCTTAATTCTATGCTAATCAACTGAAATACAAGAGTGAAATAAATTATTTTCATGGAAAAGACCCAAAATCATAGTGAATTGAAAGGTAACTAGAAAATCTCGATAGGCTGTCAAGTTAATAAAGGGTTTTAGAAGTTGTCTGAGATTCTTAACCTGCAGTTTCCAAACCCAGACGGTTTCAAGGCCTATTCATTCAAAACTTCAAGGACACAATTCCTGAGCCCTGTTAAGTCTTTCAGAGCAGGGAAGTAAGGAAAACCTCTAAAAACGTTGGATAGAACTTTGAAATTTGTAAGAGATACTGTGTACAGTGACTCAATCAACCCATGACAAAGAGTAGGACCATCTCACTCAAAAATCCAGGTGAATATCAGAATTCTCTATTAAATTGCATCTATGCAACATTCAAGGAATTATGACCAAGAGAAGTTCTTTTTTTTTTTTTTTTTTTTAATGAAAGGTGCAGGTAGGAATGATGACAAGTAAGCAAGCAGGAAGGAAGAGAGAAGGAGAAGAAGCACTTTCATTTTGTTTTAAAATTTTAGTTGTACGTCTTGGTTGTTCCCACTGACCCCAGGATGTGAACCCAGGTCCTTGGGATACGTGGGGACTGCACTTGACCAGAGGTGGCAGACCTAACTGCTACTCCACTGGAGTGTGCCAAGGAATATTTCTTAGTAGAAGAGTAAAGGTGGTTTAATATTAAAAATTTTATGAATATTTTGCATCTTATATTATCAGATACTCAAAACTCATTTAAATAAATTTCGGTATTTACTCATTTAAAAAATATGCATGGTCAAGCAGAAGCAAATGGATATTTCCTAGATATAATTTATGTGTGTATGGTATGTATACACGCTATATCACACACAGCAGTAGCCAATTTACTGCTTAATGATAAAACAAAGAAGGAATGCCCACAAAGTCAATAAAAGACAAGAGTGCTGGTTTTGGTTGTTTTGTTATTATTGTTATTACTATTATTAGTAGTATTTGATAGTTATCAAATGTCCATGCAACAAAGTTTTAGTAGTTTATATTCTCATAAATTGGATATTAGAGTGTCTTTTGTACCTTTTACTCTTGCTAACACTGTCACCCTTTTAAATATTTGCCAACTTGCTATAGAAAATAATATTCTACCATAGTTTTAGTCATTTTAACTGTTACTGAGTTGAATTTTTACATGTTTAAATGCCATTTTACATGTTAAAAAATAATTTGTGAATAACCTATTGAAATATTTTGCTCATTTTCCTGTTTGATATTCCTCTTTGATACTGTATTTGTAAATTAACAATACTAATCCTTTGTCATGTATCTTACAAATATTTTTTCAGTGTATAGTTTGTCTTCAATCTTGATGATGGTGTCTTTTGAAATGAAGACATTTAAGCATTTTTATATAATAAAACATTTGCTCATATTTCTATAGTTTCCTGGCCTTGAGGAAGGCTCTATTTCAGCATAAAATATTCCCTACTATTTTATTTGAACCGTTTTGTAATTAAGTTACAACTTTACAGTCAACCCTGGATCCACTTGTGTTAGCTCTGGGGTGAGGTCTAAAACAAGGAAACATGCCAGTAGCTGGTAGTTTCCCCTATCCATTTGCTAAACTCATCTTTCACACACTGATTTCAGGCAGCATCCTTAAATACTCTTTTCTTTGGGAACTTGGGTTTGTCTGAATACTTTCTGTCCCATTTCACTTGTCTGCCTATACTACGACTCTATTTATTATTTTAGAATAGGTTCTAATAGTGATCAGTGAAAATATCCCCCATTATTCTTCTATTTCAGACATTTTCTTGTTACTCTCAACTAGTTCTTTCAGATGAGCTCAAGAAATATCTTGTCAAGTTCCAGAGTTCTGTTGACATTCTGATTGACATGCTATTGAACTCTAGTTCAATTTAGAAAGAAATATCCATTCTTTCTACCTAAGATTCTGTTTCTCTACTTTAAAAACCTTTTTAAAATTTATGTCCCTCAGAGGTAAGTTGACCACACGTACTGTTTTGAATGGAACAGTACCATCTTTTTCATATTTCCTGACTGACCTGACATTTTAATATAAATATCAATTTGTCCCATTTTTAATAAACCAGGGCTGGTCTTTAATGTGAGGCAAAAGGGACAGTTGAGCTGCACTGGGACCAGTCTGTTGAGGGGGCCCAAAAGCTGTAGCCTCTTTTGCTTGCATTAAAGACGCTCCTTGCCAGCGTGGCTACTGCTGTTCCTGCCCACTGTGAGGAAACAGGAGCTCCCTGGGAAGAGGAGCCCAACTGCCCACCATGGGCCTTTTTCTTCAAAGGGGCTAGAATACCACAGCATGGTAGAGGGGCAGGTAAGTACTATGAGGGTTATTTCTGGCACTGTGGGGGTTATTGGACATTTCTGCCACTGGGATGGTTAAAACAGCCTGTGTTTTAGGCAGGACACTTAGAGCAGGGCTTAAGCTGTGCCCAAATTCCTTGCGTCCACTCGCTGGACCACACATCATTACCATGATCACACAGTGCATCGAATAGCACTTATTCATTGCTGACTGGGCTGCTTTGCCCCTGCTCAGATTGCTCTGCCTCCTTCCTCCCCTTAGACGCCAGTGCATAACCCCTTCTCATTTTTGTCATCCTAATGTCCCATTTTTGTCTCAAGGAAATATGGTCAGACTACTCAGAGGAGTTTTGTAGCTTTATTATTCATTTATGTGCATCATTCCTATGTAGCTCTACTCATTTTATTTTCAGATGTGCCAGATTTTGGGTACTATCGTGAATTTTCTATTATATTTCTTTAAATCATATTTTTAAAACTGATTAAAAGTTTTTACATTATACATTATACAAGACTATACATTAAAAGCTATTCGTATATAAGTTTTTATTATAATCTTTGTAAACTGTTATATTTTCCATTAATTGTTTTAGGAGATATGAACTTTACAATCATATCTGCAAATCATTTTTGCTCCACCTTTTCAGTATTAATTCATTTATTTCTTTCTCTTACCTAATAGTGATGACTAATGATTCTATGACAACGCTAAATAATAACAGAGTACATTTTTCAAGCATTTTCCAATGCCATACTGAACTCTACATGGATTAATTGATTTAACTCTGAGGCTGACATTTTTAGTCTCATCTCTTAGATGAGAAGAATGACAGCGTAACTAGGTAAGAAAATGTATCTCTATTTTCACAGTTATTAATTGTAGAACCAGAATTTGAAACCATAAAGTACCATTCTTTTCAGAATCATGCCTTAAGGTCAATTTGTCTACCTGTCTATTGATTTGAATTTTACAAGTTTTATAGTTCTGATTATAATGTGCCTAGATGTACTTTTCTTTTTATTATCCTGCTTTGAATTCTATATGCATGTATCTCTACATATTTGAATCGAGTTTGGAAAAGTTCTATTTCTTAAAATATATTCTGGACCATTTTATACTTTCCTGGGATTTGAAATACTCATATGTTAGACTGCTTGATACTGTCCCACAGGTCGCTAAGACTCTCCTTATTTATTTTAATCCTTTTTCTCTCTATGCTTTGATTTGGATGATTTCTATTGATCTATCTTTAAACTTACTAAACTTTTAAATATTTTCTTCTGTTATGTCCAATCTATTGTTAATTCCTTTCAGTGACTTTTTAATTCCAGCTATTATAATTTTCTAATTTGAGAATTTCCACTTGAATCTTCTTTATGGTTTCTAATTTATTGTTTCCCATACTTTCACCCATAATGTTATTCTCTCTTGTAGACCTTTAGCATATTTATCATCATTATATTAAATTCCTGGTCTGCTAATTCCAACATTGAAATTGCCTGAGAGTCTTTTTCTATGATATGATTGGCCTCTTTATCCTTTTTCTTCACTTGATAGGTACCCTTTAATTGCATATGACATTATGAATATGTTTGTACAATCTCTAGAACAGGAATTCTTTGTTGTAGAAGGCATTTAATTTACTCAGAGATCACTTTAAACTTATGACTATTGATTTTTATGTTTTCATAGGGTAATCATAAGTCAGTGTTTTCTTCATCCTACTTGAACTCCTTACTCTTGGGACAGTTTTTGACCCTTATGAGATTTCAATGAATAGCCCAAGATGTTTACCAAATACATCAAACTTGGTAACACTTGAACTCTGAAGTCTGGTGTCTCAATGGTGAGTAGGGTCAAAACTCTACTTAGCTCTTCCAGTCTTATAGAAATTGTTTTCCTACTGGAGTCCTTGGGGTCTCACCCGAGAATGCACCGTTCAGGAGGCAGCCAAAGATTTGAGGTCAATTTATACACACCTTTTTTGCATAGGTGCAAAATTTATGTATACATTGTGTGACTCCTCCTTTTCAAAATGCACTCCTCAATTTCCCCTCAGATATCTCACGCTCTGTTCTTTTAACCTTCTAGCTAATAACTCCGGGGTTTTCTCTTTGTATTCTAGTTTGCTCTGCACCAGGTGGACTTAGGAGAGCCCTCAATGGAAAGTCCACTTAAATATACAATGTGCTTGTTTTTTTTTTTTTTTTTTATTACTCCCCATGCCTTAAAACCTGTAAAAATGATTTATCCAGAGTTTATATGGTTCTTTTTGGAGGAGGGTGTGTTTGATGGACAGTACTTGAACTATATAATGTGTCCACTGTTGTTGGAGCTGGACTTCTGCCCCTGTGCACACAACTTTGACGTTACACTTTAAACTAATACCTTGGAAAAGTTGGCTGTGGCCAAAGCACTCAAAAGTGTTTCATGCTTGTGCACTAAACCAGTGCACACGTTGTGTATCTGAGACCACTCACGACATGATAGTACAGATGATATCATCTTATGAAAAACAACCATCTTTTCTAAAATATTGTAGTAAAGTGCCATTGCTGTACATTTTTTACAAATCTCTTTAATGTTTAACTTAAGATAGCTTGATTTTTAAAATCTGCTTCTGAATTTAATCCGTTGTGCTATCGCATATCTTGTCACCTCTGGAAAACTGACCTACATGAGTAAAAGAAAAATTGCGGAAAAATAAAATCATATCTTTATGTTATTATAAAATTCTCAGAGACCTTAGGAATCTCTGAAACATACTTGGGAATTGCTGCTCACAATCACTATCATTAATATTATTTATATAGATTCTAAAACATAATTAAAATGATCTCTACTATTTATTAAATGCCTATTTGTCTACTTTGTGCTATTTGAAATTTCAGAACAATGCTTCTGGGTAAGTATTATTACCTCCCGGCCCCTTTGCCCACTTCCTCATGTATCTTCCGACCCCCACTTTAGAGATGAGTTAACTGAGCTAGACTCAGCCATTTCCCCAAAGCCACACATTAGTAGATAATGGTACTAGAATTCAAATCCAAGTCAAACTTCAAAGTCTTTTCCCCACCTGCTGACTCACCCTATTTCATTAAAAAGTTTCATTAACTACATTATATAAAGATGAACTCAGTGGGCACAATTTCTTTGATCTCCTTGCTGAGTGCTCTGTTTAAATGCAATCCGCTATTGCAGTTCTTTATGTGGCCAGGACCTAAGATGACCTCAGTCCTTACTTGGACACTATCTATACAGGACACCCAAAGCCTTTCCACATGCTTTGCTGCCATTAATTCTGATGGATGGTTCAGAACAGGCTTTTAGCATATTGCATTGCACACTTTGGGGTAAGGACGATTATTCTGTAATAAATGGAAGGATCACACCCTCTCAGGAAGAATAGGCAGCAACGGTAGATCAATTTCTTAAAAAGATTTTCTCTTTATTACTGTCAAGGGGTTAGATCTAGGATAGTGTACCATACAGATAATAAAGGTGAAATACAGGATACTTTGCAGATAACTACTATCCACTTTCTTTTTTCTGACAGTTATGGAGGGAAAGGAAAACCACAGATGTCTGATAAGACCTAGAGACATCCCTTCATTATGTGTCTTAAGAGATAGGAAGAAGCAGGGCTAGAGTAGAAAGAGACAGGAAAATATTCAGAGGATAAGGAAAAAAAGAACAGGTTTATTCTATATTATATGGGTGGTTTCTGATTACAGCACATCTGTGGACAATATTTGAGATTTATTTCTACTCCCTGGGGATTCCTTGCAGGCTAAAGTTGATGTCTGGAGCTCTGTATAGCTTCTGTGAAGGGATCCCTTGGCAAATTAAATTCTACAGTTTTGTCTTCATTCATAATACATACTTTATACATCTCTGCAAATAATCACTGGAATTTAAACTAGAAAGCGACAGAACAGTCCTGGCTGTGGGTCTAAATGAACTGGGAACGTCTGACTGTTCTGAAGTTATCTCTGATAGTTTTCTAACACTAAGCTAATCTTTTCCCGTTGGAGTGGTTCTTTCTCGCTTTTAGAAAGATGAATAGTGAAGAATGAAAACAAGTGCTACTGCACAATTTCTCAACGTCTCTGTGCTAACGTCATCTCTATGAAAATAGGAAGGAAGTTACTATAATGATTTAAAAGAGAAAGGGAAAGGAGAAAAATGGAACGACTATACACCTCTTTCCCACATTGAGCATGGAGAACACAGTAAAAGTCCTTTATGAATCACCGCAAGTGATCGTGAGCAGATACAACTTTTGAACAACATACTTTAAGGGTTCCTGTTTGCACTAATTCTAAATCTCAAAGCACTACAAAGACCTTGACTCCCTACTCCCCATACCCCTTGCAAACAAGGCCACTGAGATACCCCCTACAATGAAGCTCACACGACAAAAAGAAGACAGGATAACACAGCAGTTTTGACCCTGTGTCTGGTCAGTTGGGAGGTGTGGGAATTATCTAGATTCACTTTAAGCTCAGATAACATTTTGTCCTTTTTCTGTATTTATTTGTAAGCAATCACACAGTTAGGAAGAGAAGTGAGCATGGCCTATAAAGACATCACAGAATAGATGGCATGAAAATAAATATACAGACATAAACATAACAAAGTAGATAGAAGAAGGAAAGTAATTTCCCATAGTAATAGCACTCAATTCCTCTATTGGTAGAATTTTAATTTTTTTTTCTAATTTTTTCCTGTCTATATATGTATGAACACACTTTCTTTTTAAAAGTTACCATCTTGTGATATAATTTGTATCATGGTTTTAAAAAAAGTTAGCATTGTATATAGGCATTCACAATGTTCCTTTATAATGTCATTTAGTGACTTGTAATTGATCATTCCTTTATAAGTATAGATTCATGCTGTGTGTATATTGACTATCTTCATGTATATTGTTGCCCCTTTTTTCTTCCTCCTGGTTTTTTTCTTTTTTTTAATCTCTGTTTTCAAAATTTAACCTCTAATCCTCACCATTATCTCTTCTCTGCCACAGGGAATTGTTACAGTTGAATGTGTTTATTCTTATTTATTTATGTTTTTATAAAATATATGTTGTTGTGTGTGTGTGTGTGTGTGTTTTAATTTTACATAAATGGTATTTGGTTATATTTCTTATCCTGTTTCTTACTTTAAGACCCACCTTTGTTGCTAAGGGTGTGTCTAGCCATACCAGTTTTGGGGTCTCAGAGTAACTCCATGACCCCCAGGCCAACACCTGATCTTGCACCTGTCCCTTTTGGGAATATACTTTTACAAGTTCCTTTGAGATCTTTGGGGGAATTTGGGGGACATATACATCCAGGGTAAACTTTCTGGATCACAGGATTTTTATCAAACAGCAGATTGTTTTCTAATGACTAATTTTTTTTTTAGCGTTCTTACTAGCAATGCATGAAAATTTCATAACTCCACATCCTTTCCAATATCTAGAGTCATACTACTTTCTAATTTTTGCAGGCCTCATGGCTGTAAAGTGATTTCTCATCACTGATTTAGTTGTCACTCTCTGGTTACTAAAAAATTTGACCTGCTGGTCTTTTGGCTACATCTTTTGTAAAGTACCTGTTCATATTTTACCCCAGTTTTAGATTGGGGCTGTCTTTTCCCTTTAATTCGCAGAACTCCCTTGAATATTCAGACATGTCTTGTTGGTTTTAAACACCGCATTTGACTTCTATCATCTTTCTTTAACCTCTGTCTACAGTGCCTTTCATGAATCAAAAACTTTTACAATTGATGCAAATTCACTTGTTATACTTTATTATTTATGCTACTGAGGTTTCTTTTAGAAATTCATGACTTTCTCTTAGATCACAAACAGACTCTCCTATACTTTATGGACTTAATAATTTCATATTCCACAATTAGGTTTTAGCTAATCTGGAGTTCATATCTGAGTAAAGCAATAGGTAAGAATCTGATTTTGTTTCCCACACCCCACATATACTGAGCAAGCTTTCTAACACTATCCATTAAAATGCTCTGTCCTGGCATATAATTTGTGGTACTATCTTTGTCATATATTATTAGAGTGTCACATATACATGGATCTCTCTCTATTCCATTAGTTTATTGCCTGCTCTTATACTAATATAACACTTCATTTCTTTGTCCCTTTGGCTTTGTAGTAGATTTCAGTGAATGTTAACCCTTCTTTTTCACAACTAATTTAGCTAATTAAAGATGTTTCCCCATTTATATGTCAGAGTAAATGTACTGATTCCAAAAAAAAGAAAAGAAAGAAAACTTTCAGAGGGAACTCGGATTGGGATTTCCTTTGAATTTAATAGAATTAGGGACTAGCTAACATCTTTATAATATTACATCATTCTATCCAAGAGTACGAAACTGTCTCACTAAATTACGGATTTTGTAGGAGTTTCAAACTGTTCTACATTAAACTCTTATGTACAATTTGTTAATTCCTAGATACATGATGTTATTTTCTGGGTAATTTTCGAATTCAGATTAGGTCTTGAAATACTTCTTCCATTTATTTAGCATTAATTTCATTTTAAGATAGTAGCACACTGTTGTTTATACATTTATTGCATTTAAAAATAGGTAATGCATCAGCAGTAATTTTGTCCTTTACATTTGATATTTCTTTTTTTTTCTTTTTTTTTTTTATATCTCAGCTTGTGATCAATATGGTCTGTCAAATTTATTCATGTTTGGAAGAACATTTATTCATATTTGAAAGAAATAGTTTTACTTTTCTCTATTATCTTTTTTCTCCATTTTATTAAATAATGTTCTAATTATTGTTTCTTACCTTCTTATTTGACTTGTGTCGCTTAAGGTGGCTTTCCAATTTCTTAGCTTGCCTTTACTTGTGTTTTATTTTTAAAATTTATTTTTCACCATGGTGTGATTTAATTGCAGTGAAATGCATGGCGTTCAGCCTATGGCTTGAAGAATATTGATGCCTCTGTTCTCTGTAACCCAAGCCCCAAGGACAACATGAGCGTTTCTTTGATCCCAGAAGCTCCTTCCTGCCTTTTACTTCCCTAGGAGAGGCAGTCACTGTTATGGTTTCCATCACCACACATTAGTTATGTCTGTTTTCAACATTACGTAAACGGAACCATACAATAGGTCCTCTAGTATTTGTCTCCTCTTGCTCAGTGTATTTTGAAATCCTGCCTTAAAAGTCTGGATCATTAAATCCATGATTTGTTTATTTATTCTCCTGCTAATGTACATTTAAGGCTGCTTTAATTTCCCCAGGTCATTATAAATAAATCTGTCAAGAGCATTTTTGGACAAATCATTTTGTAAACATGTATTTTTATTTTTCATGGTAAATGTCTAGGAATGAAATTGTTCAGTCATGGGACAGATGTATGTTTCATCTGTAAGAAACCAGCCATGTGTTTTCCGACGGCTGTATTTCTGCACCTCCACCCTCAGTGGAAAAGGGTTGAGTTGCTTCCAACCCTTGTGAGCACTTGGCACAGTCAGCCTTCTCAATTTTAACCAAGTGGTTTCTTATTTTAATCTACTTTTCTATCATGACTCATGATGTGTAACACCTTTTTATGTGCTTGTTGACCACTCTTACATCTTCTTTTGTGAGGTATCTGTTTATGCCCTCTGCCTGTTTTTAACAGTCTGATTATCTTTGCTTCTTGTGTTATGGAAATTATTTGTTCATTCAAGATTCAAATCTTTTATCAGGTATCTGTATTCAGATTTTTTCTTCTTAATCTGTGACTTGTCTTTTATTGTTCTTGATATTATCTTTTTTATTACACTCACTTTTATTTTGCACATTGAAATAACTCCTATGTGTAGGTTCCCTATATGTGTGGTCTCTGCATTCCTCAGATATATGCAACACACCCTGCCCTCCACCAAGTCACCAAGTGCTCTTCCCCACTGTCCAGTGGGCTCCACCACCGTTTGCCCCCACCCGCCCCATTTCCTTTTGGTAACCTCAGTTCTGTTGCAACTGTTTCAGGGTTGGTTATGTTTTGTCTGTTCCTTTTATCTATTCACATTCCACCTATAAGTGAGGCCATTTGGTATCTGTCTTTCTTCTTTTGACTTGTTTCACTTATCATTATCCCCTCTAGTTCCATCCATGTTGATTCAAATGACAGGGTATCATCTCTTCTAAGGGCTGTGTAGTATTCCATTGTGTGTATGAACCACATCTTCTTGATCCATTCATCTGACATTGGGCGCTTAGGTAGTTTCCAGTTATTGGCTATTGTGAATAGGGCTGCAGTAAACATGGGGATGTATAAATCTCTGTGAATTAGTGTTTTTGTATCTTTTGGGTGAACACCCAGAAGTGGGAGGGCGGGATCATATGGAATTTCCATCTTCAATTTATTGAGGAATCTCCATACTGTTCTCCATAGGCATTGCACCAATCTGTACTCCCACCAACAGTGCCAAAGTGTTCCCTTTTCTCCACGATGTTATCTTTTAATGAACAGAAGTTTAAAATTTTTATAAAGTATAATTTATCTGTCTTTCATGGTTTGATGCTTTTATTTAATCTGTATTAAGAAGTATTTTAGGAAGATTGTCCACTGTATTTTCTTAAATTTAATTTTTGCATTTGGTCAGCAGTAGGCATGCAGGGCATTTTTTTCTCCATATATTTACCCATTTGTTCTAACACCATGTGTTGGAAAGATTTTACATTCCTCATTTAATTGTTTTAGTGTCTTGTCAAAATTAAAATAGTCATTCAAATGTGTCTCTCTGAATTCCATAGTCTGTTCCAGTTATCTGTTTGTCTGTATCCTAAAATCATGTTGCTTTGATTATTGTAATTTTATAATAAGTTTTGAAGTAAGTTAGTGTATATTAACCTGTTTTTGACTGTTTCTGGTCCTCTGCATTCCCATGAAAATCTTGAAATCATCTAGACAACTGATATTCACATATACATGTGCAGGCCCACACACACTTGCAAAAACTTTTAATGGGATTAAGTCAAATCTATAGATTAGGTTAAGGAGTCTTCATAATGCTGAGTTTTTAATCCATGAATATATCATGTTTGTCTGTTTATCTATGTCTGGTTAAATTTCTCTCAGTAATATTTTATAGTTTTAACTACACAGACCTTGCTCACATTTTGTTTTATTTATCACTAAAGTATTTCATGTCTTTTGATACTCTGTAGAAATACGTTGATTTTAAAAATCTTGACTATTTTTGCAATTTGCTAAATTTAGTTACTAATTAGTAACTGTTAAAAATAGTTTTCTACATAGATAATAATGTCATTTGTGCATAAAGAGAGCTGCACTTCTTTCTTTCTAATCTGTATGCCTATTGCTATTTTTATTATTACTATGTTACACTGTCTAAGACATCTGTATGATGCTGTATAGAATAGAAATGTTGAGAGCAGAGTGTTTAATATTTTACCATTAACTGTGTTATTAATTGTAGGCTTTCTTTAGATACTATTTATCAGATTGAGAAAATTCCTTTTAATTCATAGTTAGCTGGAAGTTTTCCTCATGAACAGGTATTCAATTTTCTTAAGTGCTTTTTCTAAATGGATTGAAGTCATCATATTGTTTTCTTTACTTGATTTAATATAGCAAATACACTGATTTTAACTTAACCTTATATTCCAAAAATGAACTTCTGGTTTTTTTGCTTACTATTGAATTATGAGTTAAATATTGCTGACTTCAAAGTACTAATATTTTGCTAAGAATTTTGTATGTATGTTAATGAGGTACACTGTGTATTTTTTTCTTATAAATTATTTTGCCTGATTTGGATATCAGTATAATTCTGAACTTACTTGATGATTTGAAATATAGTCCTTCACTATCTATTTTATTTGTGTCAAACTGGGGTTATTCCTTTCTAAAGCCTTTATAAATTCACCAGTGAAGCCAACTATATCTAGAGGGTTTTTTTCTTTTTTGTCTGTGTATAGTTATTTTGTAAATTATAAAATTTAATTAAGACAATATAAAGCTATGCAGATTTTTAATTTTTTCTTATTAGTTTTGATAACTTTTCCCTTTTAAGGGTTAGTCCATTTTTATCTAAATTTTCAAAATCATTGTATTTTAAACTTGTTGACTAGATTCCTTTTTATCTTTTTACTGTCTTTAGGATCTATAGTAATATCCTTTCTTTCATTCCTGATATTAATAATATATGTTTCTCTTTTTATTTCCTCAGTCCGGCTAGAATTTTTATCATTTTAATGATATTTTCAGCAGAACTAGCTTTTGGTTTCACTGATTTCTTTCTGTTATTTGTTTTCCACATTATTAATTTCCATTTTTATCTCTGCTGTTTCCTTCCACTTACTCTACTATCTTTGTTTTTTTTTTGCTTTCTTAAAGGAAAATGTAGGTCATTAAGAGTTTTTTTTCTGAAACAAATATCTAAAGCCGTACCTTTTTCCCTAACCACTGCCTTAACTTCAACCCAGAAAATTTGATATGTTGAATTTTCATTGTTATTAAATTTGAATATTTTCTAATTTCTCCTGTGATTATCTTGTGGGTTATTTAGAAGTATATTGCTTAATTTAAGAGCAATTGAGTACTTGAAAGATATTATTGGTGTTGATTTCCAATAAAATTCTACAGTTCATAAAGAGCATACTATGCATAATTTAAAACTTAGCAAAACTAATTTTAGTGACTAGCCCTGTCCACTTAGAGAGAAGTAGTATTTTATAATTGTTGAGTGAAGTTTATCATAAATATTCATCAGTTTAAGCTTGTGGATAATAGCATTCTCTATTTGTCTGACGTTTTGCCTACTAGTTCATCTATTACCGAGACTAGAGTGTTAAAATCATTAACTCAACTTTTTTCCTACTTCTCCCTATTGTTATTTTATTTTATGATAACTAAAAAGTATTACTTTGTGACTAGATGATAGCACATCTAAGTTTATTATGTCTTCCTGATGGTGGACCCTTTTAATGTTAAAAATCTCCATCATTATATCTTATAATACTCCATGTCCTTAATTCTGTTTAATGTTAATAGCACCAAACAGTTTTTCTGTAAGTCATAATAGGTATGATTATAGTACATATTTTTCTAGTCTTTACATATAACCTGCCAATGTCTTTATAACCTTTATATTTAAATTGAAACCCCTATAAAAAATGAGAATAGCCTTTGATTTGCCTTTTTGTCTTCCGCCACTGAAAGTCCACAGTTGTTTTTAGTAGTTCTCTCTGTCTCTCTGTCTCTCTGTCTCTCTGTCTCTCTGTCTCTCTGTCTCTCTCTCTCTCTCTCTTCACATTTAGTGTTATGTCATTAAGTGCTGTCATATGATGTCCGTTTTTCTCTGTCTGGCTTATCTCGCTAAGCATAATTGTCTCCATGGTGCTGCAAATGATAGAGTTTCTCCTTTTTGACAGCAGCATAGTATTCCACTGTGTGTGTATATGCATGTGTGTGTGTATATATATATCACATCTTTTTTATCCACTCCTCTGTTGAAGGACATTTAGGTTTTTTCCAGTTTTTAGGTATTGTGAAGAATGTGGGAATGAACGTGTGGGTGCATATATCTCTTCGGATAAGTGTTCTTATGTTTTTAGGGTAAATGCCCAGTCAGTGAAGTGACAGAGTAGGGAACTGGGACAAAAGGAATTACCTGTAAGTGAAAGGAGAAAAAAAAAAAAAACAGGGTAAATATTGGTAAACCTACTGTGCCATAAGTTAATGTAAAAATTTTATTCTGTATAACTCAAAACAAATTAATGTCAAAATGCAATAGCTCTTCAATAAAAAAATTAATTCATCATCTACAAAAGAAAAGAACAAGAGTTAGGTCTTGCTATTGTTGTTTTTAGTCTTACAGGATTAGGTTGAGAAGTGTCAATTAAGAATAGAGAATGTATTCTCCAAGAGGGGTCCAAGAAACTAGTAGGAAATTATTTTAGTAAACCAGGAGGTATCTAGTTAATTTGGAGGGAAGAACATTTTAAATCCAATTATCTAGGTAGCCAGAATTTAATAAGTGATTTCTTAACCTCTGGTATCACATTTACTTGATATTCCTGATCCAAGAATATATTACAGGAAGGAGGGAGGCAGTTAATTTTAACCTCTTGGGGAAAAGAACAGTAAGCAAAAAATCAAATCAGAAAATTTTGATTCTTTCAAGAACTCTGCCCATTACTGAAGATGTGCTCGCTGGATAATTAAGTACTCTAGTGATAAAGTGGGGCATTAAGATACTGAACAGAGAGACAAGTTTCATTATTTTCTAATAACCTATAGTCTTTAGGCGGTGGTCCTCCTACGATCAATACCTGTGTCTCTGTGAGGGCGGTGTGCATGCATCCTGTTACACGCTGAGCATTGCCAACGAGGCCGTTGTTTTGTACAGTCGGCCCAACACTCTGTTATTATAATGAATTCTCCTCCAAGAGGTACAAAGTACTCAGAAAATTGCAAACTCTTGTTTTAACCAGCATGATTTCCAGCAGTTTTAATGAGTGTTTTTTTTCCCGAAAGGAAAAAAAAAATCACCCTGACAACAAACAGTTGTGTTTATCATTGCTGCTGTAAACGAGGAAAAATCTGACCACTCTTCAGGTAATCAATTTCCATAAATTACTAATAACACTTACAAAACCAAACAAGTCTTCCAGGCTCAGCAACTCAACAGTTGTGTGTAAACTATAATTTGAATTAAAAATATTCATCTCCTCATGCAAATCCTGACATCATATTAACCACTAACTTTTATGCATGAGATATGGTTTGTCTTACATAGAATTATTCTATTCTTGCTATTTTAATTGCACAATTAAGGTTTATCACAGAGCTCTTCTATATCAAACATTTAATTTGACCTCAAAACAGGGTTTCTCAGCTCTCAACCTAATGAGGGAAGAATATGTTTAAAATTTGCAATTGTAACATAGTGCAGACTGACTTTTTTTTGAAGGTACTTGCTAAGCAGTTAAAAGAATACTAATTTTAAATTCAGGTTTCAAGAAACATATTGGACCATAAATTGAAATGCTATTTACAAAACTCTTCCTGAATTATGTTAAAGTTTTCTACGTGAAATAGATTCTCAGCGAGGCTGTCTTTGAAATCTGAAAAAGGAAGATTCTGCTGTGGTTGTTTTCTAACTATTTGCATGCTTCTGACTTCCATTCACTTGGCTCTCTGAATTTGAACAAGAAAAAAGCTATAGTAATGTAGTGCTTGCTAGGACAATGGCTGAGGTCCCTCTTGGTTACTGAAAATCTAGATCATGAATCTTGATGAAGAAGATGTCATTCCATAAATATGTAAGATGTCCTTAAGCCAAGAGATCTATCAAGTTGGCCTTATCTGTCAGAAGCTGAGGAGCAAAGCTGTTCTGCTGAGACTCTGGGGGTCCCAGCAGAAGTCCCCTTCTAGAAAGAAAAAAAAAAAAAGACTTTCACAGGGAGCTGGCCCAGTTAGGTCATCAAAGAGCCTCCCACAAAAGTCAAAGACAAAGAAGCATTATTTAAACTATGCAGAGAAAGAGCCCAGCAATCAATACCATCTACAACCCTAATATCTTCCATGGCGAGACCAAGAACTTCAGCTGGAAGATTGATGTAGAGATGCTTTTAGTTTAGAGCAAATCATGCTGCATTTCGCTGTGTGGAATTTCACTGTTGGCTCTTAGATACCAATATAGGTCAGAGGCCTATAGTGAAAATTGGGCATAGCATGACCTGTGTCCGTTAGTCCTGTGTGCCTACTGCGCAAGCACTGAAGCGTTTTGAGAAAGCATAGATGAAGAATGCAGCATAAACCTTTAAAGCTCGCCATCTAAAAAAGCGATGACACATGATGCCAAATGACTACAGTTTATGATGCTCCGGGAAAACAGGAGGCACCAACTTCTTTATGAGGTCAGATTCACATGGCTGTCAATGGGCTATAGGAAACAACAGGTACAAATGCTGCCCAGCATCACCAAGCAGACAACGTGACGCTACATTCCTCCCGACTCTGCACAAGGCCAGTACTGGAGCCTGTTTCTCAATGAAGTGACATCCCCACAGGAAGAGCGCTGATATCGTAACTTATATTTCGGGAACTGATACTCTTGCCCACCCTTTGTGCTTATGAATGTGAAGGGGAGTATTCATCTGGGAAATGGGGTGAGGTGAGGGGAATCTTCTAGGAAGTTAAATTGTAGAGAACAAAAACCTTTAAAAATTTGAAAAGACAAACCATTTGTCTATATTCTGAAGAAAGATCATGTCTATTTTTCTTTTTATTAATGAACGTTAAGTACAATTTTCAAGAAGCATTGTCTGTCTGTTTCAGTGTTTTAAAATGTGAGCGAAGGAGGGGTTACTGAAGGCGTGTAGGTCAGTGTTTCCCCGGAGTCAGGCATTCCTGATACAATGGCCCTGACACATAGTGATCCAGGTGCCACTGGCATCTCCCATGAGACCCACAAGACTGACCCTCGTGAGTCTGTCTGGCCGCCATTACTGCTTCCTCAACCGAATGGGAGCTCCTGTGCAGCACGTGCTTCTCCCTCTTCGGTGACAGAGAGCAGCTTTTCACCAGGTGACCCGGTGGGATCTGAAAGAGGAGTTGTAATGCCTTCAAGACTTCCCTTCTGCAGGAAAGAGAGTGAACCCCACCTTTTCCTGAGAAAGCATAGTAAAGTGAACAGAAAGGGTTCTAACCTTGTTTGGGCGATTGTTCTCTAGGAAAAACAGACGTAGGCAAGGCACGTTCTTCTCCCAAAGACAAAGTAGACATACACATGTCCTTAAAAATGGACAACCTCAGGGATCCAGGACCGCAGGTGAGGAATGTCTGGGTCTCCTGGGAGCATCAGAGGCTGAAACCAGCTCTGGGCATGAAGATCCCAGGGGTGTGGGCAGCGGAGGTCGCAGTAGGCATGGGTGCAGAGGTGGGGGAACCTTGTCTTCACTTCGGTGCCTTTGGTCCAGCAATGGACACCAGGTATTTTCTTTGAAGAACTGAATGCAGACAAGTTCCACTAGTGTGGACATGCTGCAGATGTTCTTGTGAAGGCGTGTGTTTATTGTCCCCCTCTCCGGGGACGCCTGGCCGGCCAGCATCATACTTCATCTGGCGGTGGCACTCTCTCCTGCCTCTGACCACCCCTGCTGTTGCCCGGTCACCATCAACGTCCCCTCCAGACAGCAGCCTGTGTTTAGGATGCACGGTCACAATGCTAGAGCATTGCAGTGACCCGGCAAGGAGCCCTTTTATTCTTTCAAGATGGAGAAGCGAGACTCTGAGGACCCATGACTCACCAGGGTCTCAGGGTGGGTGACCGGGACCCTGCCCTTCCTGGCTCTTTTTCATCACACAAAGTCATACCCACCTAGTCACCCAGTGGGTTGGACCTCTGTAGAATAAGTGTCAGACCTCAGCTTCTCCAGCCTCACCGATCTGTGTTGGTGTATTCACATGACTAGGGGGCTTTGAAAGTCCTTTCCTGGTGGTCCCAGAGGAAGCAGAGATGGTCCGAGGGGATCAGCCTCAACCAGGGGCAGAGACCCCTGAAAGGAAGTGATGCTTCCCGTGGGGCAGGGTGTGGGTTTCCACCACTCTTAGCTTTGGGAGAACAAATGGCCTTTCCTGAGATTTTGTTCAGGGTTGAATGTTCTGGATGGCAGGATGGGAAAACATCTAACAGAAGACAGATTTCTTCAGAAACCACATCTGGTCCTGGTCCCAACCAAGAAGTGTGAGGGTACCTGCCAGCTCAAAGGGCCCTGCAGAGGCGAAGCCCAGAGAGGAGCTGTGTCAGACTGGGGAGCAGCTGTGTGCCCCCACTGCTGCCTTCAGGTGTCAGATGCTGGTGTCTGTGTGACTCCAGCAAGGTCTGCTCTCTCTGAACGCACTTCACTTTCCTTCCTGAACTTGAACATCACCCTATGTGGCTGCGCCGAGCTTTGGCAGTGAAGTTCATCCACACAGGCGTGAGTGCTGGGCACTGGGACATTGTGGCTGAAGGCCCCGTGGCAAATCCAGTCCCCTCTCATCGGAGATGAGAGATGGCCAACCCAGAAGAGGCCTCTCAGCTGGCCAGAGAGGAGACATGAGGGCCCCATGTGCTGTCTTCTAGGCTCTCCAAACAATTCAAGGCCACAGGACCAGGGTGACCGAGCAGGGCCTGTGGGTGCCAGTAAAGCAGATACTGACATGAGCAGGCCTGCTGTGAGGACTTAAAGGGGACATTGGGCTTTTCCTTGTACAGCTGGCCTCTGCCTCTCCTCACATAACACAGGACATGTGGGGCATGGATATGGGACTCTTCCAGGAAAAGACATACAAGCAGGGTGCTTGCATTCCCCACAGGCTCCTGTGTGCTCCCTGGTGTGCACCTCACAGGAGGGGAGCACCCACAGTCCCTCCTCCAGCTAGCCTTCTCTTAGAATTGCCAGCTGAGGCTTGGAGGGTGTGATGGGTAATTTCCTGTTTCAGCTGACCTGGGCCCCAGAGCTCCCAGATGAAACATGATTCTGGGCTTGTCTGTGAAGGTGTTTCAGGTTGAGATTGACATTTAGATTCAGCAGAGCAGGTGGTCCTCTCTCCTCTCGTTGGGCCTCCTGCCATCTGTAAAGGGCCTGAAGAGAAAATGAGGCAGAAGAAAGAGGACTCTACCTGTGTTGCTTTCTGCCTTACCGGTTGACCTTCTGGTCTTGCCCGGCTCCTGGGCCTTTGGATTCGGACTGGAATGACACCACTGTCTTTCCTGGGTCTTCAGTGAGAAGATGAAGCTTGTGGGACTTCTCAGACTTCATCATTGTGTGAACTAATTCCTCCATCATTGTGTAAACTAATAAATAACCACTCCCTGGAGACCCCTGATCAGCAGAGGGTGAGTGCCATAAAGGCTGGTTGGTCTCAGGGCTCCAAGTCATTCTGGCTCCACCCAGGAGCAAAGTCCCACCTGGTATTATTGTTTTATACCTTTCTAATACTGATCCTGGACTCAGAGTCACATTGTGTTGTGTTCACTGCATTGGTTTTTCATAGTTATCACTTTTTTTCATTTGTGGCAAGTGAGATATTTTCCATTTCTACAAGTGACATAAAATGTTAAAAATCAATGCACTATTTTTATGAAAGGTAATCGGTGTAAAGAAATACATTAAGTAACAGGACAAGTGTGACACAGAATTCACCAAGGTTTGGAAAACACTAGTACATGACCTAGGGTGCCATCCTGACTTTGATCCTTGGCTTTTCTCTTCCCTCCTCACAGAGCCTCCTGTAGTTTGCTTACTTGTTCATGCAGTGAGATAATGGAAATGAGAATGAAGTACAAAATAACACTCAATGACGATTTATTGTTTCTCATATTGCACCCATAACACAAGTATGACATCTCAGCTGTGCCTGTCATCGTCATTTGTTTCTGTGACCTCTGCGGTGAGCAGGGTGGGCAGAGACATCCAGACACTGTATGCACGGAGACCTGAACACTATGACCTGGCTGAGGAGGGGCGTTTGAGGGTCCTGCCCAGAAGCAGGGGTTACAGGGCTGGTCTTCAGATGAATGGTGTCCTGATGGTGTCACTATTACACAGGATGTTTGCCATCTGGGCCAGGGACACAGGCTCCTTCTCTTCTAGGGAAGATTCATAGAAGGGCATCAGGGAAGCGCATCCCCCACTGCAGAGGGCAGCTCCAACCAGTAGTGTTCCTCACAGCATGGAAGGCAGGCCTTTGCTGAGCAGGGTCCGGGAGGTATGTCCAGTGTTTGGTAGAGTCACCCCCCACCCCAAGACGCTTAGACCCACTTCTTCAGACTCCACAGGTAGCAACATCTGCAGGGTTCCTGTTGACCCCTAGTCCCAAGGACATCTTAGAAGAGGAAAAGTTGGTGGGATATTGAATAGTTCTTCCCACTGGATTGAGGCCATGATTGATACTAATTTTCTCACTCATTCACTGCTTTGTTTTGTTACTTAACCCACCCCCCCCCGCCCAACTCGTTATACCGTGTAGCTCAGATGCTAAACCAGCAGCTGGGGTGCAGACCATGTAAAACCCAAGGACCCAGGTTCAAGACCTGGAGTCGAGGGGGAACAGCCACAAATAAAAGTGCTTCCTCTTCCTTTAAAAAGTGCTTCTTCTCTCCCTCCTTCCCTCTCTTAAAAACATTCTTTTAAAGAAAGGGTGCAGGCAGGAATGAAGGTGAGTAGGCAGGCAGGCAGGAAGAGAGAGGAAGAAGCATTTAAAATTTTCATTCGGTCGCTCATCTTGGTTGTCCTTCTGACTCCAGGAGACGTCCTTGAGATGTAGGTGGACTGTGCCCAACTGCTATCCACCAGGGAGTGCCCAGATGTCTTGTTTCTTTCCATGTAACTATTTTGAGATTCATCTATGCTCTTGCAGATATTAACAATTCATTTCATTACACTGCTGAGTCCATCATATGGATGTATCACAACTTGCATTTACCTGTTGATGGAGATTTGCATTTTTTGCTGCTTTTGACTATTATCAATAAAGCTACTATGAATGTTTGAGTATGGTCTTCATATGAACATAGGTTTTCATTTCTTTGGGATAAATATATGGGCAGAGAATGACTGACTTCTATGGCAGGCCTCTGTTTAACTTTTTAAGAGATGGTCAAAATGTTTTCAAAGCTAATTGTACCATTCTATATGTCAGCTAATGGTGTTTGAGTGTTCATTTCAGTTCCTCCAAATCCTCACCAGAGCTTGGTACAGTCAGTATTTTTTTGTCAGCTATTGTAACAGATGTATATCTACTAATGTGACTTTAATTAGAATTTGTCTAATTGATAGCGCTAAGACTTTTTCACATATTTATTTGTCATCTACATATCTTCTCTTCTTTCATAAAATATCTGTTTAAATAATTTTCCTATTTAAAGATTGGAATGTCTTATTATTCAGTTATACATTTTCTTTATTGTCAATACAAGGCCTCTATCAGATAAATTTTTCTTTTGTGTGTTCATTTTCAAAAGAGACACTTTTGAAGAGCAAAAGTTCTATATTTTAGGCAAGTCAATGTACTGATTTTTCTTTTTACCTTTCTATCTTTTCTTTATTTTGTTTATATTTAAGAAATCTCTCAAAGCCACATCATTCATGTTTTCTCCTGTGTTTTATCTAGAAGTTGTATAATCTTAGCTCTTACACTTAGATATATAATCTGTTTCACGTTAATTTTTGTATGTGGTATGAGGTAGTGGTTGGGGATCCTTTTTATTTATTTTTGCCTATGGAAACCCCATTGTTCTAGTACCACTATCTTTTTATCATTGTCTGGCCTTGACTTTTTGTTGAAAAGCAATTGACCATACATGTCTGGGTTGATTCCTGGAGTCTGTTCTGTCCCATTGATTTCTGTCTATATTTATGGCAATATCACACCGTCTGGAGAAATATGCCTTTTTAAGGCCTGTAATCAGACAGTGACCATTCTCCAACTTTGTTCTTTTCCCAAGTTGTTTTGGATATTTTAAGTCTTCGTATTTCCATGTAAATTTTAGGGTTAGTTTCCAGCTCCAGTTTACCTTCCTACATGCTGACAGCTCTGGGCATTCTTTGTTAATTTGAACACCTTGGAAGGAGTGAGAATCGCTGTTCTATAGAGCAAGGCAGGAAGACGTATCTCTGTTTCTCCCTCTTTCCCTGTCCCCCTCACTCCTAACTTGTTTAATTATTCAAGGAATACCTCTGGCAATTAAGATGCTTGTTATATAGTCATAGTCTATGTCAAGCATGTCTTCATGGTTGAATCTCTTTCTCTCATCTGGATGCCAGCAATCAGGATTTGCAGTAGAGAGGAAGACAGTGGAACACTCATTCTAATGGGCTTGAAGATGTCCTGGCATGCTTTATGCAAATTGTGCTACAGTCATGCAGAACTGGATTAATGTCTGTTTTATAAATAAGAACCAAATTGTATCACTTTGTCTGCAAAGTGTAACAGCCAGGGGCACCGGGTCCCATCCCTGTCTGTGGTGTTAGGAAGCATTCCTGTCCTCACGGTTTTCTTTGTCCCTCTGCTGTTCAGGGACAGGACTTAGGCACTGGGTCCAGGAAGACTGCTTTTCAACTTAGAGCTGACAGAGGGGATTCAATCCTTTCGGTGCAAGGGACACAGGCTGGGTCTTGGGTAAAGCGTAAGGCGCCCAAAGCTCAGACCGCGATAGCCAGTGATGGCTTGAAAGTCAGGGCCCCTGGTCTGCGCCCGCCTGACCCTTCTCATCGCTTTCGTCCTGGCCCTGTAGGACAGTTGACTGGGGGATGTTTTAAAAAGAAAGAAAATAAACTGTGAGTCTATAAATCAAATTAGTGGTTGCTAGAGGAAAAGGGGGAGTGGGGTGGGTGAATTGGGTGAGAAAGGGTCAAATATATGGTGAAGGGTAGAACCAGACTGGCAGTGGTGAACTTGACGTGCTCTGTACAGATGCTGATTTACGATGCTGTGCCTTCAACCTCTGTCATGTTGTCATTGTGCCTTCAATGAAATAAAAACAAAAAATTTTAAAAACAACCTGCCTTGTGCCTTAGTATTAAGGGCTGTTATCAGCCTAGTGTCAGCATTTTCTGCTGTCTTTTAAATTGGCTTGCAAACATCTCTTGATCTCCTTATGGTGCTCCCATCTCTGTATGCTCTTCCCAAATAAAATAAAGACCCAAACAAAATAGTTGCCAAAACAAAAAATGTGCTCTTCGAATTGAGTTCACAAAGTGCGTTTTAATACATTTAATTGTTCGTAAACTTTTCTTTGTGCCAGGCTCTAGGATGTGAGAGGAAGCAGCAGCCTGGCCTTGCTGGAGAGGGATGAACCCATAAACCAAGAAAGGCCAGGCTGGGCACTGTGCTCTGTGGTGGCGCAGGCAGGAAGGACTGCTTCTATCCCCAGAGGGTGAGTCAGGGAAGGGGCCACCTTTGGGAGCCCATTGCTTTCTGTCAACCTGCTACTGGTGAGCAATCATGACAGCACTGTGACCTACTTAAGGGGAGGGGGAGCTTTGTAGGGGTGGAGAGTTTAATGTTTATGGCATTTTCTCCCCCCCGCTTTTTTTTTTTTTTTTAAGGAAAAGTACAGGCAGGAATGAAGGCAAGTAGGCAGGTAGGAAGAGAGAGGAAGAAGCGCTTTATTTTATTCTTACTTAGTTGTTCATGGTGTCTGCTCCCTGCCTGGCCCACCCCTCTCCCCCTGCCTCCAACCCTCGGACCCAGGATATGAACCCGCGTCAGTGGAATGTCCTTGGACTGCGCTCCTCCGGAGGGATCTGACCGATCGCTACTCCACCAGGGCACTCCAGCATTTTCTCTTGTAATCCTCAACAATCCAGCGTGTGCGTGTGTGTGTGTGTCTAATGTGTCTTCTCCCTTGCATGCAGACTGCTCGCATTTCAAGATAAGAAACCCAAGGCTCAGAGAGAGGCTAAGCCACTTGGCTGAGATCTTGCAGCTTAAAGAGCGTAACAACCAGGTTCTGAACCCAGACAGCCTCATGTCATAGTCCAAATATATTAGCAGAGAAAATTCTTGATGTTAAGTGGTTCTCCTGTTAAACACTGAGTGGAACTACTTCGGCTTTATTTGGCAGGTTTCAGAAATTTAACGTGTGGAAAAGGCGTTGCTCCGCCCCTGCTTTCGTCCTGAATTGCGTGCGCAGTAATTGCAAAACTCTTGAGGCACACGGGCACGTGGTGAGGGCAGCCGCAGCCCCTCGGCCCTCCCGTGCATTCCCGGAGCGAAATAAGACTTTACTAGATATAGCAGCACCCGTCAGTTATCTGTGCTGTAGTGTAAACAATGAAATTCTTATTATGTACTCAGACTCCACAAAGCCATTTCCATGGAAACTCTGTTTTCATGTCATAGCTTTAATGAATAGGTAATGAAAGAAATGCTGCATTTACAACTTCATTACTAGTTGAAAAAAGAAAGAAATGCGCGCGCGCGCACACACACACACACACACACACACACACACCCAGCTGCAAATCTGAATTATGGTCACTGTCATGTTTTAGAACATGGCCAGTATCACAGAGGAATTTTCAAGGCTGTCATTTTGGACTTAATGAATGGAGGGAAGACAAAAACATCTCTCTTGCCAAAACCCTAACCCACCATGCCAACAACTTGGAGTGTGAGTCTCAGTCTTTGTCTAAGTATGCTTTCAGTAACTTTGGCACAAAATAACCCCCTACCTTCAGAAACAAGTGTGTTTGAGAGTTGAAAAGGGAAATCTCCATGATTCCTTCAGGAAGCCGGTTGACTGCCTCCCCACTGGTCAACCCTGGTTGACCTCCTCTTTCACTTCTGACCTCCATTTTTAGGGTATGTTATGGCTTCTTCTTCAAACTTTATTACCATGAGAAGGTTGATAAGAAAGGGATCTGATTTGCTGTTAAAAGATAGCTTTAATGGAATATAAAAGGTCATCTAACCATGGAATTTAATTGCCAAGGGGAATCACTTGTTGCACCCTGAGTGTAAGTATCTTAAAAGGGACTTTTATCAGAATTATTAACAAACTGCTATGCAGTCTCCATCCTGATGGCCTGACCAAAACATGTGAGCAGGTCTGAAAGGAGAGCAATAAGACCGCAGAACGCCTGGCAACAAGAAGATGCCACGATGCGGTCTCTATAAACATACCTGCCCACCACAGTCTGGAACATTCCCCTGTGGACAAGTGGACTGGTGTCTCAGGACTACCATCCATGCTCCTCATCACCTCACACAGACAGGGAAAAGAAAATTATTTAAAATATTTATCCCATTCCATTAATCCATCTATCTCCCTGCCATTGCTCAGGTCAAGTTTCTGACTGCTTAGTGAATGTCACATGTTTCTTGCAAAGCTATATGGCACGTGCCACAGCACAGTGACATCCAGTTCATTCATGGGGCAAGAGCTCCTCATTCACCGGACCCCCATCATTTGGGGTTTGTGATAGTCTCAACGATAATTGGGTGGAAGCTCAATTTTGTCTCTTGCTGGAGAGACTGTGCTAAGAAAATCCACAGGGAATGGAAGATATCAGAGAAGAGATGCAGATGACTTTCAAGTGCTCTTAGAAAAGAAATGCCCATTTGTCTATAAAGCGTATCTGTTCATTAAAGTTCTTTCCCTAAGAGCTTTAGACAGGTGTTTTTTTTTCAGCATGACTCTAAGTACTTGAAAATAATAACACTGCCTTTCTTTAATAATTCTCTATGAGGAGGCATCATGTGATAACAGAGAAAAGGATTGTCTGGGTGTCCTTACTACTTGCTGTGTGGCCTTTGGAAAGTCACTTCTGGTCTTGGCTTTCTTTTCTGTTTACTGGATGAGTTGGACAAGATGATTTTTAAACTTTTTTTAAAAGTTTAAATCGCATATTTGACTAAGCTGCATATATGTGAGCATAGTATACTTCCACAGTGCTGGGCAGAGGATACACCATTTATAAAGAACACTAATAATTCATGCAAAATGCTACTCCCCCATAGATGAGTCATCCTCTAAAGGACAAAAGATCTTTTTGATTGACATTGTCTTCTGGAACTCTATCTCAAGGATACAATTTGAAATCCCTAAATATTTTTTGATGTAAAGATGTTCATTGAAGAGTCATCTATAATAAGAAAGGTTTAAATTTAGGTAAATGTCCCAAATTGGCAAAGGAGTGGATAGAGCTGCGAGCCTCAGCTGTGCCCCTGTTGAAAGTGATACCTGAAAGGGCCAAGTGTTCAATGTCACATCCGGGCAGGAAAGAAACAGTGTAAACTCGTCTATTCTGTACAACCAATTAGGCCTGCTGCCTCTGGCCAGCAGAGTTCCTGGACCGACTAGGGACCTGGGTTTGTGTCCTGGGGCCGGGGCAACAGCCAATTAATTCATTTGTTCCACAACCACCGGCAGCAGGCACCATGTCAGGTGGGGAAGCTGGGCAGCATTCAAGGCAGGCAAGCTCTGGACCTGGTGGAACAATCACACTGGTGTGACCTGGCCACAGTGGGAGATGACAGTCAGTCAGCAAGTATACAAATGGGGGATGTCGGTGATGTAGTGACATGGAGAGGGCGACACAATAGAGGACGGGGGCTGTTGGAAAGCCTCTGTGGAAGTGGTATCGAAGCCCAGGTCTGATGACAAGATGGAAACATCCATGAGAACAGTGGTGGATGCGCGGGCAGAGGAGAGAGCTGGTGCAAAGGGCAGAGGGGAACTAGGCTGGCTCTGAGGGCAGCGTAGTTCTGGAACGGGTTGGGTAGAGGGGCCAGAGGGACAGCTATAAGAGAAGTTTAGAAGGGAAAGTGGATCTGATAAAGAAGGGGAGCAGCACGAAGACTGAGAGGCTGAGATGAAGACGGAGGAGCCCAGATGGAGTTCTCCGCTGTGTGCCGTGAAGCCAGGGATCAGGAAGGTGGGGGCCAGAAGCACCGTTTTCACAGCACATAACTTAGGGGGACACCAATAAGAGACAGGGACATCGTGACACCAAATCAAAAGTCAGGAACGGGTCAAGGAAATAAGCATGAATTCAATTCTTGACACAAGTTCTGTGGGAACAGGAATGGACAAGGGTGACAGCTAAAGGGGGCAGTGGAGCCCAGGGAAGCCTTCTCTCCATCAGAGAAGAGCTGGGGGAGACTGTGCTGCTGGGGCCGGGGAAGAAGGAGCCATTGATGATTCAGGAGAGAGAAGGAGAAGCAAGTTCCTGGGAAGGTGTTCAGTTTGAAGCAGACACCGGGACCTAGATGACCCAGGGAGATGAGGGTGTTCTGGATATTGCTTCCATTGTCCCACTTAGGAACAGTTCTCGGAGGAGACAGGTGTGCGTGTGTGCTCACATGTGTGTGCACGTGTGCACATGTGTGCATATGCGTGTGTGTGCATATGTGTATTGTACATGCCAAACCAAAAAGGTGGCAGGGAGCTAAAACAAATGTCCATTGTGGGTGTCTTTATGTGCTGAGAACTTGCTGGTATTGTTTTCTCTTTAGTTTTATCGATCTTCCACATTTCTCACAAGGAACTTTAATAACGGGAACCATAATGACAGCTTTTTAAAAGAAAAAACATAGATGCAAAGGTAAGGGCCTTTGCAACCCCCTATCTGCCAAATGTTCTGATCTGTCAGGATTTCTCAGTGACTCCAGCAAAAATATTCAAATCAGCTGGAGAGTATTTCCAACTAGCTTTTTAAAAATCAACTTTTGATTCTGGGTAATTTGAGATTTAAAGAAAATTGCTAAGAGAGTTTCCATAGACTGTTCATCCAGATAACACAAATGGATAACATCTTACATAAACCTTATGTTATACTTGTCAAAATGAAATTATCATTGGTGCATTACTATCAACTAAGTCTCAGACTGTAATTGGATTTCATTAGTTTTTCCGCTAACATCCTTTTTTCCTTCCAGGATCTAATCAGAGAGACCATATTGCATTTAACTAATAAGCTCTAAAAGATATCTTGACCAGTGTGCAAAATTTGTTAATTTTGTCTGCCCCAAAGCGTCACTGTTAGAAGCAGCTGAAATAATCTGCAGGGGAAAGCTTTGTAAACTGTAAGGTCCTGCAAAATATTGGATGATGACTGTGTGACTGTCACAGTGGGCAAGATCCACCGGCTCAAATGGAAAGGGAAATGGTCATGCATTTGTATACCATCTTGTACCTATGTGCTTAAAAGTCTCATTGGGTGATACAAAGTTGTCATGTGTTGTTTATTGTCTGTACCAGGCATGGTGTGACATGTATATTAAGTTACCTAGGGCCGCTGTCAGAGCCGGCTTACCACAACAGAAATACATTGTCACTCAGGCCTGGGAGTCCAAAGGGAAGTGTCGGCAGGGTTGGATCCTTTGGAAATCTCAAAGGGATAAAAGGTTCCCAGCCTCTCTCCAACTTCCAGGAGTGGTCAGTGGTACTTGGCAGTCTTTGGATTGTAGAAGCATCACACTGATCTCTGTGTCTGTCTCCACAGGTGGCGTGTGTGTGTGTCCAAATTTCTCACTTCTTCTAAGGATATCAGGCACTGGAATAGCACCCACCCTAATCCAGTATGACCTCATCTTAACTCAGTTGTGTCTGCAGAGACCCTAATTCCAAACAAGGTCACATTCACAGGTTCCAGGTGAACCTGAATTTGGGGGGGACCCTGATCAAGCTGGTTTAGAGCTCTAATTTAATTAATATATTTCATCTGATTCATCAACCTCATGAGCAGGTATTTCATTAATCCCAATTTACAGATAGAACAACTGAGGCTTCAGGAAGATAAATAACTCATCCTAAGTCCAATAGCTTTAAGTGACTAAGATCAAACCCGGGATTCCAGTTGCATCGTCACCACCGCCCCACTGGCCCTACACACAGAGAGGTCCACCTCCCGCCCAGCCAGGCCCAAATGACATCACAGTCTGCAGATGTCACAAGATCCTGGGACCTGATCAAGAGCAGCTCGTGGAGGGAAGTGAAGGAGAAATGGTGACCTCAAGAGACACCGCGTGTGGAGACTCGGGGTGCCCCAGTCCCCGCTGGCAGCAACAGAGGAGAATCAAGTCGGGAGAGGTGATTTAGTTCTTGGCAGAATGTCATCTGTCACATTAAACCCATGCTTTTAATTGGACTTTTATAGGTTTTATGGTTTTATTTGTATTTAATCTTTAAATTTGCTTTGGTTTTTATAGATGTGTAAGAGCTATAAACATAAGGAAGTTAAACCTAATTTATGTTTGCTCATATCTGAGTAATATTATAATACAAAGAATTCAGGTCGCTGAAGAATTCCTGAGCGAAGCACTCTGGTAGGGGCCAATGGTGGGCTGTTCTCTCGCCTGCATTGGGGGAGGAATCTGGTCTCTCCCCAAACAGTGTCACAGGTGGTCCCTGGACAGCAGAGGACTCACGAAATGGCCAGGGTCTCAGGGGCAGAAAACTCAGTTCTAACCTATCTAACACTTATGTGCACTTGGGGAATGTCTTCTAGGTTGGCTTTAATCCTGGGTCCAGGCATGTGACCAGGACTTGGTTCTTTCTTTCTCTTACCCGCAGCGCCCTGTCTCCCGCCCCCGTCCCCCATTTCTCAGGTCAGCTCTCTGCCCCCTACCCACAGGCCTCATGTCCGCCAGCAACTCCCAGTACATCCTGCTTCTCCACTTAAGCCTGGTGGGACTTGAGTGCCTAGAGGAAGCCCCCTCACATGCTTCTGCACCACTGGGCAGCACATTTCTCTTCAAAGCACCCCTGGGTCCAGGGCAAGTGGGGACCTCGTTGGTTTAGGTCTAAGTCCTGTGTCACCTCAGAGCTGGGGTGTGAGCAGTTCCAAGTGCGTGGACAGGGTGGCATTCTCCAGAAGGGAAGCGGGTGAGCTGCAGGGAAGAGTGCCCAGTGCGGCTGTGGTCTGGATGCTGCTGACCTTGGTTCAAGAATCAGGAGGTCCCTGGTTGTAAGGCTGTCCCTGAAATCCAAGCCCATGGCCGTTTTTTTAATTTCTCCCAGTGTGTGCTGGAAACCTGAGGAGGTGCTGGAGCAGCAGGAATCCTCTCTTTTCTCTGTGACTCCAGGAGACCCAGCTGTGCTGTGCAGGGAGTGATGCGAACAGAGAAGGCCTGGAAACAAAAACAAAACAAAAACAAACAAACAACCAAAGCATTGTTGTGCAGTCTGCACCTGCTTCTCACCAAATTCTGAACCTGTGGTGTGTGTGTCCTCTCCTTCCTGCCTGATTTAATAACAACAAACAACTGCTCCAGTGGGAACTCATTTGATGTGTCAGTGGGGCAACATTCCTTGGGACAAGGACAGAGAACACCATTCCACTGGGTTTTCTGCAAAGAGAAACCCTGCATGTCCTGTGGATCAGAAACACCAAGGTGATTTAAATCTTATGAAAGATTCTTTAAAAAGTTTTGGTTTTCTAGATAGGGTTCTAATTCAAGCCCATGTTGAAAATTTAGGTAAAACCATGAAAAGGAAATGAAGGGAATAAATTACTGAGGATGTAGTTCATGGGAGCACATTGTTTTTCTTTAAAACTTGGGGTTTCTCCCCAGTAGGTCATCTGAGCATTTGCAGCATGAGGGGTTCAGAGTTATTTTCAAAGAGAAATGTGTATGTCGTGTGCCTTCTCAGAGTCATCTGACTCATACTCAGGATGAAAATAGAAAGATATAATTAATGACGTGTACCAAAATGCCTTATAGGGAGGCCGTTCATGGTACTCAAAGTGCCGAAAATGGGGAAACCATCTAGCACTCTGACACAGGGATGTTGTCAACTCATGCACGTTCACTGTTGGACTTTACTGAAGTTATTAAAGATGGTGTTTGAAAAATGTCTAATGACAGACAAATAGCCATGACTCAATGCCTAGTTTAAAAAAGGAGGGCTCAGAATTCTACAGATTGCATGATCCTCATCTCATGTTGAAACAAGCAGGGGAAAGACTGGAAAGAAATCCTTTAATATGGTAACAATGAAAGTATGTCTTGATTGCTAGGTGGTGGGAATCCCAGTGATTTGACTTTCTTCTTCATATTTTCTTTACACACCTTTTTTGCAAATGAACATATATATATATGCACATACATAATGTGATGTAAATCTTATATATACAGCCATACATATCACATTTATAATCGGAAAGCAGTTTTGTAACTATTCAGAATAATAAGAAATAAGAGACATCGGGGTGCAAGTATCTATTTAAGTGTAAATACATTCAGAACCTGAACAACCAACTTGAGAATCCTCACTGAGCTGTGGGAAAATGAGAAGATCAAGCCTTTTCAATAAGAGCTTTCTTTACTCGGTTTCTCTGTGATGACTTCAAGCATCTGCCTGCCTTCTTCCTTTCATGTCCAGCCTTCTTGAGTGTTCTCTGTGCACCGACTTCTCACATACCCTGCATCCCTCTGTCCTTCATAGTGATTGAGTTCCACTCCTCAGTTCCCTGACCAGTACTCACTGTGATGACCACCGATACCCTCAGATTTTTGAATCCTGGTCTGTCCTATCAGCTCAGGCTGCCATGAAAGAATACCATCAACTGAGGGGCTTAAACAACAGATAATTATTTTCTAATAATTTTGGAGGTTGGACACCCTCAAGCTGTTCAAGTTGTTGCCTGGTGTGGCCTCTCTTCTTGACTTGCAGACGGCCACTTTTTTAGATGTCCTAATATGGCCTTTCCTCTGTACATGTACATGACTGGTATGTCTTCCTTTTCTTTAAGGACTCTAGTCCTAAGATTAGCTTTCCACCCTAATGACATCATTTAACCTTAATCACCCCCTTACAGGCCCTGTTTCCAAGTACAGTCACATTGGGGGTTAGAACATCAATAATGGATTTGGGGCGGGGTGGGGGGCACAATTCAGTCCATAGTACTCTCCTGCCTATAACAACAACCCCATATTCAGCATCTTCCACTTGGCTTCTGGACATCACACTGTTCTGCTTCTATGCCAGTTTCTCTGATATTTCTTCTCTAGTTCTTTCACTGTCAAACATTTTAAATTTGCTTCTTCAGTGTTCAGAGTCCAGGGGCCTTCCCTTGCTTCTTGTTGTCTTGTCGGAGTGATCTCATCAATCTTCAAGAATCCTTGCTCTGTACACCAAGCTCTCCACCTCTAACCCTCAACTTCTTTCCCAGCTCTAGCCCCATGTTTCTTATAGCTGACACCAGTCATTCTGAACCAGGGGAAATTCTGCCTCCCTGGGGACATTTGGCAATGTCTGGAAATGTTTGGCCACCACAACTCAGGTTGGAGATCTACAGGCATGTAGTGGTTACCGCTGAACAGCCCACAACACACAGGACAGAATTATCCAGACTTCAAAGTCAGTAGGGTTGAGTTTGAGAAGCTTTGGCTACAAGTTGGCTGAAAGTGTCCCCATCGTCTCTTCTTCCCAAGCAATGAACATTCCTTTCTATACAGTACCCCTCACACCCAGGTTATCTAAATGATAAGGTGAGCTGTGGGAAAAAATGCCCTAAAGTAAGGCAATTACTCCTTCTTTACCAACGGCCTCTTTCCAATCCTGACCACACCATCTTATAGCCAGTTTTTTTTCTCTATAATATATGGCAGAGGCTTTTGACCTCTCCCAATGTCAACACTGCTGATTTTAGGACATCGTTTCTCTTCATATCTCTCTTGATTTCTCTCTGGGCTCCTGAAATGATAAACCTCCTATCAAAACCTAGAATGCCAAGTCTTTTATGACTTTGAGCCTCTCACACACACACACCTCTCTTGGGCCTAGAACATCCTTCTATTCCATTCTTTTTTTTTTACTAAAACCCTCCATTTAAAAATTTAGCTTTCTGACTGCACTTGTGCCTTCAATGCTTTCACAACAATGTCCTGCTCCCCCATGAGGCGAGTGTGCTTGAGCCTGTCCTGGACACGGTTAGCCCACATGGAACACCACAGGCCCTGCCGACATGTGTATTTGTTTTACACAACCTCACAGCACAAACTCTTTGAAGTCGACCTGGGCACAGGCCACATGCAGATTTTGGTGATTTCCTAAAGGCACAAAGGTGAACAATTCTGCTAGCAGGGATCTGGGACAGCCTGGGTTTGTTAGAGGCTGTATTGTAGGTGAGCCTATCTCTGTATGTCAAATGCTGGACCATTATGAAAGCCTCTAAGCAGCATCCCAAGAAAAGAAGCCTATTCCACCCTTTCACCTGATGAGTTCCAATTAACCTTCAAGGATCAGTGTGGTGCAGGGGTCACTAGCCCTGTGGACTCAGCTTCATCTAATACAGGCTATTGGTCTTTGCTCCTGGGCCTCATAGCCCAGGTCTCCCTTTCTGCTCTGGACATGCACATGGATTGTCCCTCTCCTGTAGACTGGAGAGTGGGAGCTCCTGGAGGCAGAGGCCAACTCTAACATGGATGTTCAGAATGTAACAGACCCTAGAGGAGACTGATTAAGGAAATGCATGGCTAGGTGTACCCAGGGGTCAGATTCAGGCTATGGGAGCACTTATTTATACAGAACCAAAGCATCTCTGTGAAAAGCAGACAATCCAGAGACATATATAAACAGGTGGTAGTCGCACATACCATGATGTTGACTCTTGAAAACATAGGTGAGATCAGAAAATTCCTTGGACTTGACACCTTCTTCCTTCCTTATTGGTTTTCTTCTTTTGCAAGATTTTTTTTCTAATTCGGAAAATTCATAAAAGCTTGATATGTGAGGTAAAAAGTGATGATTCTTGGCCTTTCGGTATGTCTGATTTCATCCCTGAGATATGACCACTGATAACTGTTTGCCGCGCATCCTTCTAGCTTTTTCTCTAAAAGGTTATGAGTATATAGGTACATATAGCTTTTCAAAATAAAATGAGATTTTACTATATGTAGTGCTCTACATATAGTCTTCATCTTTATAAATATATATCAGTCTCCCAATCAATACATATTCCTCATTCTTTTGTACATTTGAATAGTATTTCCACCATCTGCATGTATGATTCTGCTCCTGTAATAACACAAACTTTTGCAATATAAAATAACATGTTCATGACTAGAAATAATAAATTATTTTGAAGGAACTATATCACAAAAAAGAACCACGTGCTTAAACCAATGGGCTAAGTCACAAAGTTGTTGGTGCTTACTGGTAGAGTAGTGGTTAGGTTTGCTGCCTCCATCCAAGTGCAGTCCACATACATCCCAAGGACCCAGGTTCATCCCTTGGGGCAGGGTGGTGTTGGTGGGGAGAAACAGAGATGAACAACTGAATAAAATTAAGTACTTCTTCCTTCTCTCTCTTCCTGCCTGCCTATCTACTCGTCTTCATTCCTGCTTGCATATTAAAAAAAAAAAAAAGTTGTCAAAAATGAATTGTCACTTGTAAAAGATGTTTTGTGATTGAAAATAAGATGTTGTCCCTTCCCTTCATCCTAGATTTCATTTAAGCCTTTTGGAGATTATTGTGATATTTTTACACTTATTAGCAACATTTTCCAAAGCTTGGAATAGAAATTCTCTTCCTTAGAGGTCTTGTTAAAACAGAGACAAGCTTCACACACCCCAGTCTTCCCTCTTACCCTCCCTTTTCTTAAACCTCAGCATAATTCTGCCTTCAGTGTGCTCTGAAAAGGTCATTTCAACACATTTGAGAAGAGTAGGCAGATGGCCTTCTGAATGCTTTGTGAATGCTTTGAGTTATGAGTCCCTGACATCAACAAATACTACAAATAAATTAACAAATAAACAAGAAGTGCTCAGAACCGTTTGTCTGCAGGTATATTTGTTTTCAAACAATTTGATTCAGCAGAGCTCGTGAGAGGCATTGTCATTCTATTCTACTGAATGCAACAATAAAGTTTGGTAGGATAGAGAAGTCCTTGCTCCTTATAAAAAATAACAAAAGCTGAGTACCAGCAGTTTTTTCTTAACATGATTCCTGGAATTTGTATTGTTTACGGGAACATACTACTCTCGATTCATTTATAGTCAGCTAACTGGTGTCCATGAGAAAACAGTAGCATATAGAATGTCAAGACTGCATTTCTTTTGTAGGAAGAATGTGGCTGTTATTGCAAGCAGAGATCAGAAACAGATTCACTGACCAAATCTACGAGAGAGAGAGACAGAGAGAGAGAGAGAGAGAGAGAGAGAGAGAGAGAGAGAGAGAGAGAGAGAGAGAGAGAGAGAGAGAGAGAGAGAGACTCTGTGTGTGTGTGTGTGTGTGTGTGTGTGTGTGTGTGTGTGTAGAAACTGGACTCCAGTCTGACCTAGAGAATTTTTCAGGTCAAATGCTTCCTTTCACTCCGGTGATCTTCTTAATCTATGTGGGTAATTTAAGCAACATGCATTTTGACTATGAGTCATCTGCAAACAAAGTGACTACAAGTTAGAATTTTCCATCAGAAATAAGACTGTGTAGGATCAGGCTGTCTTTAACACATAGGACCTTTCCTGTGGACATACATGTTTATTCAGGGTTCCATTCGAATTTACAAGGTTTCTTGGGGGTCACCCAAGGCCTGACTTTACAAATGGGGCACCAGAGGCCAGTGTGGCAGGGACTCTGCAGGTCACTCTGCTGCTCAGAGGTGGAAGGCGGTTTTAAGTGAAGTCTCCTGCAGCAGGTCCGGGGTTCATCAGAGGGCAAAACTTGAGCCTGGGTGAGCAGCTGGAAGTTTAGGAGAACACGAGGAGGAGGCATCCCTAAATGTGAGTACAAACTGACTCCTTGACTGGTTGCCGAACTTGGCAAGCAAGCGTTTTTAACCCTCGGGCGATGGTGACAGGGTACTGACTGGGCTCTGCTGTAGCTGGTACAGGCTGTGGCCAGGTTGCTGGCGTCCCACTGATGGGACGTAGGGCAGCAGCCAGGTCTGGGGCTCCTGCTCCTGCTAGTCTCTTCGGCTTCTGACCCGTGGTCCAAGCCCATGAGAGGCAGACACAGCAAGCAGACACGAACAGTCAGGTGAGCTCCAGGCACGACACAGTCAAATCCCTTAGCTAAACTGCATCTTCTCTATCATTCTGAGTGGTTCTTTGTTGTTTTAAAATCACAACCGGACTGATACATCATTCAAACGGACAGCCTGGGAAAGCAGGAGTGAGTGCATTTAGGTCAGATGAAATAAACTTTAAGTCCAGGAGAACTGCTAGAACATGCAGAAGACACAATTCTAAATGTGGGCCCATGTAACAGCAGAGTTACAAAGTACAGGAAGCAAAATGGACAGAGCTAAAAGGAGGACTAGACTAGTTGGCAATTATCTTGGAAGGTAGAACTCATTTGGGTAGAAACTTATGAGCTGAATCTATATAGAAATTCAAAGGACCTAGAACACATAAAATAATTATTTAAAAAAGAACAATCTGAAGGGTTCATGCTACCTGATCTCAAGGCCTAGTATTAAGATTTAGACACTCTTGTTTCTGTAGTGATGCAAAAATAGCTGTAAAGATATAGATCTGATGAACACTATTAATCAGTTGGAACTAGTTGATATTTATTCCATCCAATAATAGAAGATTGCCCTTTCCTCTGACCCCCAGCCCAAAGGGCACATGGAACATTTATAAGATAAACTATCTTATTTTGATGGGCCATAGAATAAGTCTCAATAAATTTAAAATTATTGAAAGAATACATGCTATGTTCTCTAATGACAGCAGAATTAAACCAGCAATCAATAACCAAATAATCTTTAGAATGCCTCCCCCCCAGCAAATATTTGGAAAGTGAAAAATAAAAAACCAAACAAAAAAAACCACTTTTAAATAACCCATGGATTAAAGAAGAAATTTCAAGAGAAATTAGAAAGTGTGTTGAATGGAATGAAAATCAAAACACAAATATCAAAAATTAGTGATATACAGTTAAAGCCATGCTTAGAAGAAAATGCATACTTTCAAATGCTTCTATTAGAAATGTAAAATGTTCTCAAATCAGATATCTAAGCTTCCACTTTGAAAAGCTAGGAATAAATCAGTAAATTAAACCCAAAGAAAGTAGAAAGCAGGAAAGAATAAATAGTGGAAATCAATGAAACAGAAAAAAAAAAAAGACAAAAAAATTGGAATCAAAGCTTTATTTTTAAAAACATGTCAATACATTTAACGAATCTCTAATGAAGCAAGGGAGGAGACAGTGTACACTTGTCACGATGACATCACTAAGATGCTACAGGTGTTACAATAAGCAATAAGGAATCACTAACAACTTTATGCCAGTGAATGTGACAACTTAGATGAATTCTACAAATTTCCTGAAAGACTGGAACACCAAAATGAATTCAAGAAGAAATAAAAGCATGAATGAAGACAATGAATTCTCACTGAAAATTATTCCAGCAGAAAGGATTCTAGACTTTCACAATGCTACTGGTGAATGTTAACAAAATTGAAAGAAGAAATAACACCTATCCTACAAAATGTCTTTCAGAAAATAGACCTTTTCTCTGAAGTCAGTATTACCCCAATATCAATGCCAGGCAATGAAATCAGAAGGAAAAAAAACCCCAACTATCCAGCAGCATGCATAAACATTGAAGCAAAAATCCTTAACCAGTATTAGAAAAACAAATTGAGTTAAAAAAATAAATGTACCAGGAGTGCAAGGTTGGTTTACTATTAGAACATGAATCACTGTAAATATTTTTCTAACAGAATAAGGAAAAGACCATATGATCAACTCACTGGAAGGGAAAATTTTTTTTTTATAAAATTCAACACCTGTTACAGAATTTTCTGCAAGCCAGCAATAGAATGAAACTTCTTCAAACTGATAAAAAGGATTTATGAAAAGCCTTCAAATAATATCATATTTAATGATGAAATAGTGAATATTTTCCTCCTTTAAATGGGAGTGGTCAGAGGAAGCCCACTCTTACTAGTTCTAGTCAATGTTGTACTGAAAATTCTAGCAAGTGCAGTAGGGCACATATACAGTACACATACAACTGGGAAGAAAGAAGTAAAGCCATTATGAGTCCTAGACAATCCTCTTCTAAAAGACTCAGATGATCAGACTGCTCCCACTCAGCTCATCCAGATTATTTCCCATCTTGATACCCTTAACTTCATCCTTAATCATATAAACTAAGTGATGGGGAAGTTTAAAAAAAAAGAGAGAGAGATAAAAAGAAACTAATTCCCAAGGAATATCCCAAAAGGTACTATAACTTGGTGATTTTAGCAAGATCCCAAAATATAAGGTCAGTGTATTAGTCATACTGACAATGAGCAAATACAAATTTTAAATATCATTTACAGTAGCATCAAAAATATAAAGTATTTAGGTATAAACTTGACAAAATATTTGTAAGATCCATACTGATAAAGAAGCCAGCATGTGTGTGGACTGGAAGATTCAACACTCTGAACATTCAATGTTCCCCAAATTGATCTATAGATTCGAGAAAATTCTGATCGAACTCTTGTACGGTAGAACTCTTTTGGGTAGAAACTTATGAGCTGAATCTATATAGAAATTCAAAGGACCTAGAACAGATAAATATTTAAAGAAGAAAATGCTGAAGGGTGCATACTACCTGAATCTCAAGGCCTAATATTAAGTTACTGTAATCAAGACAGTAAGGTGTTGGCACAGAATAGACAAATGAACCAAGGCTCTTACATATATGGTGTAGTATTTTTGCATACAGGGACCAAAATAATTCAGTGAGAAATTATGGTTTTCAAATAATTGATGCTGAATACTATGTGAATACTCACATAGAAAAAATTAACCTCAACTCTTTCCTCTCACCATGTATAAGCACTCATGTAAAATAGATCATAGACCTAACAGTATGAGTTTAAAACTGTAAAACTGCGTTTAGCATCAGAGAAAACCTATGTGACCTTTGGTTAAAAAAGACTTCTTAGAGCATTAAAAAGGAAAAAGAAAAACCTGTTCTTCATCAGACAAAGTTAAGAAAATGAAAAGGTAAGTCAAGTCTGGGAGAGCATATTTGTAAAACATGCATCTGGTGTCCAAATTTGTAAAGAATGCTTGCAATTTAATAAGTAAAAAAAAAATGACACACAATCCATTTTTTTAAACAGACGTTTGGGTTTTTTTTTTTTACAGGTATTTAACAAAAGGAGACTGACAAACGGCCAATAAGCAAATGAAAATCTCTCACGGTAGCAAATTAAATCCACAAATTAACATCCATTTAAACGGCTAAACAACAACAATGTCTGATAGTAAGTATTAATGAGGACGTGGAACAAGTGGGATTTTAACACATTGCTGGTAAAAATGAAAAACGGTGCAGCTACTTTGGAAACAGTTTGGTAGTTTTATTAAAGTTAAACATCTACTTACCAAATGACTTAGCAATACCATTCTAGATATCTATTAAAGATGAATGAAATATGGCTGCACAAAGACTTGCGTGTGAATATTCAGAGCAACATTATTCACAAATAGGCCCAAACTAGAAAGGACCCAAATGTCCATCATATGGTTAGTGGCTGAACACACTGTGTTTTAAACATTCAAATGAATATTCCTTAGCAATGAAAAGGAATCAGCTTCTGACACACAGATTTAACTAAATCTCAGACACATCACGTTCAGTGAAGGAATCCCTATGTCCTACAGTTGGCATGATTCCACTTAATCTGAAGTTCTAGAAATGGTGAAAGTGTAGTGATAAAAAACAGATTGTTAATGCCCAGGGCAGGGGTGGAGGGTGGGAAGTGACCACAGCAAAGCCCCAGGGAACTGCAGGATGATGAGGAGATTCAGCTCATGGTTAGGGTGGAGACTGTGTGACTGTACATTTGTCCAGACTTCTCCAACTGTGCATTTAACACGGATGAATTTTATTGCATGTAAATTGTATTCCCCAAATGTGTCCCAAACAAGCAAGAATAATATCTGGACAGATTGGGACTTTAGACAGGAAATTTGAAGAAAAAAAAAAAAAAAAAGGCATGTTCTCCTTCATTGCACATCCACAGTCTTTCACCTGTAAACAATAAGCTGGTTCTGTTAATCCCACCATTACGTAGAGCGTCAAAGTTCTTTTCTCAAAGGTCTTCCAAAACCCAGTCTAGCTATTTTCCCGCTCTCATCTCCAACAATGTCAAACCTCAGAGACTGACTTAGCAGATTGCCATTTGCATCTTTCCCCTCTTGTCCAGCATACCTTCAGGCAGGATCAAGCCAGGAAGAGTATTTTATTTTAGCAACTTACCAAGGGGCTTTTGAATGTCCCCCAACCCCCTGTTTCACTGCCAATCCCCTTTATATCCAAACTCCAAATAGCTAATGCTCCATTTTCTCATTCTTTTCCTTTTCTCCCTGAAAGTCAATGAAGCAAATCTCATAACCATCTTCTGTAAAATAACCCTTCGTCCCCTTGAGGAGCAGCATTAAATCATACTCCATCCTTGTGCACAGAGAAAAATACTCCACATATTTGTGCTTTTTCATATTTCTCCCCAGAAAAGGCTCCCTGGGCCCCTGGCTGAGAGTACACTGTGAGGGAAGGAATCGCTCTCTGAGAGTTGGGCTTCTTGTTTCCCAGAAGGCGGAGAATGGGTTCATCTACTTACTCATTGTCCACTCTTGGGGTAAGCAGCGTCTCTGAACCTCGGTCTCTTCATCTGATATTGGACACCACATTATCTATGAGACACGACTATGATGAGCCAATCTCATTAGTTCGCTCCCCTCCACCCCTGTTTCCCATCCAGAAGCCTGCTGGTCCTGCTGTGCCTTGGAAAGTGTCCCTTAGAAAGTGCTATGGCTAAACTCCACTTTATCTAAGTGATTAAGATATTGCTTAGGCACTCTATTTTTGAAAATTAATGAAGCAAGATAATAATACCTAGTATTGCTAGAGTCTCTGGTCTGTTATCTTAATTATGCTTTATGAAGCTTCTATAAAACTGTTAAGTAAGATTACTGCAAATTAATTCATATTTATTATACTCCTAGAAGCAAGGTAGCACCTTTATAAATCAGGTACAATGAACTAAAGAAAATCCTTCCTGGATCTGCAGGACCCAGTGCCACTGACACTCTTGATTCGCAGCTGAATTAACCCTCACTCTCCAGCCAGTACTGATGGAGCCAGCAGGAACCCTCCTGCTTGGGGCCTGACAGGAACTGAGAGCTAAAATGACAGTGAGGATCTCTAGCCCGCGAGTAAGTACAATGCTCAAAGCATGCCTGCAAGATGACAATTGTGTCCTTTCTTCCTTTCACTTCCTGACTTTCAGCTTTGTCTCCCATTTCCCAACCAGCTGTCTGTCCTTCTGTCTCTACTGTTCTTTCAAGGGAAGGAGGAGACGGATGGTCAGGGGTAGGGAGAGGATGAGAGGTGTGACAGTACTGGGCTAAAGGTGACGTCATCTAACTTGGATTTTGCACTGCAGCCATGTTCTCGTCACCTCTTTATACTAGGTGGCCTGGTGGTGCTTGTCATTTGCTGACTTAATAAACAAGTAGTAATGCTTCGTATCTATGCCTGCTTTAATTTACATGCGTGTCTGGATGCCTTTGAAAAAGCACAGCCATGCTTTACATATCACCTCCTTCGCATTTATATCTCGAGTTTCTATTCAAGTGGGTTTCAGAATTGGTTGGCATTTATTATCTCATGGAATATGTTGACCAGTTGGGAAATGGTTTGATGATCATATATTTAAAATCTACCCTGTGCCTAGAATAGACGTGTGTGTGTGTGTGTGTGTACTCACACACATGTACATCATATGTAAATATTTACCTAGTACCATATGTACAAGCTTAATTTCTAGGGTTTGTTTAATGTTGGGATTTCCTACCGTGTGGTGCTTGGTAGAACAGCCCTGAGAGCAAAGTGGCTCTGACATTTGTAACTCTGGAAGGTCTGTGTGTGTCCTCCTGCCTCCGTGTCCTTGTCTTTAAAATGGTAATAAGAACAACACAACGTTAATAACTCCACCCATCCCTCCAATCTCAGACACTATTTTTTTTTTTTTAGGTACACCAGTCGGGTATCTGAAAATGTAAAATGTGAATTTCTGTCCAAGTCTAAGCTATTGCTTCTAGATTTTTCTGGTAACATGGATATTCAGACTCTCAGATTGGATTGAATATGACACAATCTGAATAAAAATGGTTCTGACGATTTTAGAGCCATAAATTCTGAGCTTTTCCACAATAACTTTTCATGCAACACCCACTAGACTGACTATTATTAAAAAAACAATGAAAATCACAAAACAAATGTTCATGAGGATATGGACAAATTGGAACCTTTGTGCATTGCTGGTGGGAATGTAAACTGATGCACTTGGTAAAGTTTGCTGGTTCCTCAAAAAGTTATGTATTAAATGACCGTACAATCTAGAAATTCCACTTGTGGGCGTTCACCCCCCCAAAATTGAAAACGAGGACTTAAACAGGTATTTGCAAACCAGTGGTTGCAGCAGCATTGTTCACAACAGCGAAAAAGTGGATGAATGAAGGTCACTGGTGGACGAATAGATAAACAAAATGCAATCTATCCATACGATGGAATATTATTCAGTCTTTAAAAGGAATGATATTCTGATGCCTGCTACACTGTGGATGAACCTGGAAAACATTATGCTAAGTGAAACAAGCCAGACAAAAAGGGAACAACACGACATGATTCTACTCACAGGAAGTAGCAGAGACAGATTCATAGAGACAGAAAGTAGAATCGAAGCGCCAGGGACTGGGGAGAGGGGAGGACAGCTCAAGGAGAGCAGCGCTCAGTCTGACGATGATGCACACTCGCAGACATTGACCTAGTGCCCCTGGGTGAACATCTGAAACTGGTTAACATGGTAATCGAGTTATGTATACTTTACCACAAGAAAATCCATGCCCTCCCCATCTAGCTGTTTTGATTGGCGTATTGGTCTTTTAAATATCAAATTCCAAAGTTATTAGGCATGCCCTATAGCTCAGGTGGCTGAGATGGCTGGGATGTGGCCCATCTGAAGTCCAAGGACCCAGGTGTGTGACCCAGGGCCGGGGCTAAAACCTAAAATAAAACAACTAAATAAAAATGCTTATTCCTCTTTTCCCTCCCTTCCTCCTTTCCTCTCTTCCTCCCTTCCTTCCTTTCTCTTTAAAAAAACAACAACAAAGTTACCCAGTTCAAAAGGCTTAGTAGAAAAGTGGTTGACAGATGAACTTACTAGGAACGTAACGTGGCCACTTCATCCCTCTCCCAAGGAGTGAGGCAGCTCTGCTCAGCTGTGGTCGGTCTTACTTGAAAGCAGAGCAGTGGACTCATCTCACCTGGTCTCCCATCCTCAACCACCGTCCTTCCTCACTCTTCGCTGTTTGACTCTGAGTCTCCCGGTGAATCCAGCAGACATCAGTTACAGCGCAACCTTTCCTCCGGGGAGTATTTTCAGACAACCTCAGATCTTTCTGGCTTTCTTCTAAGGCACTCATGGTCAACAGGCGCCCCTCATGTTGGTGCGTCGCTCTCCCCTCCTACTGGCAGGTCCAGTCTTCCTCCACTGAGGCCTTTCCCACAAGAGGTCCCTGTTCGCCTTTGGTGAAGGAGCGCTTTCTCCTACCTCACTACCTTTCCTTTGTTTCCGCCGCCTGTGCCTGGCTGTGCTGCCCCCGACACGATCGCTCAGGGTGGACACAGCGCAAGTATGTGTGTTGTGTCAGGCTAGGCCGTCCTTTCCTGCCCAGGTATTGCTCAGCCTGGCCACCTGACCCTTCTTAAGTTCATTTCTGTCTCCCTTTGCGGCTGCTGATCCTTCAGGTCAGGTTTCTCAACAGGAACTTGGGAATTTAGAATGTTGTCTCTGCTCGTCTTACTCAAACCATATTGCAGCATGACATCTGACTCCACAGAAAGACGTGTGACTCCTAAGAAAACCTCTGAACTTGGTGAGAGTTCTCTTTCATTGCTGGTTCAATTCCCTGTCTTTTCATCGCCTTGGTGTTGAGTCACGTCAGTCCTATTGTTCCCTGGGATGACTTCAATCTCCGCCTTGCCCCTCCTTGGCTGGCTCCCGAGCCTTCATGGGATGGTGGATTTGAACGAGGTGGCAGGGGAGCCGCTCAGCACAGCAGTTCAGACATGGCTGAGCCAGACGGGCGGGTGTGGACTCCACACTCACCTCCTGTTGGACCCTTATTAGCTCTGTGAACTTGAGCAGGGACCATGACGTCCTTGAGCCCCTGTTTCCTCAGTGACGTGAAGGGACTTCACAGTATCTAACCTGCACATGGGGCAGGCGCCGTAGCCTTGGCCTCGAGCTGACAGTCAGTGCCCTGACTGCACGCTGCCCGCCTTGTCCCTGGGCCCGGCAGCCGGTGCGTCACAGTCGGCGTCAGTGGAGGCAGGTAGGAGGATGCGGACAGGTACCACGCGTGTCCCCAGACTTCAGCACCAGTCTGAGTGGCTCCTTTTCTATTTGTGCACCCACCCTGGAAACACACACCCCTCCCTCCTCTCCTTCCTGGACCCTCCCCCAATTCCAACATGCCTCCTCATCCAGAGACTTCTTGAGTTTCTCCTAAACATGGATACCCTCATACTTTTCCATCCATTCATCCAAATGAGGCCTGCCCTGTCCTGCCTAATCCTGTCCCCTAGCCAGCCTCACTGAGTGGCTTAATTCTTCTCTCACCTTTTCTCGACCCCTGCTTGCAATCTGCTTGCCTTTGCTTGCATTGTTTGGAAACCATGGCAGCCTTTATAATGAAAGTCCTGTGCAGTATTTTAATCTGATTTTAGTAACACAAGGGCATCCAGTCTTGGAGGGAAGACCTCTTCCACTTTAAAGCTTGTGTTAGCCATGGCCTTTCCTGCTAACATCACAGCCGGGGGCCGGTTCTGGGCTTGAAGCCTGCTCTCTAGCTGTGTGACCCAGAGCAAGTTAATTAACCTCTCTGTGCTTTATCCATATACTAGGAATAACAATAGCATCTACAGCTCATGGATTGTGGTGAAGATTAAATGAGATAATAGCTATAAAATGCTTAGTATTTAGAAGGTATTTTAATTAGATGCTTACTAGGAGTAGCAAGTCCTTCCATGTTTTATTGTTTCTGCCTTTTGCTCAGTCTGAGCCACCAGAAATCCCAAGAGAAACTGTGGAAAGCAGAGCTTCCTTCCAGTTCCTGCCTGTCTGCACCCCCCTTCCTCCCCGGCCCCAGCCCTGCTGTCTCTGGGATGTTCCGTATGTGCTGGAAACAGAGGCAGATGAGGTGTTCTCAGAGCCCAGAGGTAAGTGAAGCAATGCAAACTAAACGTGCACGTCTTGTTTTGTGCCATCGACAATGACCACCTTAGTGACTCCACAAACACCGCAAGCCACGCGCAGGACTAGGACAGAGACAGTCCCCTGAACCCTGGTGGCCTGTGGGGTGGCAGCTGCATAAATTAAGCCTCCACAACCCAAGTGGAGGTTCAGGGGAAAGGTAGGCAGGTGACCAATCCACCCCAGGGCAGGGAAGAAGGACTGGAGGCCACAAAGTACCCGCCTCTAGGAATTGATGTTGAGGCATGAGGATGGTGGGCAGGCTGGTCATTCCAGGCCAAGGAGACAAGGTGAGCTAAGGAAGAGGCCAGAGAGGAATGGAGGGAAGCCCAGACACAAATGCCGTGGAGCGCTGCTGGAGCGTGAAGGGAGGGAACAGCGAGCACACTGGAGAAGATGGAAATACACACTTGATGGTCCATCGGACCTCCCGGAGAACAGAGCTCCATCCCCAGCATCAGCCTCAGGCTGGCTGCCTAAGACACCCTTCCCATAAACACATCTCCCCAAACTGCTGGCCCGTCCTCGCAGGCGAACCTGCCTGGTATCATGCCACAGAGATGAGCAGAAGAGCTTTGTGGATGAGGCAGACGGGAGGGGCCTCGTGAGCCCACTCAGTTCCTTCTCACCCCAGGTGTGGTCCTCGATACTGGAGCTGCCGGGCGGGACTGCAGTCTGGGCAATATCCGCCTACTCCACACTCAAGGGTCTTCTTATCCCCTGGGGGTGTGTGTTCATCTCACCGTTTAGCTAAGTACAGATTAACATAAGCGAAGTGAAGTCAGCACGCCGGAGACAGGCTCCAGGTGTCTTTGTCTTCCTATCAGTATCTTGGGAGTGACTTCGGGATGAGTAGGTCAAGCTTCCAGGAGCTGGTTCTGGATCCCTCCGTGGAAGAGGATGTGCAGCAGTGAGACCAGGATCCCGAGGGCAGCAGTCTGATGCTCCGTGGCAGGTACAGACAAGTAGGTGCAATGCTACCGGGACAAATTTCAGATTCAGAACTTTAGGAAAGAAACCAAAGGCTGTACTGGGATAACACCTTACCTTCAGAGCCCTTCTCCATAACCAGGTCTTCTTGCAGTGTGACCTGTTTCAGCCACACAAAGGGAGCCATGAATCAGGTATCTTCCCCCGGACATTCACTACCATCTTACACCTGACCATCTTTCACACGATTCGCACCTTTCCCTGTGAGCCCCAGGTCCCAGGTGTATCATTTCCTGCTGAGACTCCTAAGAAAGCCTCCTAGCGAGACGACCCACATTCAGTCTTCATCTTTCCCAATCCATGTTCCACCCCAAAGCCAAGGTGATTGTTTTCAAACTAGAAATCAAGGCATTTATCCACTATCCAGCATTTCCCTTCTCAGTTTTCCGCCGCTCCTAGGCGGATGACCCAAATTCTCACCAAGGCAGAGTGGGTGCCCAGCCTCCTGTCTCCACTGGCTCCCATATGAGCCGTCCTCTGACCACCCCCAACACCCCTGATCCTCTGTGGCACATCTTTGACCTGGAGGCTCTGCACCCCCACTTTCAGATGCACCCACACAACAGGCTCTTGTGGAATGCCCCCCACCCCTGATACTCCCCGGCCTCGGGGGCCCACCTGGTCACCCATTCTCAGAGCTCCCTGCCCCTTTTAGCCTGACCCCCTTTGTTACACCTTAGTTTCTGCAGTTCTCACGCCCATCCACCAGCCCTCTGCTTCCCTGAGGAATGTTTTGCTCACTCCGGTGTCTCCAGGGCCTAGGACAGTAGTAGAAATGCAATATAAATTAATGAATCCTCATTATTAATTTAGAAGCCATCAAGCAGAGCCCTACCACTGAGCTCCTTAAGTAAGAAATTTAATGCCAAATTCCGATGTAATTTTAAACACTTCTTTAACGAAAATTTGGGGAAAAATGTCATAATGAGAGCCACACAGGGGGGACTATTTGCATATATTTGCTGAAGTGGAGATGTGTGTAAAACGATGTTCTCTGGAAAAATTCCCAGACTATTAATATTAACCCAAGGTTAAAACTGAAAGCCATTTCTTCTGTGAGTTGCACTGAGCTGTAAAGTAACGCATGAGATGGGGGCATTGTCTCAGGGACCTCTGAGCTTTTCATGAGTTTGAAGAAGAAAAGGAAACTTCTCCAAGCAGGCCAGAGTGAGCCCGTAGATGTGTTTGCAGCAACAACTCTAGCAAATTCATTTGCGCTTATGCGATGGTGTCATACAGACATGGAGTCGGCCGTATCTATCATTAAGGTGCTAATGAGAAAACATCACACACATGTCACCAGGATGCTGCAATTCAAGGAATCACTGTATCACTGGAAGAAGCTAGAAATGGAGTAATCAACATCAACAAAATCTATTGTTCCCAGGTTGCAAAATTGAGGGATTATTTCTACCGCAAGTCAGAATGAAACCTGTTTACATTTGTCAGCAAAATGATCACATTTTACACCATTAACATTTGGCAAGACGGAGCATCCTCCATTAGCTAATCTGCAGATACCCCAAATGCAGACTCAGGGAAACAAAGAACAGCTTGGGGCTGAGGCAAAAGGATGAGCTCAGGCTGCATCTGGGTTAGATCTCAGGCATGGCCTGGTAGGTACAGTCGAACAATGCAAATCTGGTGACTGCTGGGAAATCTGTCATCAGGGTGCCTTGAGCATCAGGAGGCAGGCGGATGGGCCTGTGGCACGTTAAGTTGGCATTGGGCAGTCATGAAGTCTTGGAGGTGGCAGGACATAAAATTAACACCCCTCATTAACTGACATCCCGAGGATGGTGAGCCGGTGGGGTGTACATTGGCTTTGCAGTCCCCTTTTGAGTCACTGGTTCTGAATGCTGGACTGGAACCACTTGTATTCTCTGTCCTGGACATGTGGCCACTCCTTGTCCTCCAATTTCAGTCCATCTCGGTGGAATCTATCAAGTGGTTTTTCCAGTTTAACCTGCCCTCCACTTCCAGCTGTCTTTTCTGTCCCATAACTCATTGTTGAGGGTTGAGGCAAATTGTACGGAGGGGACCCATGGTGTGGTGAAGGATGAGCAGGGACTGGGTGGCGAATTTAACGTATTCTCTACAGATGTTGATTTTTGATGATTCACTTTCAACCTACATTGTGTTATGATGCAATTGTTCCTTCAAGAAAATTAATAATGATTTTTTAAAAGAAGCTAAGATGGCTAAAAAAAGAAAACAAAACACAGCTCATTGGTCATTTGGGACACGAGTTCACAAGTACTGCCCACCCCATGGTCACAGGACATCCTCTCCAGGGCAAGCAGCCCTGACAACAGGCTGTGAAAGAAAACTTACCTGGTGTGGGGCCAGATGCAGCTGAACAGCAGCTGTGAAGCCCCAGCACACGGCAGTGCTCTTAAGGCCTTGATGGAAATTATCCAACAGATGCCTCAATAGCATCGAGGTGAAACATAGCCTTTGGTCCTCAAATATTCTTTTCTTGATAAATGGATTTGTGGATTTTAATAAATATGAATCTAAGAAAATGTCTTGAAATATAAATGCTGTGAGGTTGATTAAGAGAAAATCATAATTCCAAATTTGTATGGACATGTGATGGGTGTTCAGTATTTATGCAGTGAACGAATCCAGACCCCCAGGAAGAAAGGAAGTGCTACCAGGTAGCAGAGCAAAACAGTTCCATCTTCGTCCCCCAAATGTCCTTCTTAGCAAAAATATGACAAAAACCAGTCCCCTGAAGCAAATAATAGAGAACAGAGCGTTTTAGTGAGTATCTCCTTTATGCACAATAGCGATTCCTGGCTGTGAAAACTGAGGGCCATCCATGTAAACCACCCTTTGTCAGTAAATGGGGTCACTTAACAAGTACTAGTAGGACAGCTTACAACTGTCATGGATGGGCTAAAATCCATACTGGAGCCTTTAGCTCAGAAGACCACCCTAATGTACTGTGTCGATGTGACCCCTAGTGCTAATAAAACAGAAAATTAATCTGGGCTCTACACAATGGTAATGCTGCTTTGCATTTGTATGTGTTTTGAAAATATTCTCTGCATTTATTTCATTTGCACATATAGTCTTTCTGGGAGGGGTGTGGAGTAGATGTTGTCTTCTACTGTAAAGATGGAAAATGGAAGCTTCAGGAAGTTCCCCATCTTGCCCTGGGTGAGCTAGGGGTCGAGGGTGAGTCAGACAGAAGGCACACACCCCTCCTCTCAGCTCCATCAGAACCTAACTGGAGACCCAGTTTCACTAGGACACCAAGTTCTTCCCACCTCTGGACATTGATCTGTAGGTGCGCCCTGTTTAGAAAATCATCTTTCTTCAACCCCATCCTGCTCCCCATATTCTGCAGAGGGAGAATATCATGTTTCAGCTTAAACAAGCCTCCTCAGGCTACCCCATCCGAATTCATGCCCTTCTCAGAACTTATCAAAATTTATAATGACCCATTTATCTCCATATATATCTATAAATGTCTGCCCACCTCAGTAATCCTAACCTGCTTATGGGGCTGAGACTCTTTCTGGTTTGTTCCCTGCTATGACCTACTTCACCAGTTACTAAGTTCTGTCTAAACCCAGTCTTGAAAGTCTCTTCAATAAATGATGCTGAGATAACCGGACAGTCACATGGCCAACAGCACATGAAGAAATGTCCTCCTGACTGGCTATCAGGAAAATGCAAGTCAAAACAACCATGAGATATCACCTTATACCTGAGAGACTGGCTATTATTCAAAGTCTGGAAACCACAAATGTTGGTGAAGATGTGGAGAAAAGGGAAAACTTTTACACTGTTGTTGGGTGTGTACTTTGGTGTAACTCCTAACTGAAAACCAGTATGGAGATTCCTCAAAAAGTTGAAGAAGAAAATGTCATATGGATGGAAATGATCCCATCCTTCCACTTCTGAGTGTTTATCCAAAAGACACAAAACCACCAATTTGCAGAGATTTATGCACCCCCATGTTTATTGCAGCCCTATTCACAATAGCTAAGAACTGGAAACTACCTAAAAGTCCCACATCAGATGAGTGTATAAAGAAGATATGTGTATATAATGCAAGGGAATACTGCATAGGTCTTAAAAGAGATGAATCCTGTCATTTGCATCAACGTGGTTGGTCTAGAGGGGATTATGCTGTGAACTAAGCCAAAAGGAGAAAGATAGATACCAGATGACCTCACTCAAAGGTGGAATGTGAATAGACAAAATAAAGGAATAGGTGAAACAAAACCAACTCTTAGACACTTGCAACAGAACTGAGGTGACCTATGGGGAACCGGGCATGGTGGGGGTGGCAGATGGTGGTGGAGCCCATTAGACAGTGGTAATGAACACTTGGTGATTTGGTGGAGGACAGGGTATGTTGACACCTATCTGAGGAATGGGGAAACTTCACACAGGGGGAACCTACACATGTGAGTTTATTTTAATGTGTAAAATCAAAGCTGCTACAATTAAACAAGCAAACAAATCCGGCTTTGGCTCTGCTTTGCCATGGGGGCTAAGCCTTTACCAAAGTCAACTCTCCTTTGCCACAAGGGACACTCCGGGAGCCTGGGCAGATGGCAGGAGTGGGAGGAGGCCCTGCTCCCTCGTTTTTCTGGTTCTTCGTGCCAGCGTTCCCTGAGTAGGTTCCAGATTTGCTTGGTTGCCCCCACCGACCAGAAGTTCTCATTCTACCTGCAGATTGTCCCCACTCGGGTCTGCTCCAAGTTTTGCGGGGTCTCTCCAATGAGATGCTGGATGGGGTCTATCCCCACAGTTACCATCCCTGTTATCGTGATTACCTTTCACTCTGGTCCTCCAGCCCTTGTTAACCAGGGTCCTACACTAGCTTCTCTGTGACAACTGGTGCAGCATCTGTCTCCCTGACTGGACCCCTGCTGATCTGAGCAGCACAGCGGCATCATTGTAGTAAATGTGTATTACACACCAAACACTGCTCCAGATGCTTCTGAATTGATCTGATTCTCCCCTGAAGCTGCCAGAAAAATGAAGAAACAGAGAGATTGGGTAAGTGGCCTAAGTTGTCACAGCCCATCTGTCACAGAGAAGGGACTTTGAATGACTGAATCACCCAATCAAACAGTGAAGCCCCTTGGGGTTCCCATGGATGCACCCTGCTGTGGTGGGCTGCCCCTGGTCCCTTTACCCCACCCTTTATTTTGGCTTGGCCTTCAGTCTGAACGTTTCTGGCCGCTATTTTTTGGCTCCTTCTTACGGATTGGCTAGAATGAGACCAGAAAAGCCTCTTCTGGAAATCTCAGCAGCCTGTTCGCCACATCACCTGGAAGCCCTGAGTGTCCGGGAGGGGTGCGGTGACACCCGCAGTGATCTGGACATCTGTGATGTGAACCTCTGTGCTGCTCTTTCTTCTGCCTCATGAGACCCTGAAGGACCACCAGGAAAGACAGAGTGCTTACTGGGGACCTGACTTGGAGGGCTGAGGTTTCCTGTGTTGGTGGCCGCCTTGCCCTGGGTAGGGCGATGGCCCAGTTGCCAGCTCTCACAGACTGGGCTCCAAGAGGCTTCCCTCCGCTCTGCAAGGCAATTACCTCCACTTCCCTCACTCATATGGAGGTTTAATTTTATAACATTGCTATTGGGCCCAGAAACAATCCCTCCAGAGCCCATTATTAACATCCTGAAAACGGAAAGTGCAATCTCAGAACAAACAGCTAAAATAATATTTTGCCAGGGTTTTATTTTTATATGGAGAAGGGGGACACTGAGCAGTTGTTCTGTCTCTTTGCCTTGGGAGTCTGCTGAGCTTGAACAAAATGCTTTAGAAACAAAGGAAATGCTACCGAACGGGGTGAGGGTGGGGGTGTCCCTCCCATGGCCCTTGATGGGTGCCATGCTCTCCGTCAAGAAGGCCTGTCAGCAGCAGGGGCCGAGGAGCCTGCAGCCTCCCACACCTTGCTCAGGTGCTCCCAGGTGTGGTTTGGACCCCGGATTCCCCTTCCCTCTGACCCCTGCTGTTGTCGCCTCTTGCATCAGCAATCCCAGAGCTTGGCATCTCTCCCTTACTCACTCAAATAACTACATTTTTTTTTTTTTTTTAAAAGAAAAGGTGCCGGCAGGAATGAAGGTGAGCAGGCAGGCAGACAGGAAGAGAGAAGAGGAAGACACATTTTATTTTACTTTTATTGCGTTCACATTGTTTGTTCCCTCTGGACCTGAAAAACAAACCCGGATGCACACAGACTGTGCTCCTCTGGTGGCAGTGTATGTAACCGCTACTCCTCCAGGGCATGTCCCAACTACATTTTTAAGGCCTCGCACCCCTGCCCTGTCACATTTGGGTGGCTGCTATCCCCACCCACCCCAAACTCTGGCCCTTTGGGTTGGCAAATGGTTCGAGACTCAACTTCCTGTCACCCAGACTGAGAGCGTGGGTGAACGTTTTTCTGGGGCTGGGGGCATTCCAGTTCGCACTGCACCCTCACGATCAGGTGAGGACTCTGGCTCTCCTCTGGCCAGAGCTTCCTCTACATCACCTCGGTGCCAGCAGGCCCCGTGTTTCCTGACTTGTCAGTCACTGTCGAGTGGCTGTCAAGCTTCTTGGCACGAGGGTGCCCATGTCATGTCCTGACAGCAGCCTTAGCCCTTATTGTAGGACCAGGTACCTGACATGTCCCTGACTGGAAGCACCCAGCTCGCTGTCTCCTTGAAGTCAGGTATTTACTCCTGAACTCATTGAACTCAGGAAACTCTCACTCTGAGACTTACTCACAATCATGTTTTAAAACTAGACTCCAGAAAGGTAATGTTAATTTTAAATGAATACGTTACACAGTCAGCGTGATTTGACCAAGGCTATGATGTAGAGGAATTTAGCAGTGCATGCTGAGCTTCATCTTGGAGTTCCAGTTCCCATCTCCACGTCTCAGGATTGGGGGCTGGATGAACTGGACGTTGTGCAGGAGCCTTCTAAGGATGCAAAGATCTAGGGGTGCAGAAGACTGTCCTGGAGCACAGAGGCTGAGCGCAAGGCTGACCCGCCCCAGAGCATGATACTCACACCAGTGCACATTTTAATCTTGTCTGTGTTACATACTAACATGCTGGATGCCAGGATAAACAATCCCTCCAGAGAAGCTCCTCTCCCTTCTCGACACCCTCCTCCCCACCTCCCACTCTCCCATCCCCAAAGCCTCCTCCAAACATGCTTCAAGCTTTATTTCAGCCACTTAATGCTCTCTGCTCTGTGCTCGGGTGCTTAAAATCTTCCATTACTATCACTCTGGCTCTTTTACGGCTTTTTTTATTTGCTCTATCATTTCACAGTCCAGTTGTTCTTTTCGGTCAGGTGGACTATAAAATACTCCGATAACAAGTTCACACTAGGAGCTGATGGCGGGCTCAATCCATAATGACCACAGACTCTTCTGTTGCACTTGTGTCCTGAACCAACGCTTTCAAAAAGCCACACATGCTTCTCCTCCCAAAGAGCTGACTTGCCTTCCTCTTCCACCGGCTGCTCTGAGCTCTCCTTTCAAGCTCACGAGGTTTCTTTTAAATAATCTGGCCCTTTAACACCCTTGACTGTTAATGATCTCTCTTCTCTAAAGACACATTCATTGAACTTTATTTTTCCTCTACATTGGTGCTCAGAAATACGAAATGAAATCGGTGATGTAACTTGCCTCTGTGAAATGTCTTCTCTGGATGCTGCTCTTGTCCATATCTTCACGTCCTACTTCAAACTGACTTGGTCTTGGTACCCAGCTGGGGAGGGACACCAGGGGCATCAGCCCTGGGATGAAGAGCTCTGCAGGGTCCACCTCATACTACCATCTACCTGTTCTATGACCTCAAGCCTCTCTGAGCCTCTGCTTCTCCCTACATCTGTAAAATCATAATAGTGTCCCCAGGATCATCCCAACACGGAATGAGATGAGCATGTGAGTGCCTGGTGGGTCTTATCACCATGGGTTAGGGTGAAGTGTTTCTCTCCTCTGGGACACAGCTCATAGAGCACAGATTCTGTTCCTCTTTGGATCTCAAACAAGAATGACCAGTTCAAACTTCAAAACCCATCCTTGCCTGGGCCAAGATCAAAACCAGCACAAACCTAATGCAGCTGGTCTTGAGGGTGACCCTCTGCATGTGGTGCTGGGGGCGTTCATTCACAGATTCAGACTCAAGAGGACTTTCAGGCTTGTGTCACTTTGTTTCAGTCACTCAAATTTGCTTTAGCGTTTATTCTCCAAAAAGGTGCCTCCATGGCTGATAATATCATCAGAGATTTGTGATCAAATTTGACAGTATTATCATTATCTTTCATAATAAAAGATTTTTGTTACATAGCAACTGTGTACCAGACTAAGGGCAAGGCACACAGTTACTATGTAACAAAAATCAAATACTCTGAACAGGTAAAAGCCCTGTGTGGTGGGTATCACGTTCACCTATTTTATAGATGAGGAAACTGGTTGAGAGGGACTGAAAGTCTTTGTGAGGTCATACAGCAAGAAGCAGGTGGGATGCCAGCATCGGGGAGACTGACTCCCCCTGTTGGCTACTGCCTCTCAGTCTCCCATCTGGGAGAACCTTGTTCCTCACCTGCCTCCTTGGATCCCATGTGGGTTGAGATAAGCAGACCCTCTCTGCCCACAGCCACCCGGAGTCCCAGTGCTGGCAGTTTTGGGCTCAGAGTTTTGGAGGGTCTGGAACATCAGCTCAGCCTATGAAGAAGGAGTATTTATTAGGGGCGCTCATTCTGCACACTGCACTCCTGCCACAGTGATTGCCAGCTGGGATGTACTGTGACTCTTTTTAATGACAGCTCACATTCATATCACACACATCTCATTTTGTGTAAAATTTGGGAACTTTTTCCTCTCAATTCATCCAACTAAATATAATAATCTATGATTGAGATTCTTTTCCCTTCCATCTCATTTTTCTTGCAGTTTATCCTTTTTTTTTCCTGAATAGAAAACCCCTCGAAAATAAGATGAATGGATTAATTAATCAGTCAGGCGTGAAATCTACTTATTATCCCAGATAACTATTTATTTATAATGTAGCTCCATCCATTTCGAAAATGTTTGGAGCGGACTTGTGTTAAACTGAATCATTAAGACACGTACAAAAAAAAAAAAAAAAAAGAAAAGACTGCAGATAGGGAGGGGAATATGGGGTATGCAGTCAACTGAGGGCTGCGTGCATGTGCCCTGGGTGGGGATGACAGGAACGCTCCTCCCAGCTGCTGCTTGTCAGCTCATACTCTGTTCCAATCGCCCGGCAGCCCCGCTGCTCCCACAGCCCATTGCCCTTCCTGCGGCATCCTGGACCTCCTGCTCTGTCTCTGCCTGTTCTCTGATACTGACTCATCCCTTTGGACCCCTTGCTGATCCTCTGCCCACTCCTCTGGACTTCCCATTCCTTGTCCCCCATACTTCCTGGCCTGGATGGTCCCAGAAGCTAGCCCCGCCTCCAAGGGCCACAAGGAAGCTCCACCTGAACCCCTCAGCCCTCTTGCTGAACAAGGTGACCTCACAGAACTGGGACTGGTCTCTGGCTGGCCCCCATCGCCTAGGGCAGGCCTCCGTCTGGTCCTCCATTCACTGCCTAGCCAGAGCTGGCTCTGATGGACCATGTCCCTCCAAACTCATATGTTGAAATCAACCCTCAGTGAGATGGCATTGGAATATGGGGCCTTTGGGAGGAAATTCCTTCATGAGGGTGGAGCTTTCATGAATGGGGTTAGTGCCCTAACCAAAGAGAGTCAGAGAGCTCTCTTGCCCTCTTGATCATGGAAGGAACTGAGAAAACAGCACCCAGAAGAGGGCTCTTGCCAGAACACGAACAGGCTAGCACCCTGATCTTGGACCACTGGCTTCCAGACTGGCAAGAAATACATTTCTATTGTTGATAAGCCCACTGTTGATGATGCTCTATTAAACAGTTTGAACACCTGCCAACCCTTCTCCTTTTCATGGAACTGCCAGCTCCCCCTAGCTGCCCCTGGTGACTTATTTAGTGAGAAGTTCTGGTGAGCAGGTATGGAATAACGAATGAATCACTAAGTGGTGGAAAGATGAATGACTGACAGAAGCCAGGGGGTCTGCCTGGTGGACATCAGACACGCAAGATCACACCTGTGCATCCATAGCTGTGTTTGTTAAGATGCCCCGGCACGTGCTCTTTCTCTGCAGCTGGGCCTCCTCAGTAATTTGTAAATGCCGTGACCTCTTGGGCCACATAACCTCAAGCCTGTCCACCTGGGATCTGTGGGGCGTCATCTCCCAGAGGTGCCCAGAGCTGCAATCCTGTCCTGCCTTTGCTGTCTCCACATGTTGCAGAGAGCCCCTGACAACAGCCACGTCAAATCACTGCAGTTCTAATGGGCTGGGCATGCCTGGTACCCTGACCTTTACAAGGACGTATGGCTGGCTGGTCCTCAATGGAAGTACACAGGACTCAGAGCAGGACCAAATCTAACTCTCCCTAGAAGTTTTAGCAGCTGGCTCTGCCTTGGGAAGTAACAATGGAATATTCTGTGAGAGTCACACTTGGCTTCCTTACGATGCCTATTCAATAGACTGTTTTGATGGCAACATCACAAATCCATTTTGTGAAAAGCCAACGATATTTGCACCCAAGAATTCAATAATAGGACATGAAACTCGGGGAAAGAAATAATCAAATTGTCCATCCAGAGTGGAGTTAAAATTGTCATAAACATTGATCCTTCATTGCAGGGAACAGAAATAATAAACAGTTGTTGAAATTGCATAGCTGCAGAGATTTCATTCTCTAATTGTCAAAAAGCATTAAACATCAACTATTTATTTTGCAGCAGAGGAAGCAAAAACAGACTTCAGTGCATCGCTTCACCAGAGGTTGTCCCTAATTGTCATGCATGGATTGCAACAGAGGTTACTGAGAAAAATTGTTTGCATTTATTAATCAAAAGGAGTCAAAGGCACACAAGATATCATCAAGGCTCCCTTGTGCTGGGGGTAGGCTGACAACCACCATTCCTGATGAAGTGTTCGCCGAGTGTTTGCAATCTGTTCAGAGCCTTTTTTCTTTGCAGGTGCAAACCTTTCTTTCTGAGACATAAAAGAAACAATTGAAAATTAACCATAGTAAACATCGTGATGCAGGTTTCAATCTTCCATTTTTTAAGACAATGGCAGAGGTATAATTAATTTCAAAGCAATATTTGTGCTCTTTCAAAACCCATTTGTGCACATCAGCGTTTCATTAGTTGCGTATTAAGCACTGTTGCTTCTCTCCCCTCTCTTCTGCCCCTTTGTTTTTTTTTTTTTTAATTAGAAAGTTGAACTACTCCAGAGATGTCTTTTACTCCAAAGCATCCATGCATAGATGATGATCTTGCTCAGCCTGTTGGATCAGTAGAATAAGTCAGAACTGCTTGGCTAAAATCAGGCAGCAGAAAATAGATGAAGAGAGAAAGAATTCCTTTTTGATGATGGTAGCCAAGGCAGTCTCACTAAACTGCTGCTACTGAATCATGTTTAATATACTCATTGTAGGTACCTTTTGATATGTTGATGCTCCTTAATTGCCCCCCTCCCCCACCCCACTTGGTTTTCAGCTCATCCCCAGGCAAGATGAATGAAAGGAAAACATAACCAGTGTCTGTTGTTTTGCTTGACATCTAAATGTTAGAAGCGTGTTTTGCATATTTTGTTTTTAACCACTATCTGCCTTTTGGACATTATATTCAACTGGTGATATTTCCTGCATCATCAGAGATAGCTATTTATAACCTTTTCCCTTAAGGTCCATCCATTAATTTTATCCATCTAGGGCAGGAGATTGACTTTTTCAAACAGTGTGCAAGGTTATTCGGGTTAATGAAAATATAACCCTTTATTGTGCTCCGTAAAATGGCACAATTTAACATGAATTCTGTGGTCATCATTAATGTTTTATAGTAAATAAAAACAATGCTTAAGATTTTGATTAAGGTGCTTATTAAGTGGTGAGTTATTTAGTTACTTGTCAATAATCAAATATGTATGTGTGGATATATACATTATACATACACATGAAACTCCATTTGTATTTAAAGTCCTTAATTTGAGTAGCTCCAGTGGATGCATGGTGAATGGAATATTTGCTAGAGAAAATTCAGCATGGGAGACCAAATGGACCTTAACCTTGATGGATGCCACAGCCCCACCTTCTGGGAAAGTCACGTTTGATGCTTGTTCTGAACATGTCCGGCCAACAGGACAGGTTGTGACCTGCTGTCTCTCATCAGTGTTAATTTCACAGTAGTTATTGAGACTCTATTCTGCATTCTGCATCGACCTTTTAACAAACTATGACGCCATGGGATCCACAGCATTAAAATGGCTCATGGATATCATGCCCCATGATAGGTGTTGCACACCTTTCCAAGACTGGAAGAAGAAGAATTTATATTTAAATTGCTCTTGACTATTATATATTATATCTTGACTATTATGGAAATCCATAAATATTTTATTTGGATATTGTAGGGAAGCAGGAGAAATTCCTCCATCCCTCTGAGGTTCTGCTTGGGCTGGTCAAACAAACAAATTAACATCAGACAGATTAGTAGGGAAAAAAGACCAAATTTAACTACATCCATATGGAGACTTTACATCACTATAAATTCTAAAGTAAATGAGAGAGACCAGGAATGGGATACAGGCCTGAAGTATCTAGAAGAAAGAGTGTATGACTTCATGTAATAAAACTTTGGCTCTAGATGTTTGCTCTGCCTTAAAATAGCTTTCTCCATGTGCGACCTGGTGGCCTACTGTTTAAGTCCACTGGGCACAGGCCACCTATATTCCAGAGGTCAGGGTTTGCAGCCCGGGGAGCAGGGGGCAATAAAGATGAGCAACTAAATAAATAAGTGTTTCTTCCTTGTCTCTCCTGCCTGCCTGCCTACTTACCTTCATTCCTGCCTGCACTTTTAACAACAATGACAGAAAAGGATAGCTCTCTCTGATTAAAAAAAAAAAAGAAAAGAAAGTTTGTTTCTGGAGTTGGCGCTATAGCTAGATAATCTTCATTCTTCAAGAAAATGCTAAGAATTTCTCTTGAGGCCCAAAGGGCTTCCACTGACCTTCTACATACCACATGAATCGGAAAAGGCCTGTTCTGGGCATCTTGGAAAAAGTCTGTCTGATTGTAGTGTCTTTAAAGCAATGACACAGCTCTCTTGTCCCCTTCCTTAGCACTGAATATGGCAGGAAGAACTGACATTGTAAAATACAAAGTGCTATGGAGCTAAGAGCCATTCTCATAGTCCGTAAATTGTCTGGGCCTAATCGTGGTCTTGGAGACACTCAGCTGCACGTATGTCACCCTTGGTTGCCTATTAGACTTGACGAAATGATAGTGTTTGTTCGGTTACCCGTCTGCTAGGTCTCAGGTAGAGAGACCCTACAACAGCCAGCACTTGGCAGTTTGTAGTTTGACCCCCCAACCCCCAGAGAAGAGAGGAAGGCTCACCCAGGGACCGGTCCCTGCAGCCGTGCCTGCCTCCTGCCTTTCTTTGGAGGAAACCACCTGCGTTAAACCTGAATGGGACTAAAGCTAAGAGGTCTTGATGGCTAAGCCGGCAGGACAGGTTTCTGGCTTTTCCACCTCACTGGACAGGCAATGACTTTGAGGATTGTTCTTTTTGGGAAATAAGATACTAGTTTTCCTGACTGTTGTGAAAAGACCCTCTGTGCTTCTGGTGTCTCTGCTTTCCCTCTGGGATCTGAACATCAAGCCCCACAGTGTTGAAACCACACAAGGAAAGCAGAGGGCACCAGCAACGCAGCCGGAGTCTTTTTTGGCAAAGCTCATGTTATCCCTTGATGCTCATTTCTGACCATGAACAGCATAAGCTCCTTGGATAAGGGAGAGTCAGTGTCCGACAGCGTGGCAGAAAAAAACTAAAGACAAATCCTCAAAAGAGCAATTCTCCACGCCTGTGGGACTCCCTCAGGTGTGTGTCAGCCTCCTGTCAACCTGAGAGATGGCCCAGGTGCTTCTCTCTCACGCGGGCTCTGCTGACTCCCTGGACACAGGGCGGCTGACATCTCCATCCTGAGTCATGCTGAAACATCTGAAAGGTCACTTGGAAGTGCACCAGTTGAAAACTGTCAGCCTTCCGCAAGCAAGTGGTTGTTAAAGAACATACTCAAGTTGCCCCGTAATTTACTTGTTCAAGATGTCCCGGAGGCTGCATTTTGATGCTGGAGACAGTCGGCAGAGCAGTCAATTTTACAGCTGAAGGCCTGCGCTCCGGAGGCCTCACAGCTGGGAAGGCACTGACGCCCTGTGTGGCTTCCCAGACAAGAGGGTGTGCAGGCTTCATGTGCCCAGTAATGAAGGTTAAGTCTAGGGTAGCTCTGTTTATTTTCTAGGTCAATAATTTCAATGACTTCTTTTCAAAGACTTCCTTCGGAGAGGAGAGAAGTGGTTCCGCTCAGATGTAGAGTTAAAGTGTCTTCAGTGAGAAATGCTGTGTTTTTCTTTTGAGAGCCAAAGGCCACATACTGATCAAGAAATATAGACTCCATTCGACATGGAACACGGTGATTTGAACTGTGATGGAAATTCAAATTGTAGAGCTTCCAAAAATGTTATTTGCCTACTGTGGCAAGTTCTGGGGAGACTAAAATTTTCTATTCGAGTCGATTAAAAAAACACAAGACTATTTTATTCTCTTTTCATGAATCTAAAATGACTAGCTGCTTAACCAAATTGAAAGAAGTCCATTCATTCATTCATTTTATAGGAAGTATTTAATGAGTACCTCTGTGACAAACCCTGAGCTAGTTTCTAGATATAAAGACGAGGACTCATGTTCCTCCTTAAAGCTCTCATGTCTCAACAGGGAGATGACCACACAGAAAGTCCATTAATTTACGACTGGGTGTCAATGTTCCCATTATGTTAGGCACTGGGTGACAGTGGTGGACAAAAGAGACCATCCCTATCTTCATGGGGCACACGTATCTAACGTGAGACAGACATGAAACCAGTGACGACATAGTTATTAATAAATGATCAGTGCTGCGAGCACATGGACTGGGTCATTTGTCCTCATGGAAGGAGACAGGAGTCAGGGACACAAGGCTATCAGAAAAAACAATAAAAATAAGAATCTTTGTGAACATTTTTTTTAAAAAAGGAAGTGATCGCTGTATGAAAAAATCAGAACTTTGTTGAAGGGTCATGTACTTACTGGATAGTTTAGGATCTTAGCTTTTGTGTTTCACTTCATTTTGTAGACAGGCACCGTGTTCACTGTGGTTCTGGACTGAGACCCACATTCATGGTCAACTGTACTCCTCTAGATTTTTCACTATATGTTATTGTACTGGGGTGGATATCTGGAGTTACATAATACTGGAATCTCAAATGTCAATGCTATTTTAGCCAAGTCTAATGCATATGAGACAGTTTTTCTGCATTGAAATCCTGGGTACAAAAATATAAGACATATCACAGCAACAGAGGCGGGAAGTGGACCTGTGCTCTAAGAGTCTCTTTCGTCAAATCCATGGAGAATTGTTTTGCCAAGTGTGTCATTACTTCCATATCACCATTTGTTCCATATGGGCGCACTTTCAGAATAAAATTTGTTATTTCTTTTATCACGAAATAAATCACTCTTTATTGAAGAATTAAAATATACAGTAAAATAGACAAAAGTAAAAACACACAATCCCAGTTTTGTGGGGTTTTTTTCTCACTTCTTATACACTTTTCTCTTTCTTTCCTTTGTAATTTAGATTTCATTGTGTTTTCAAATTTGCATTTTCAATTAACATCACAAGATATACTTTTACTGTCACTGTTATTTATCTTTCATATCTTTCATATTTTATCTTACCATTTTATACATTTCCAAAATTCCAGCTAGTGGGAGTCCCATAGTTTATTCCCCTATTGCTTTTGACTTAGGTGGTTGTAATTTGTTTCCTATTATGAATCACACAACAAGATGTACTTTAAGGTATTTTAAATATATATTTTGAAGTATTTGCTTGACTTAAGCACGAGCTGTGAGATGATTGGATTGAAAGCAGGCAGAGACCCTGGTGGCTCAGGAGCTAAGCCAGCAGCTGGGGCGTGGCCTACGCAAAGCCTGAGACCCAGGGCGAGGCGGAACAAATGAAAATAAATAAGCAATAAATAAAAGTGCTTCCTGTCCTCCTGCCCTCCCTCCCTTCCTTTCTTCATGCTTCTCTCTTAAAAAAAAAAAAAAAATGTAGCTAGAATTCCAAGGCTCTTTAGACTTAACGATGTAGTGGAGGATGTTTGTCTCAAAAATCACCGACCACAGGTAGCTGGAGCAGCCGGAAGCGCTTACACCCACCTCCCAAACCCGCCCCACATTTGTGCACTCTCCACATGGTGTGCTCTCGCCAGGCTTTGTGGGAGGAAAGAAGTGGACAGCGCTTGACCTCACGCAGCGCATGCTCAGTCAGCTGGGCGTTGTCAGCAGGACAAGTACAGAGCCTCCAGCGTCTCCCTCAGGCCCCATCTTCCCCTGCTTTTTCCTGACCATCTCCCCACCTACTGAGCCAGCCTCTGCTGTTCTTCGTCTACTCTGTCACCAAGGGTCTGCCTTCTGGGGACCACACTGTTGGGTTCCTTGTCCTCTGATTTTCACTTGGGTCAGTGGACAGCTCGGACAGGCTGTATGAGAGCAGCAGGAGGCCGGAGAGCCCCAGGCTGTTCCCCGCTTCATTGCACAGCTGGTGGCCCCCTGTGGGCACAACTGCAGGTGGGGGTCCCTGCTCTAAGCTCTTGATGGGCCCTGGTAGCATCCTTCCTCCCTTGCCTCATCAGATACAGGGGCAGGACTGGATTTCACTACGGCTAGTCTCTGGGTGCTTCACTGTCCCTTGTTGCTTTACCCAGTCCACCTCTGCAAGCAGCACTTTGTAAAACTCTCCTCCCGAAGAAGCCTCTGAACTTCTTATCTGTTTCTTTTGGGAGGAGGTGCCTCCCTACCCAGTTTAGAGTCCGTGGTTCACTAATTACTCACCCAGTCCACCTCCACCTTCTCACCTGTATGGCCAGTCACAAGCGCCAGTACCCAAGTGATCAAATTGTGCTCAAGAATTGTTTTTCACGTGTGCTCTGGTGGCTCAGGGGTTAAGCCCAGATTACATGCTCTCAAGGTTCGCAGTCCAGGTGGGTGGGTGTGGGGTACAGCTAACTAATTACAAAAGTTTCTTTCTCCCTGTCTGCCTAAAAAAAAAAATAGGGCTTTTAAGTTCTATCCTCAAAATAAACACATAACGCTTCCTGACAATCCTTCTAAATTTTCTTGGCATATTATTTTTTTCTTGTGTCTAAAATAGCCATTTCAGATGTTTCCTCTTTTATCAAACCCTTCAGCATTTGGTCCCTACTTACTATCAGGTATTCATTCCTCACTGCTTACTATTCACTTTCCAGTGCCTTTCATGTTTGCGGACCATGTTCTGCTACATTGTTTTTATTCTTTGCCTTAAACACATTAGGCTCCTAATTGCCTCCAACTTCCTTGAGAAAACAGATTCTCTTTCTCATCAGCCAGTTTGCGCAGTTACTCGCCCACCCGGGTGCCCACTCTCTGAGCCTTCCTTGTGCTCAACAAGACAAGTGTCCTTGCTTCCTGGAAAGCAGCCCTATTCCTGTGTCCTGGCTTCCAGCCCCTTCTCCTGGTCCTGTAATTGCTCTCACTGTGCAGCACTGATTTCTGTCTCCGCCAGATCATCCCCATGAGCACTCAAGAATATGCCAAGATTTCCCCTGGTGAATGTCACCTCCCACACCCTGCCCTCAACCACAGACCCCTCTGCTCTGCAAGCTTCCACCTCCTCCCATTCCATCCTCTCTCTGGCCATCTCCCCACAGGGCTCTGGCCTGACCCACTAAAACTGCTCTTGTCAGGGCCACCAACAACCCACCAGACTCTCCGCACGATGGTCTTTTCTGTCCTCATTTTGTTTATCCGTTGGTGGTATTTGATAGTTAACTGCAGCCACCTTGAAGGCATCTTCGGTCTCTTGCTTCTGAGGTCGCCTTGCTCCGCTATGGCTTCTCCAGGTTTCTTTGCTGGTGCTCCCTCCACTCGAGTCTGAGCGCAGAGGAGCCCAGATTCTCCTTAATCTGTCTCCCCTCTTGACAATTTCATCCAGTCCTTCCACTTTTAGTGCTACCTGCGGGCTGACAAGACACCGTTTTTATATCCAATCCTGACATCTCTCTTGGCTCACGTATCGTTGACTTGGCATCTCTAAATCAAAGGGTCTTGACTTTGCACCCAGTCTTCCTCAGCCCACGCGCTGATCACATACCTGGGAGGGAACTCTGGTGCTTCTCTCCAGTCCTCGCGACAGCTCTGCCATCTTCCACCTGCTGAAGCTGAGCACCAGTCACTCTTTCTCGATTCCGGTTTTGCCTGTCTCACCCACAAAAAAAGGCTCCACCTCCAAACCACACCCTCAAGCCAGTGCACCTCTCCATCTCCCTGCTTCCACCTGGTCCCAGCTACCTTTATCTCCTACCTCTGGCTAGCCCCCCATGTCCGCACTGCGCCCTGGCAGCACGTTTCAGCACGGCCACTGCAGTGGCCTTTCAAAAACCCTCCACGTCACTACCATGTGTTAAATCTGCCATCGAATTGAATTCCGGTGCAAAGGGAATAAACTCCAATGCTTTTGTCTGACCGACAAGACTCTACCTGAGCTAAATGCACCCCTGCTGTCTCTGTCATCAGCTGCCAACACCACCCCTTTGCTGACCACGGTCCAGCTGTCACGCCGGGTCGTCTCTCTCTTGAATACATCAAGCTCCCAGCCGCCCCTACCTTTGCTACTGCATCCCCCTCTGTGACTTTCCCTGAAGTTCCAGGGATTGCTCAGTTGTCCCCTCTGCCCTGAGTCCTCTGGGAGCAGCTCACCTGCTTCTGCCTCTGTCTGCCACCCTGTGCACTTTTATCATCTGGCCAGATCTCACGAATTAACTTTGCTTACTCATTGTTTGTCTTGTCTGCTCTCCACTGCCCGCCCCGCCAAAGCAGTGACCCAGAAAGTAGAGCTTTGCTTTTTTCCATGAAGTCCCTGCCCAGAACAGTGCCTGGCACATCTGCCGTTCTCTGAACTGTGTTTAATGATGAATGAGTTTAGTAGTCACAAAACAGCTGATCAGCCTTAGCTTCAATAACGACAGCACACAGAAGTAACACGCATGCTCAGCGCTCTGGAGAGGAACTCAGATCTGCTTTAGCTCTGAGTCTGCTGTTTTATACAAGACTCTCAATGACTCTGGGAAATATAGCTTGTTTTACCCATTGTGCAGAGGAGGAAACTGAGGCTCAGAGATTGAGCGACTTGCCCAGGGTCACATAGGGAACAGGAGAGACAGGAGAGCAAGCAGCTGTACTGGTTGATTAATCTAGTTCTAATTTGGGACAACTGTGACATCACAGCTATTAGGTATTTTATTGTGTGATGGTTAGTTTTATGTAGCAGATTGTTGGGCCACAGGGCCCAGTAATTTGGTCAAACATTATGCTACTGTTTCTGTGGAGATGTTTTTCAGATAAGATTACCATTTAAGTCAGTCAGTTGGGAGTAAAGCAGATTGTGCTCCACATGATGGTAGGCCTCACTTGATCAGGTGAAGACCCAAGCAGCACGAGAAGGGACCCCCTCCAGAGAAGGAGGGCCCCGCCAACAGATTGGAACAGCCACCCTTCTCTGAGCATCCAACTTGGTGGTCTCCCGCCTACAGGGAAAAAGGATTTGCATTCCAGTTTATAGGCTCTTAGAAACCTTCCCTCTTTGTTTTGAGTCTTGGTGCTTTATAGATAAAAAGAAAGAAACAGGTGTTGGAATGAGAGAGAGATAAGAAATTGTAGAGAATGAGAAGTAACTCGCTGTGGTGCAGTGAGCGGGGACCAGGCTCCGTCCTCCCATGGGCCTGATACTTTGATCTAGTTCCCAAGAGAGAGTGTGATTTCTGGAAAAGGTCAGGTGGGTAAAAGATTGAGAATGTTTTCAAGCTTGAATCACAAGTGGTGAAATCTGGCATCATGGTGCTCTAGGATTTTGTAGTGTGACCCCAAAATGTCCATTTGAGGGCACACAGTTACGCCCAGCTCCAAAGACAAAAAGGGGCTCTGATGAGTTGTCTCTCCAGCTCCCGCAATGTGTCTGTGCCAAGCTGACCAGGAAGCACTTGGTTGAGAAGTTTGGAGAGCTTGATCCAGTTAGCAACTCAAGTCCTTAATGTGCTATTATGTCCAAAAAGACTTTTCAATTGCCATGTTTTAAATTGGAAGATGAAAGCAGAGATATTTCCTTAAATATTTATTTCATTAATAATCACAAGATAATCATTGCTTTTTATTTTGAATTAACTTTTCCATTTGGGTTCAATGCACATTTCATAAACATTCTTTTCTCTTGATGTGCAGGAACTTAATTACGAAAGCACAATTGGACTTGTACTCTGTATGAAAATAAAGCAAATGAAATTGTCTGCCCCCGCAAAGATTGTTGCAAGGAAGAAACACAATTGAAGATGACAATTCTCCACTACCCAGGAATTGCTTTTGAATGAAGTTTGGGGATTATATGCAGTTAGACAACAGTACATTTTCCATGACCGTTCATGTTCAAGGACTTATTTTAAAAATAAAATGAAGACAGAAAAATAGCCCATGATAACAAGTGTCCACTCTACCTTAGTCTTTTCTACATCGATGTAACACAGTGTTATGTCTAAGTCAGAAACCATACATTGAAAACTGCAGAAAACAAACGAAGTGCCCACTAGCAGCCTGTAGGAAAACCATGTTGGTAAGGTGTGGCATCTCTTTAAACCTCCTTTTTCATGACCCAGTATCCAGTCTTCCATCTTGTTGTATGACTCCTTCCTCCCACTCTGACCAGATATGGCAAAGTAAAAGATGAGCGAATATTGAGTCTGGTGCCTTGGCAGCGCCTGGCGTGGATGGACGTTTATGGCTCTCCTGGTTCCTGGCAGTTAGATCTGCAGCTGGCTCCCCCTCCACCCCACCAGCAGGAACTAACCCAGGAAGGCTGCCATGCATAGGAGCAGGGAGTGGGGTGGTGGGGGGAGCCACGGACAAAATGCACACAGACGGCAGTGGAGCAGATGCAGAGTTGTGCAGTATGATGGCACACCCCACCCTCCAAACCCAGGTCCCCACAGATAGGACTTTGTGTCCTCTCTCTGGCTGCCTCTGGGGCCTGGTTTGTGGATCCTCATCTCTGCAGACCCCAGTGGTGCCCAGGGTCCTTGGTAGCTTCCAACCCATAACATTTGCCCCTGAGTTGAACTCTGAGTTCATGCAGCAGCTGAGCCTTCAGGAGTCCTTCCCCCAACACTTTGGTGGGCTCAAGGTGGTCTGACCAGGGTCCTGACTCAGTTTCCCTACTTAATGACTGCCTGCTCCTTCGCCGGTTCTTTACTGTAGGGTGGAATCCCAGCACACCAGCGTCATCTCTCTGTTGCTAAGCTCCTCCCACAATGGCTGCCTCCTGTGCTGATCCTGTCCTCATGGTCAGATCCTCTGAAACAATGACCACTACCTGTGGACCTTCTGTTTTTTCTCTGCCAGATCTATCATCCTGGTTGGTTACCCAAAGGTCCCAAATCTGAGTTGAGCTGGAGTGATGACCTCCTCAGACACACTCTTCAGGGTTGCCTGGCTGTTCCCTTTACCATCCCCTCACCTTTGAGATTGTGTTCCTGTGACCTGGCTGCCATCACATAGTGGGGAGTGAGTGAGTCTTCAGCCAGTTCCATATGCTGCCCCATCTCTGACAAATGTCCCTTGAGAAATATTTCAGGAAAGAATTTTATCTGGTCACTACAGGCAATGATCAAAGAAAAGTGATTCCACTGTGTTTGCTCCACAACATCAGTGAAGGAAGTCAAGAACAGTCTCAGAAGGGGCATAAAATATGCAATAAAGGCCACTCCATAATGATCGAGCATCACGTCTCGAATGTGGCACTCTCCACAGCCAAGCGCGCAATGTGTAATTATTCCTCACATCACTGTAAAACAGAGAGTGGGCACATGCCAGTCGCCCCTTATAAATAAGGAAATGAGGGAAGAACCAAATCGTTTTTCCAAAGGAAACAGCCACTACAAAGTCAAATGAAACTCGATAATCTTTGAAACCAGTTTTGATGCACTTAAAATGTCAGTATAAATCTCCATCTCAGATTTCCACCCACCTAAGACAAGCACATGGCATATCTGCTGTTGGGAATCCCAGTGTTGTTTGAACCAGTTTACAAACCACCCGTGAAAACCAGTCTGATTACTTGCAAATGGTTACATGTCTAATGGAAAAAACCACAGAATTCCTGCCCTATTGCTTCTGTTCTAATCTCAGTTCTACTACATATTTACATTACTGTTTTGTAAGGATTAAATGAGTAAACAGATAATTGATGATTTTTAAAAATTTTATTGAGGTAACTTTAATATAAAAATATATGTAAAATATATATGTGTGTACATATACACACGCATAAGTTTAAATGTGCAGTTTCAATATTCATCAAATATATGCAGCATAGCACACCCACCACCAAATTGCCTATAGTCTCTACCACTGTCCATTGGAAACTTCCAGAACTTGTTCCCACTCTCCCCACTGCCCTTCTCCACTGGTAACTTCAGTTCTCTTGTCAATGTCAAAAGGTTGGTTTTTGTTTAGTCTGTTTGTTAGCTTTGTTTCCCTATATGCCATATAAGTAAGATCATCTGGTATTTGTCTTTCTTTTCCTGGCTTATTTCACTTTGCATCATCCCCTCTAGTCCTAACCATGCTATCACAAATGTCAGAATTTCAATCTTTTTTAGAGTGGTATAGTATTCCATAACAGTTTTACCATCTTACACACCAACAGTGTAAAAGTGTTCCCTTTTCTCTGCATCCTCGCCAACATATATTGTTTCCAGACTTTCGGATAATAGCCATTCTCACAGGTGTGAGATGATATCTCATTGTTATTTTGATTTGCATTTCCCTAATAACAAACAAGCAGGAACATCTTTTCATGTTCCTGTTGGCCATCTGTATATCTTTTTAGGAGAAATGTCTGTTCAGATCTTCTGCCCATTTTTGATTGGGTGATGATGTTTGATTAATATATGTGCTTGGCAGATGTGAGCCTTACATGATCAATAACTCTTACTATGGCATGATACTGACATTTCACCTTGACCCCCAAATGGAATAAATGACCTCTTTTGACCACCCTTTTGATTCATAACAACCGACTCGAAAGATCTGATTTAAAAAAGAAATCAAATATACCCTCTAAGTTAGATAAGCTGAATGTGCTTAATCTAATGGTTCTACAGCTTCTAAGGCAATGGAAGAAGGGTGATTAGAACACTGAAGGGGTCAGATTCAAAAGTCTCCAGCTAGGTGGCAGGAAAGTAAAAAGTCACCTGATGAAAGGCAATAGGGAAAAATGTCAGTCTTGGTAGCTAAACAAAGCCTGCCTTTGGGCTATGTCAGTGATGGCAGTTCATGATGAATCAGTTCTAATATGCTTGTTTGCATCTTTTTGGTACCTTTAGCAAATAATTGCCTCTCTCACATGCTCAAAAGAAATGTGTGTGTGTGTGTGTGTGTGTGTGTGTGTGTTTATTTTTTTCAATTGTTTTCTCTGCGAGAGACATTTTTCCTGTTTTTACTTCAAATGAGTCTGTGTTTAGGTCAGAGATGGATTTATGGACTTAATCCCCTTTGGTTTCAAAGATTCCAATTATTCTAGCAACTCAGCATGCAATCGGTAAGATATATTTGTACTATTTATGTAAATCTAATTTGTGTTCTTGGGAATTTGGGTTTTGGTTTGTTCTCTTTTCTCCATTAGAGTGAAAATTCCTCAAGTGTAAGACCCATGTTTCTGTGCAGCCTAAGAAGCAAATGCATCTATTAAGTGCCTAATTCTATCCGATGCTAAGTTGGGCAAATGTGAGGCGATTTCAGGGCTTAGTCAGTCTTGCCTTTGGTTCTGTGTCTCGGAGGCCAACGCGCTTCACCTGTGACAGTCTCTATGGAATGTTCGCTGAGAGCTGACATTGTGTGGAGACGCTTCAGAATGCTTTACATGGTAGCCAAGGTCTGACTGAATCCTTCAACAATGTCGTCAGGCTGTTTCCATTGCTTTCCCAAGTTACAGGTTAGGACACCGAGCAGAGGAGATGCATATTTGCTGCAGTTCGTGGCTGCGTATGTGGATTTAGGGGGAAAAAAATCACTCCAGTTCCCAGCCCGCCTTCTCCACAGCATGTGTCCGTACAGCGAACCTGCAGTGAACAGAACCTTCTGGAATTCTTGGATGACACGGGCACTTTCCTTGAAATGAATGTGGGGCACATATAATAATAGTAGTAGGGTAGGCTACCTGGGCATAGGTATCTTTCTCCTTGAGCCCTAGACGTAATAGACAAAAATTAACTCTACAACATGGAGAAGAATGAGAAATGCTAGTGATTTCCTGGATGTAAGAAGGGAGTCAGAAGAGGCTTTATGAAGACTGAACGTGGAGGGAATCATGGCCGCAGGAGAGACTTCCCAGGAATCCACAGACCACATGACAGCAAGGAGGGCGAGGACATGGGATACTGGAATAGCATAATTTATAAGGCTGATCTAAGAACGCTAGAGGATTTTCTAAACCAAAATAGAACATTCTCTTCAAACAGCCATAAAGTATTCAGGAAAGCTAAGCATGAATTATGCTGAAAATAAAATCTCAATAAATTCTAAAAAGGCGAAACATTAGAGGTCACTCTTGTTGCCCAGACTACATTAAAATCTGAAATTAGCAATAAAAGGTAGAAAAACATTTCGTGGAGTGAGGATAAAAATAAATCCTTTTAATTTGTCCTGTGTGATTCATGACTATTATTTAGAAAGGAATGACAAATGTCATATATATAATGGCAGCAAAGATACAATGAAGGCTGCTTTCCATGAGTCATGGATGGAGATGGGAAGAACTAGTGAACCGAGCATCTCTTTAGAACAGAACCAGCAGAGATGAATTTGCTTCTGCGCCAGCGCCTCACTGCCTGGGGTTCAGTCTTGCTTTGCCAGAGCAGGACTTTTTCCATTTTGTTCAGAATTGGATCCCAAGGCCCAGCACAGACTCAGATTTAAGTCAGGCAATTCATATATTTTTGGTGAAAATCTTTTATTTAAGCCTCTCCGCTCTGCACATAATCTCACTCAATGGGGCTACTGACATTTAGTTACAATTCTCTTCCATCTCCAACAAATGCCATGCCTGGCCAAGCATGAGAAATAAAGACCATCTTACATTTATATAAACTCAGCCACTGAAAAAGCTATTCATGTAATGCTTCTAGTTTTGATCCTTAAGGGAAGATGATTATTCCCATTTCTCAGATGTGAACACTAGAGCCCAGTTTATCACACCTGGTTAAGTGATAGAGCTAACACTTGAACTCAGCTACTCTCATTGAAAATTAGACTCTACATAAATATAAATAAGTTGACATTTATTAAGTATCTACTATGTGGTAGGTAAGCACTGTGCTGGAGAAGGTGTTTATAATCTCTCTCCATTTTCTATACAATTGAAATCAGATAGAAATCTGTCAAGATTGCAAGTAGAGGAGTCAGAACTTGAGCCCAGGTCATGGGTTCAAGTCTCATACTCTTTTCCAAAGCACATCACCCCTCTTCTGACCCCAGGAATTTGACTTCACCATTCTCTGGGCTTTGACAAGTAAAAATTCCAATGCAATTTAATTCTGCTCTGAATCTTTTCTCAGGGAGGTTGCTGCTTTTGTAATATGAAAGTGATGCTTTATGAAACTGAGCTACGGGACTGAGAAAGCAAAACTCTATTGATTGCTTAATAGCTGCTACATAAATCACCCTGGACACCCATCGTCCATTACTCTTCAAAGAGCAGGAGCCCCATATCTGGAAGAAGCTGAACACAATGCATGTCAGAATCCAGTAAGAAAGACACACAATAACGGTGGTTTATAAATATTTCATAGACTCAAGTTATTTGTCCTGTCGTTCTAGTTTTTATAACCATTATCATCAGTTATTTTTAAGAGAATATGTACAAGAGAAGCTAAAATTCAAACAGGTAACTATAGTAATATTATGAAAGCACAAATCATCTGGATTAATTTTGTGTGAATTGCAGTCTAAAAGATATCAATTTGTTGATTTAAGAAATAGGTTTGGAGACAGACGTGCTTCCTGGGCACCTTTATATCCCAGGATGAAGAGCTCTAATTACTGAGTGTGAAGCCCACTTGGTGTTTGCTACAAATTTCAGAGCCATGAATTTAAAAGCTACTTAGTGTTCCATATTTTAAATGTGTTCTGAAATCTGAATCAAATTCCAGCTACACAAGAAAACTTTCCTGAAAGAATAAACTGTACCGTTTCGTTTTTCCAAGGGAAATGGAAATAGTGAAGACTCTGTTAGGACATGTAACATGCTGACATTTGGACTCATTTATTCATTCTTTCACTCATTTACAAGTTCAAGGAACATTTATGGGACAGCTGCTAGGTGTCTTCTGGTTAATTGTTTCAGAGAAGGACATACATGCCAGTAAACTGGAGGTAGAATACTTCATTGGTTAATATACCTCCAGAAACATATTGATATATAATAGACACAAAATCAGCTGCACATATTTCATGTGTATAGTGTGATAAATTTTGACACACACACACACACATATATACACCTGTAGAATGAAGATAGTGAATATATCTGTCATTTCCTCAACATTCCCATCTTCTTTGTAATCTCACTCTCAGTTCTCCAGGCTACCACTGGTCTGCTTCTGTCACTGAAGATTAGTGTGAATTTTGTAGAATTTAAAATAATTGGAATCACATGGCAGGTACTTTGGAGGGGGTTCCGCTGTCTTTAATTCAGTATAATTATTTTAAGGTTTATCCATGGTTACATGTATAAATAATTTATTCCTTTTATTTTCTATGTCATTTTCCATGGTGAGTACTATAACCTGCTTATTTGTTTTTGTTGATACACTTTTATGCCATTTCCCGTTTGAGTCTGTTATAAATAAAACTGTGACTATTTGTGTACAAATCTCTATGTAGATTTAATTTTTCTTTACTCTTGGATAAAAACATAGTGCAATAGCTGATACACTGGTAGGTGTATGTTTAACTTTGCAAGAAACCACTGAAATGTTCTCCACACACTCCCACTGGAAGTGAGAGCGCCGGGTACTTCTCATTCTCCCCGGCACTTCCTGTGTCAGTCTTTTTCATTTTAGCCACATGTGATTTGTAAATATTCTTTCCAAGTCTATGGTTCATCTTTTCTACCTCTTACCAGTATCTTTTGGAAAGCAGAAAAACACATATAGTTGGATCTTGTTTTGTTTTCCTTTTTTAAATTCACTCAGAAAATCTCTACTTTTTGATTTGCTTCATCCATACACATTTGATGTTAATTGTTGATGTGTTTATTTTACATCATTTCACTTTTTATATTTGCTTTTTGTGTCTCAGGGCTTTTATTTTTGTTCCTCTGTTTCTTCTTTGCTTTATTCTTTTGTATTAAAAAGATATTTCCTAGTATACTCAATTAATTTCCTTGTTGACCTTTTAAATGTTTTGAATTATTTTCTTAATGGTTGCTCTGAGGATTGCAATCTATATCTAATTTTTTCATAATCTATTTCAGATTAATACTAGCTTAATTTCATGAAACTGGAGAAACTTTTCTCCAATACAGTTCAGTTCCCTCCTCCCTTCTTTGTTCTATTGTTATCATATACATTCGATCTATATGTGTGTAGACAGCAACATAGTTTTGTAAACATTGGTATTTGCAGTATTAGATCTTTTGTAGAAGTTCAGTAGAGGAGAAAACAAATATATAAAGTATGCTATATGAAACTATATCTGCATCATATGAATAATCTTCATCTCTTCATATGGATCAAAATTACCATTAGGGTCATTTCCTTGCTCCAATAAACTTCCATTCTCTACCTACTCCATGGTGCCATTATTGTCATATGTATCATCTAAATTATATGTTATAAATTCAATAATGCAGTTTTATAATAATTGCTTGTGCAATATTCTTTTCATCAATTAACAGGAGAAAAAAGAAATAAATAATTATGCTGTTTCTTAAAAATAAATACCTACAACATTACCTTTACTGGTCCTCTGCATTCCTTTGTGTAGAGTTGTTAACAGTTGTCATTTCTTTGCAGCCAGAAACACTCGAATTAGTATTTCTTGAGCACAGATTTTTTTACACAGTCTGTTTCAAATAAAGTCAGTTTTTCTGCTACTGTCTGGTGGTACTACCATGCCATGGAGCTGTGGGGAGAGGAGGATGGCAGCAGCCCTGAGCTAGAACTCTGCAGGGTTCCACTGCTCTTTCCAGGGCTAAGTCATTTTTTAACAATATCCACTTCTCATTCTGTCAGTTTGGTCAATTTTCTAGAGTTATGAAATAATTGTTTTTAACCATTTTGTCTAATTTTATGTTTCTACTGGGAGAGATCCTTACTCAGGCATGCAGAGTCTAAAGTTACCATCTCACTATTGTTTTTTTAATTTGTCCCATGAGTTCTTTGTTCTCTTTTTCCACTGCCTTTTCTTGGATTAATTAGCTGTTGTTTTTTTTAAAAAATAATTTTAAAGTGATTGGCTTATTATCTATTACTCTTTATTGTGTTATTTTAGTAATTGCTTCAAGGTTTATATAAAACATATTCAAATATCACTGTCTACTCTCAAATGATCACTATGTCATAAGAACCTTACAAGACTATACTTCTATTTCTCTCATCCTCATCTTTGTGCTCTTGTCATATATTTCATTTCTGCATATATTAAAGACTGAACAATACTTTGCTATTTTTTATTTCAATAGTACTTTTTAAAAGATTAGAATAAGAACATCTTTATCTTTGTATTTATGTATGTAGTGGCTGTTGCTGGTTCCCTTCATTTCTTTCTGTAGATCCGTAGTTCCATCCTGTATCCTTTCCTTCCTCCCGGAAGGACTTCCTTTAGCATCACTTGCTACTCAGGTCTGCTGGTGATATTTGCTTTTTAGATTTTGTATACATAGCTTTTATTTTGAAGGCTATTTTTGCTGGGTAATGAATTAGAGGTTGAGAGTGTTTTCTTTTTCTTTTTCAGTAGGTAGAAGATGTCACTTCTTTGTCTTATGGCTTACATTGTTTCCGTTAAGAAATCTGCTCTCTGCGTGTTTTGCTCCTCGTAAAATCTTCTTTCTGGTTTCTTATTAAGATTTTACCACTTCTTTTAAATGATTTAATTGTGCATGTTGGTGTAGTTTTACGGATCTTGAGCTTATGGGTTTATACTTTTATGGCTTTATACTTTTCATTATTGCTGCAAATATTTTTTCTTTCCTGATCTTTCCTTTCCCTTAGAGACTCCAATCATAGCTAAATTAAGCGACTTGCTGTTGTCTTAGAGCTCTGATGCCCTATGCAATTTTTTTCTCTGTGCATTTCATTTTGGATAGTTTTATTGCTATGCCTTCAAGTTTACTAATCTTTTCTTTTGAAATATCGAGTCTGCCATTAATCTCACCCAGTGTGTCTTTTATCTTTGATATTGTAGTTTTCAAATCTAAAAGCTTGATGGGTCTACCATGTCTGTTTAACCTAGTTCACCTTTCTTCAAGTTTCTTCATATGAAATACAGAATATAGTCACAATAATGATTTTAATGTCTGTCTGCTAATTAAACCATTGGTGTTACTGCTCAGTTTCAATTGATTGATTTTTCTCTTTATTATGTATTTTTCTGCTTCTGTTTATACCTCATAATTTTAATTCCTAAAATATTGTTAATTTGTTTATGTAGGATCCAGTTAAATTATTTGGAAGAAATTTTATCGTTTGTGGTCTTGCTTTGTTAGGTCAAACCAGAGGTGTGTTTAGTTTAGGATTAAAAACCTCACTACAGAGCTGAGACCCTTTATAGCACTCCAGTTCTCCATGAATTATGAGGTTTCCCCCATCCTTATTGGGGGTAGGCACTTTTCTCTGCCCTCTGTGAGCCTCAGGCACTAGTCTTTCAGGTGAACCTTGCCTTGAGTAGATTCCGCCTATGGGTGTGATTAGTACTCAGTTGAATATTCAGATAAGTTCTTGTATCTCTCTCCTTACAATACCCTCCCTGCTGTTTTGTCCTGTCCCAGGACTCCCTGCTCTGACTGCTCAACTCAGGGAATTCAGGGGCTCTGCCTGAATTTCCCCTGCCGGTACTGTGGCTTAAAATCTCTCCAGGTGTAAATATGGGGCAATTAGAGGACTGACCTCAGTCATTCCCTATTTTATTCCTTCATTTCTTAATGTGAAGTGCCATGAGGGCCGTTGTTTATATAGTTTGTCTTGCTCTTTAACAGTTTGTGAGGGAACAGTAAATCTGCAAAACTAGTTTCTTCATCTTGGCCAGAACTGAAAATCTGCTTAAGTCTTTTGAAAAGGCTCTCTGACAACTTTTCATTCAGCATCCTCTGTGTGCAAGGCACGGTGCCGCTCTGTGCATGGCCTCATGCATTTCTGTTTTTGTTCTGTTTGCTTCTGAGATGGGGGACGAGGAAAAGAAAAGAGATGGATGCCAAGGCTCTAAGACATGACCATCTACTCAAAGACCTCACAGCCTAGTTGAGAAGACAAGATATAATTATAGATCAGTGTAAAGATAACTGACAGTACAAAGATGATAAGGGTGCAGAAACATGATATATATATAAAGATATATATGCGCATACATATATTGATATATATGGATATATATATAGAGAGAGAGAGAGAAACCTGTTCTAGTTGCTATAAAGTATTGAACCAGAAAGATATTCCTGCCCCTCATGAACTTCATGTTTTAGTGGGTAAACAGACAATAAGCTTATAAAAAAACAACTGCAGATAAATAAATAACTGCAATAAAAGCAACAGGGAAGATTAAACAGAGTGAGGGGACAGAGAATGGGGAAAGTCTTTCAAAGGGAAAGCCTCTATGAGGCAGGCCCATTGGAGTGGAGACCTGCATTCAATGAAGCAAGTAGTAAGAATAAGTGATTCACAAATTTCGAACAAAGAGGTTTTCTTCCAGCTGAGGGGGATGAGGAAGGCTCATGAAGAAGGTTGTATTTGAGTTTCCACGGGATTTTCATAATAACCCGTTGCTGGAGGGCAATCATAAGAAAGGGAAATTCTCCATAGGACAGAGAATAAGGATGCTTGCCTGGAGCAGAAGGGTCTGGAAAGAAGTAAATGAAGTAGCTAAGAGCAAATCCTAGGACCCAACTACAGAAGGAATGAATGGGCAGGCCAGAGAGTTTGATCTCTGCTTTGCTGGCATTGTGCAAGATGTAAGGTAAGCAGAGTTTCAGAACAGTTACTCAAGTCCCCATGCATTCAGGCTCAATTAGAAGCATGGTGCAAGTATGGTGGAACAATGGTGGAAGTAAGCCCAGCAGGGGCACTGGGTGTGGGCATGAGGGACCTCGAGTGGGGACAGGAGGTGATGACACAGCTCAGAGGAGGAGTCAGCAGTGCCTGGACACTTGGTGGCATGTTAAGCAGCCAGGGGGTGAGAGGTCCACGGAGCCATTAGAGTTCCAATTCTTTCAAAGTCTTAAATGAAACACAGGGATTAAGGGATAAATTAGTAATAATTTTTTTTGCAAAGAAAGACTCAACTTATAACATAATAGATTGTTGATTTCAAAGTAGTTTTTCACTGTGCCTTTTCTTAATCCTCAGAGAGGAAGATGGTGATGCCAACTGGCTCTTGTGTCATGTAACAGACTTGATTTTCAAGCAAGCAGCTCAAATCCGGCTTCTCTGAGAATCTGAAACATCCCACTTTCCCTGACAACTAGAGATATTGCATTAAAGAAATCGTCATTTTCAGAAACATTTTTTTTTTGTTTTCTCATGAGGACAAAGATTTCTGAAAAGACAGAGGTAAGCTTCTTCAGCCATCCTCTAAAGCAAATGACACTCGAGGGATAACTGCAAATGAACTAGAGGAATCTGCAGCCAAATGGAATGCGACAAACAATGGCCATGCTCCAAAGGGTCCACCATAAGCTGGAACAACCTGCCAGCTGAATATGGCAGAAGTCTATTATGATGGAAATAATGATCTCAGGACAAGGGAGAATTAATGATTTGCAATTTTAAGTACAAACCAAATATTGACCCATTCCAATGGGCAACTTTCAAGTGGTGACCACTTTGGCTCAGAGTTTTACCTGGAACTGCAGTGTGGGCAGGGGCACTCTGAAAGTGAGCAAGGAAACAAATAATTCATCTTCATTTTAATTTCAATACAATGGTAGAATCCATTGGTACATGAGGAATGTGCATGACACAGGGAGGGGTATCTTTTTTACAGTCCAGAGTATCTCTCCGTTTGGGCAGAATGGTTCTCTTACTGGAATTGTTCACAAAGCCGCCTATTATGTGGGGAGAGCTACCCTCTGGGCACCATTGAAATGAATATGAAAGGAACAATCAAGAATGCCAAGTGCAGCACCGAAAGGCAGGTAGGTGGTGGAAGACAGATAAGCAGCCTAGGAGATTTCCTAGTAGCATCTGAAGCTGCAGAAAGATGTGTTATACAATTTACATTACAACCAGTCACGATTTCAGAAGGGGTAATGAAAAGCTCATCTAGTTAAGTACTGAATCCATAAAAGACACAAAAAGCTCTGCAGCACAAGGGAAATAAATGCTGGGTAAATAGACAAAGAAGATAATCAGAGAGCAGGAGGGGAAAGCTGGACTTGCTTTCACAAAATTCCTCTGGTTTTGGCAACTTCACCTGCACGTCACACATAACGCCGTCTCTGCAGTTGGATTATTTTAAAAGAGGTTTTCTCTGCCTCAGAACCAATGACATTTGAGGCCAGATCACTCTCTGTGCAGGGGGCTGCATGGTGTATCAGAAGATGGTTAGCAGCCTCCCTGGCTCCCAGTAGCTGCTGTCACACCTGCTCCATCATTTTCGACAATCAAAAATATCTCTAGACATTGCCAAAGTCCCGTGGAAGAGGAGAGGGGCAGGTCACCCGAATCTGAGAAGTAATACGTTAAAGAAACTTTCTCTAATGACTTCTTCCACTTTTAATCATATGTACTTCACCCTTCAAAGAGCATTAATTATCATAAATTGCTAATCATGGTCCCAAAGTTCTAGCAAACACCAAATTAATCTAGAAAGTAACCTAACAGTAGCTTAAAACAACCAATCTCCATGAGTTCTAGAAAATTTCCTCTGATTTCTCCTAATTCTATCTTACAACAACTGGAAACAAGTTTGGTCTTCTCTCCATTTATTTAGTGAGCAATAACGCTTTTGTAAGAAAATAAAACCAAAGATTGCCACCCTCCTAAGAAATGGTCAAAAAATAGTTCAACGCATTCTAATTTCTTCACTTGATGGGATGTCAAAAGAAGGCAAGATGTATTTATAAGCAATAGAAAGAGATTAACTTATTTTTTTAAAATATAATGAAGTAGAAGGAATGATTTTGTGATCAGTAGGCCATCAGAGATATGAAGGAGCCATTTTGATTTTTCCCTAGCAAGTTGCTCTTTAATGTTGCATGTTGGTTGCAGAGTTATTGCTTAAATTTAAACTGGTTTCTGCTATGTTTTTTCCTAACCTATAAATAGGCCTAAATTATTAGTTCCACGAGGGCAGGGGTAATGTCTTGTGTGCTTTGCTCACTGTTGTTATCAAATAAATGTTTTTGAATACAGTGAAACATGAATGAATGAGGACAAAAATGCCAACTTTCAAGCAAATAGATCGGGATGTCAAAACTTTAACGGAACCTTTTCTATTGCTGTGGCATAGCCAACTCTGTGGTTGACCATAGGTGCATAGTAGGTGGTTTGTGGAACTTCTCTGAATATGAGTGTCTTCACTGTCTCTATCTTTTGAGGCCAAGGCAGGTATTCTGCCTGAATCTTGTGTCCAAGAACAACAGGAGAACACATTCCGTCATGAAGACCCAAATCATGGTGCTATCTTGGGTGGAAAGATTTCCAGACATGTTTTGCAAGAGGACATTATCATCTGCTTTGAAAGATGAGGAGGCAGCGATTTGGTCCCTTGGCATCATAGTCCTATGACCAGAGATAAGGATTCTTGACTATGCAGCAGGATAGGCAAAGGCTTGAGAACATACCATGCAAATGAAGTCACAGACATCAAGAAGTATATCCTCATTGTAAATGGCATCTCTCATATTGAAGCGTTAGAAACTCATCTAAAACAGGGAAAAAATAAAACAAAACAAAAGTGTGCCAAAAAGCAGAGGCGTTGGAGAAAGAATGATGTGGCTTTTGGGGAAGGTGCTGAGATTCTTTCTCTTTAACAACAAAAGACCCAGAGAGTGGCACACAGGGATATGTATCAAGCTGGTGGAATGACAGTGCCCGGAAGCTACTGTGAATGGTAACGACAGGCAATAAAATATCCCTTTAAAAATTCAGTAAAAGATAAAGACAGTAGATTGTAGCAATGATTCAAAACCCAACTGTTAGTAGATTAGCATAGGCATGAAGAGAGCGCACAACTAAAAATTATTCAATCACACCAAATGCTTGCAGGAAAACTAGACTAAGAAAGCAATCAAAATAAAATAGCAGCAAGGTGTGTTTATATAATTCAGCAGTTCAAAAAAAATTGAGAAATGCATTGCAAACGTATTTCAAGGGTTCTATCTCCAGTATGAAAAATAATAAACTCTTCATCGATATGAAGAAAGAAGAACATAGCTCTTCTCTAGCCTCATCCCCCCCAGCCCCATGTTACCGGGAAACATCATATTTCATGTAAGAATTACAGGACATGATCATAAAACATAACAAACATTTATGCAATTTACATTAAGTTTGGTTATAAACATATGTGGAAGACCTCTTGAATTAATTGCATTAAATGTTTTCAGTTTTAGAAATAAGATTCATGACACACAGAGGCCATAAATGAAAGATGGCATCCAGGTAGTAATTACTTGAATTACATTCTTGAGTCTTTGAAGATAAATTAGCCAACCATGAGAATCTGATAGCTAATGTTGCAATTAGTTACAGGTACAAAGCAGTGACTTATAAAACTCACTATTTTTAAAAAAAATTAAAAATTTGCACAGGTTGATAGCATAGAAGATTCTTCACGATTATTCATGATAGAAACGCAGTTCTAGAAATACACCAGCATGGTCTTCTTATAATAATTGCTTAACTTTTTATGTGGAGGCAGAACCACCGCTCATCTTAATTCTTTGGCTTTGGCGAGGAAGGGCTTGGATCAAACTCAGCTTGAACTCAAGTTCACTGAGCGCTGCTGTGCGGCAGGCACTCGAGCAAGCACTGTCGCATTTGGTCTTTCCGTTAGTCCTTTGTAGCACTGTTCCCCTCTGCAGATGAGGGGGTGGGGACAATGGTGGCAATGTGGCTTTTCCAAGTCCCACACAGTCACCCTTCAGGCCCTCTCATTGCTGAGTTGTGTCTTTTTGAGATGCCTGTCAAAGAATTATTGTTGAGTCAGATGGTAGGGTTGGTCTATAGGAGACATGTTTTTGCCTTCCGATCATCCCCTTTTCTGGGAAACCAACTCTCCCTCACTCCCTAATCATCTTGCCTTGTCCATGGGGTTTGAGTGGGGCTGACCCCTGAGTCCTAGTCCAGGAAGGCAGGAGCACATTGACCAAGCTGGCCCCTCAGAGCACAGGAGGATGTTGGATCGATCAAAGAGCTCATTCCCTGGGCTCTCAAACCACTGGGATCGTGCAGGGAGCTACTGCAGGCTCCTTGTTCCATGTATAGAGAGTGAGATGGAGACACACACATTATTGTTATCATCACAATTGTACCTCAAGTCAAGTCTATCTTGTAAACAATTTTTTTTGCATGTTCACTAAAATCCGTTCTCGTATTCCAGTTTCATTAATTTTCTCCTATTGTCCCTTTTCTGTTCCAGGACCCTGGTAATGAGGGATACCATATTCCATTTACATTTAGGGGTCTCCTTATACCTCTCTGTTCTGTGACAATTTCTGATCTTCTTTGTTGTTGTTGTTGCTTTATTTTGATAGTATTTAGCAACGCTGACTGGGTATTTTGTAGTATGTCCCTTCATTTTTGGTTTATTGAGTCTTTTCTCATGGTGATAGGTTTAGGGAGGAAGACACAGGGGCAAAGCTCCATTCTCATCACATCATATCAAGGAATGTCACTGATGAGCTCACCCCTCAATCAAAGACCACCAAGCACACACCTGTAGCTGAATGGGTTGGCTTCATGACTCTGCAGTGAGGGATCATGCCTTGGGGAGCCCTGGGAGGTCTCAGCAGGCTTTGGTGGAGTGATGGTGGGGAGGGTCTAAGGAAGGCTGATTCCCTCTAGAGAGCATGCTGTCCGAAAGCAGGGCAATTTGGACTGGTGTCTCAAATATTTATCTATAGGGACAGGAAATTAGCACACCTCCCCTCACATCTGCCCTCTGTAATCAAACCTTTAGTGAAAAACTGACACCTCAATAGGAGATCACTGCGCATACCTTATAAACAAAGCATTACTACATTACCTGGTTAGATGAACTGAACTGAGAAGGCTCCCTACAGTGAGACACAGAATCAGGGAGGAGGCACGTGGGGAGGACTAGGGCTGCTTTCCTCCAGGGAAAATCCTTTGAGCTCGGCTTTTCTGGTGGGGCTGGCACAGCACGTGACCGTCCTACATAAGAACCACTGCCGAGCACGGCTGGGCTCTCTAGTCAAAGTCATGCTGATCCTCTTCTATATTTCTCTCCTACATTGAGATAGATGCCTTTATCTAAACCTCGTCTCTGGGGGCAGGCTGTCCCAAGGACAGAGCTCTCTTGGTGAAGAGGTGACTCGCTTGTCTTGGCTGAGAAATGTAGTATTTGGCATTGTGCAGGTGACACAGTGACCTTGTTTTTTTCTGTGCTTACACAGATTATCAAGTGGCATCATTCTATCTCACTTCACTCTGGTCTCAGTATCACTTTGACTTAGCTTTTCTGTGAGATGGTTTGAGTCTAATGAAGGTATAGCGAAGACAAAAAAAAACCAAAAAACAAGAACCAAAAAACTAAAAACCACCATCACTGACAACAACAACAAAAAACATTCCTGGGACCCTCTCTCTCTCTTCAAGAGGAAACTTGTACAGGTGGAAGTTAAAACAAATGCTGCCGAATTCTGTGAGTGCACTAACTTGAATGAGCAGAGACCCCTGGCCCCACCTGCTAGAGGAAAGACAGGAGAGAAGCCCTTCTGGATACTCCCTAAGGCTCCTGTACCATCAACATTTAAAATTACTGTCGCTTGCCTCTTTAATATTCAGAGTCAATGGGCCTGAACACCAACCTCTTTTGCAACTACTGTTTAACTTGCAACGTGTAGCTGCAAACTACACCACCTCCTCAAGGACCATTGTTATAAAAAGCCCACTCAACACTAGCTAGGGTGGTGGAGAATCTACACAGAGTCATCTGTCTGACTTTCATGGGCTGGAATCCTCAACATTAATGAACAAATGAACGCTTTATTAAGCTCCATAATTGGAGAAATCCTTTTTGCGCCAATTATATAGGCTGGTCTGGCTATGAGATGGAACCAACTTGTGAATGCCAGGGACATTTTTTTTCTCAGTGCTCACCCTGACTACCCATATGCCAAGTTCTTCTGCTCTGCAGCGCCTCTGGGAGCCCATCACAACACAAGCCCATGTAAGAGGTGAGTAGGCTGCGGCGCCCTCAGTCCTTCGGTGGAAATTTACATCTTCTTTTCACTGCAGCTGGTTTGCATGGGCTTGGGGGAACCCCAAATAGTCCTGCCAGCTGTTCTCAGGCCTCACCACACTCCTTGCTCTTAGTGCTCTTGCGCTTATTTCAGATTCTCTTCTTAATGAAAACCTTATAATAACATCACCAAGGAGATCATTTTGGAAACAGATTAAGGAAGAGATGGTATGTCCAGACCAATGAGTTGGGTTCTAGATTTTTCCAGGTACCCTGCCTGGTGTGTGTGTGTGTCAAGGGTGTCCCATCTATTGACAAATGCACCTGTGGGGTTGGGAGTGCTTACCGCATTCTAGATCAGAACCAGGTCTGAAAATTCCACCGGAAGGGAAGACCACGTGCAATTCAATGTGTCTGTGCAGAAGCAACAAAATACCTTCCTAATGGAAGGAGGGGTTTCTAACTAATGAAAAAAGCCCCATGCTGTCCCTGAGCTGGGATGATCTGAGGAAAACATGTTGTTCTTTCAAAAACAGGCACTTTTGTTCTGCACTAGAAAAGACAGAGTTCTTTCACTTCCACAGTCAGTTTCTATTCACCACAAGCATTCTCCTGTGTAGGAAAATCAATAAAGACAATGAATAAAAGGCAATCCCATTGAGGGCTGCTTACTAAGTGATTAAATGTTTCAAACCCCCAATACTTGCATGCTTCAGGGATGCAAATCTGAATGAACATATGTAAATGGAATTAATGCGCAAATAATTTTCTAGTTACTTAGCACAAATGTGCAATTATTAATAGTGCCATAATTTATGTTTGAATATTTATCCCTGTTTTCCTAAGCATGAAACCTTTAATCTACTTCTCTGACATGACTTGAAAATAGACATGGGGATCTTTTTAAATTATCTTATACTTTTTGTGGAGAAAGGAGACTAAAAGGAAAAAAAAAGGAAGAAAACTCAAGACTTGCAGGAAAGCTTGTTCTGAGAGATTAAGATGGGATTATTTTGGGTATCTCCACTCCCCCACCACCAGAAAAGGAAGCATAGTCTTACTAAGTCCACAATGAATTTGGTACTGGGAGATTAGTTTATATTTCACTTTTTGTTGCATGGACCCTGAACAGGATTTTTATAGGCTGTTTACTTATCAGGAAATTTGTGTTATCATGAGGTACTTGAAGGAAGGATAAAGTAAAGACGTGTATCTGAGTCTTCTGATATATTAACACTGGCAGGAAGGCTTATACTTGGGTCAAGAAGGCTCTTTCTACTTGCTTTTAACTCCTCTCTTGGTGAACACAGAGGAGACTCTGAAAGGTTCCTCCTCCATCTGTCTGCATCCTGCCCACTTCAGTCTCATTTCACGTCCTGTCACTACAGCCCACAGTCACATTACTTCAGTTTGAAAATAAAGATGTTGCCTAAGTATTTTCTAAACTTTGATGCAGGACGAAAACACACCCATGCTCAACTTCTTCACCTCCCCTTCTCTCCCTACCATCCACACCAGAGGGGGAACAAACAGTCTCTGAGAAAGTTCTAGAAGACAAGGGGGGCAGCCTCTTAGATGAGCCCCCTTCATCTGAGAAAGAAGACTTGGGTTTGAACTCCAGTTCTGTCACTCATTCTGTGGATGATCTCAGAGAAAGTTCTCCCTTCTGACCTTCCATCTTTTACAGAAGCAGGAAGGGACAGTTGGGGACTGACCAGGATAGTCTCTGGAACCTTCTTACAAATTTGACCTTTTGCGGTTCTCACGTTACCAGAGGCTTCTATGTGTGTTTACTCTGCCTTCTACACTTCTGATACGTGCTGCCTACTAATCTCTCCCACCAGCCGGCTTCATGGTCTCCTGGAAGGACCAACATGTTAAGATTAGTATCCGGAATTTTCACCTTCTACAAGCCTCCAGAGTCCCAGGCATCTAGAGATTGACTTGAATGTCAATGAGATAAATGCATTTCTAGTTTAATGAAAATCAAACTGTATGGTATCAGGGAATATTGTTGACACTGACTTTAATAATAGGTAATGGAACCAAGTAAGGAGAGAAAAAGTATAAAAGATTAGCTTGGTTATAAAGAATAAATAAGTCACTTATGTTAAAGGCTATTCATATCGCATTACTACACAGAATCTTATTAACCTGAAATATATGTTAAATTAAGTTATTCAGATTAAAAGAATATGTATTATTTATTTTGAAGAGGGCATTACATTCACTTTGTTAAAAATGAGTATAGTGTGCAGTCTTCCTCTAGCTGTGTCTGAGGCGTTCAGTTCCCCTCCCCAGAGGAAAGCAATGTTACTCCTTTCTTATGGGTCTTTGTTTATAAAAGCAAACATAGTGAGTAATACATAAATTATTCTTCCTCCCTTTATACACAAATGATGACCCACTTGAATTTCCGTGTATTTTATATCATTAAAAAATCAACAATTACGTGGGCTCAGTACCCATATTGTCTGCTCAATGACTTTAAAAAGCTTGAACATATTTTGGTTGTCACTGTTAGCATTTATTTATGTCATAAATATATAGATAGATCTTACAGCATGCCACACATTATTCTAACCTCTTTATAAATTTTAATCATTTGATCCTCATTTATGTTGTTATTCAGTCAATGCATTTATTAAAAAGCTCCTAAAGGAATGCTCAGTTTATTTTGTCAGTAGTCCTCAAGAGAGTGGTACTGCCCGCTACCCTGCCGTCCCCCGCACCCCACACACACACCCCGCCCAGGGATAGTGCTGGAAATTTTTGGTGGTGTTTTTTTTGGTTGTCGCAGTAATTGATGGGCACACACATGATAAAACACTGACTTATCTGTGGTATAACTTCTAAATATCCCATCACGCATTCAAGTAGGTAAACATCTTGTCTACATTCATCTAATCCTAGGCTCTAACTCTGCTCAGCATGTAAGCATAAAGTACTTTTTGAATGATTTTCAAATACCCTGAAATTTCTAGGAATGAGACAGCAATGTAAATTGAGGGATGATTGTATTTTGTTTCATTCAGCACTTCATCACACATTTTTCACTACTAATAAGAAAATCTCACTGTTGACAGAAATTTCCCTTGCGGAATTTGAGTCATCAGGGCACCACACTTGTGTCAGAGAAGATCAGGAGATCAGGTCTCTGCTAACTCATCAGTTAACATCAGCAAGAGGCTCAGACTCCCTTTTTCTCTCTAATTCTGATTTGGAATCAAGTGGCTTATAGATGGGTGTCAGAATATGTCTTCAAACACCTATAAAGCTCCGGATTCCATGGGCCATGAGCAACACCAAAAACGAGAGACTCCATGACCTGTGGAATGTGTGAGACGCTTTGGATTCTTAGGGTATCTTGAGGGCCTCACCCGTGGGAGGTGGGAGCTTGGGGCTTGGCATGGTGGGAGTGTGGTTGGGGCATCTTATGTCTCTATCCCTGGCACAAGTTGACCCAGGAAGAAAGATGGACTCAAATATTCAGAGTAGTTAGAATGGAAAAAGAAGAACCAGACTCTGAAAAGATTGTCAGAGAAAGTGAGAGCAGAGAGATCTCTGAAAACCTGAAGGGGAGCCAGGGACCCAGAGACCTGCGGGGAGTCCAGGGTGGGTTCCTTCCCAGAACCAATCTGTGGTATCAACCAGCCATAAAAAATGTACATGGGCACCAGCTCTAAGTATCTACAACCAAGGTTAAGGACTTCACAGTTTTGCAGATGTCATGGATTTAATTGCCTTTCTCCACCTGGACTTGAATCCTACAAACAATGAAAATAAAGGAAAAAAACTTTTAACATAAAAAAGATCTAAACACCATGTTAATTCAGTATTAAGGGATTTAAATGTAGGATGGGCAATGAAGCCAGTACAGTGAGTACATTTTTGGTAAATGTAATAAAAAAACATTGGATTATTTCCTCTAGTATAAGACTGAAGATGAGGTCAGCTTCCATTTTCATGTTAGGTGGGAAGGACTAACGGAGTGAGAACCTATGGAATGGAGAAGAAGTATGTGGGCATAACCTTTTAAGGACAATTCTACAGTAACTTTCGAGTGCATCTAATGCATCCATCTTCCCTCTTCTTTGTGTCTCCAATTTTGTTGATTGCAATGTCACTGACTATGCTTTTTATTTCATTGCCTGCATCCAATTCAGTGTCAACTGACAAAACACCTTCCTCTATTCTATTTGCTCCTTCCTTGATTTTTCTCATTGTTACCTTCCTCATGTAGAACCTGACTGATCTTTTTCCATCCTGAATATTGCTGACATAGTAATTCCCCCAAAACTATGTTCATCAGTTACTAATTCCATTCAAATATTCTCCTATCTACTCTTCAAAACTGAGACTTCCTGCTTCTTTTCAATACCTTCAAAATCTGTATCTACATTTTTATCTTTGAAAATCATTTCCTACATTTTTTCTCACTCTCACTTCTATTCTTTACCCCTACATCACTCTATTACCTGGTCTTATTGATGCTGCCACTGAAATATCTTTTGAATTCATCCACTTTTCTCCTCTGCCATCCTTACAGTCTGTCACCTTAATCTCTTACCTGAGTTTGCATCCCATCTAGCATCATTATTTACTCACTTTCCTCATTAAACCATTCTCAATGTTCAACAAAATTAGAAATTTAAAAACATACATGATATCATGTTATTTGCATAAAACCATTCCATGCTTTCCTATTGAATTTAAATACAAAACGTAATTCCTTAACATGTTCTATAATTCTATATATGTTCTCTCCCTCTTGCCTCTTTAGTTTCAACTTCAGTTATTCTTTCCCTCATTCACCATTTTACAGTTATATAAGCAACTTATGCATACGGTCCATAAATGTTCCAAGCTTTCTTCTACCTTTCATCCATATTCTTTCCTTAGCTTTGAAAATCCTTCTAAGTCCTTATTTTTCACCTACCAGATGCCTTCTTATCCTTTAGGCTCAGCTTAAGTGATAGCATCATCATACATATAAGCATTCTCAAGGAAATGAACTAAAACAGAATCCTTATAAAACTCAAGGTCATCAGTGAGATGCTAAACATGAGAATAATAGGGAAAGGATGCTGGGAAATTAAAGAAATTGAGGACAAAATAAATCCCATTACAGAACTAATGATCATAGAGAAGAACCAACTTTGCAGAAAATGGAGTCAGGGACGGAGAAGAGACTCCAGGAAATTGAACAGTATGCAGAACGAAACAGGTGTAAAGAGACAAGCGGTATGATGATAGACATGAAAGGCAGACAGAATATCTCAATATTCAAATAATCAATGCCCTGGAACAGAGAACACATCAAAAGGAGCAGAAAAGTATATTCAACGGATAATAGAAAAAACTTTGCTGAATCTGCCTATATTAGTAAGGTTCTCCAGAGAAACAGAACCAATAACAGGTATAGAGATGTGTGTGAGGAGACTGATCACAGGAGTTGGCTCCTGTGATTATGGATGCCGAGAAGTCCCACAGAATCTGTGTCTGGTGGAGCAGGGGTTGGATGCAGTCCATGCACACCTCCTGGGCCAGGGAAGCAACCAAGATGAACTAAATGAAATGAAGTTTAAAAAAAGAAAGCTGTTTGCAAGCTGGAGAAACTGGAAACTGGGTATATAATTCAGTTTGAGTCCAAAAGCCTGAGAATTAGAGAGTCAATGGTGTATGTCGTAGTCTGAGTCTGAAGGTCTAAGAACTAAGAGAACTGATGTCCAAGGGCAGGAGAAGATGATGTTCCAGGTCAAGCAAAGAAAGCAAATTCACCTCTTTCTGCCATTCTGTTACTTTCAGATCCTCCACAGACTGGACGACGCCCATTGCCATAAGAGAGGGTGATCCATATGTAGTCTGCCAATTAAATGTGAATCTCTTACAGAGACACCCTCACAGATACACCAGAAATGATATTTACCAGCCCTCTGGGCATCCTTGAGCCCAGTCAAGTTGACATATAAACTAAACATCACACTTCCTATCAAACAGTTCCAACAAATTCAATGAACAAACATGAATATCAGGAAAGCGTATCTTGTGGAATGAATTGAAATTCAGAAATAAAGAACACTCCATGCAACCATGATGACAGGTCAGGTCCCTTTGAGTGGGAAAAATTAAGCTGACTGCAGAGTTCAGCTCTATAATATTCAATAAACAGTGAAGCAACCTTTACATATTTTGAGGAAAGATAAAAGTGACCCAAAGTTTTACGCACAGTCAAATTGTCATTTACCTGCAATGACAGTGCAAAGACATTCATAAGCAAGCAAGGACTAAAGAGATATATTTCCCTTATGTGTGAATCAGAAAAGTCTGCTTAAAGAAGCAATCCAATGAACTCAAAGAGGATTCAAATAGAAAAGCCATTGTTCTAAAGATTTAGAGATGAGTGTTGAATCTACATTAAAAAGGTAAATAATTTTGTATGTATAAATTTACATTCAAACAGAATTTACATTAAAATGCAAAAATGTTGATAAAACAGCATTTGATTTAAAAAACTTATTACAAAGAAAACGTAAATATTTTATGAAAAATTAAAACATAATCATGTAGATTGGGATTATATATCAATTAAATATACCAAAATATATCACTTCAAATTATGGGAAAAAAGGATTGAAATCAGGAAAAGAAATGTAATTTCTCAAATGTTTCATTTCCTAAATTTATAAATGAAGATTAAGAATGTTATTTGGAATTGTAAAGGAAGCCATTAGCGAGAAATTAAAACAGACTATGTGTCTTCCATATGCCTCCAGAACTGTAAACAATCAAAACAAGACAAAATATACTGTGAGAGAACACAAAGAAATAAAGGAAACAATACCAAAACTTCCAGAAAACCTGCAACAGGATTGCAAAATTAAAATGAAATATGGCTATTATAAAAATTAATGCAAATGGGATCAAGCTCTAAGCTAGCTGCATGCTTTAGGAACAAACTTTGAAAGTAAAAGAACTGGTCACAGACACAACAGGCAGCTGCAATTAAAAAGAAAGCAGAGTGAAGGAAGAACTGAGATGGTGGTGGTGAACTTAATTTATTATATACAGATGTTGAGGAAAGTAGCACAGCTTAAACCTAGATAAAGTTATGATGCAATGTTCATTCCACAAGATTAATTTTAAAAAAGAAAGCAGGGCTTGCAACACTGATATTAGACATAGTAGAATTCATGAAGAAAGTATTATAATATGGAGGTATAACATTCATAATGAAATGTATGTTTCATTTATCTTTATATATCAAATAACATAACATCAAAATACACACAGCCAAAATTACAGGAAAGGAAAAGATAAACTATTTGAAAGAAAACAATAAGGGAAGACTTCAGCGCGTATTTCTTAGTCACTGATGACTTCCATAGACTAATATAAGTAAATTAGTAAACAAACAAAAAAACAAAACAAAACCCCACTTCATCTGTTTATTTTAACTAACAGCATTTTTTCAAGAGTCCATATATTTTTAAAACATTGAGCAATGAATAAAGCCTCAGTAAATTCCTAGAAAACATAAATGGAACATATTTTCTGACCACAACTCAATAGTAAAATTAAATAGCAAAGAAGAAACAATAAAAACAAAATATCTCTAATACTCATGAACATACAAATGTTTCTTAAACTACTCTTAAGCAAAGATCAAAACCATAAATGCAGAGTTGGTAAAAATAATGACCCATGTATGACAACAAAAACAATACATATTAAATCCTCAAGCTGTACCCAGATGAAAATATCAATGTTGAATGCTTTCACTATCAATCATTTAAAAATGAAACAAATGAAATAGTGATCCAAATCTAATATATAACAAGCAAAACCAAACAAAATAAACAAATAGATAAAGTAAGCAATTAATAAAGTCTGATATAAATAAATTGACAATAAATTGACACATACGATCAAGAGCTAGTTCTTTAAGAGGAAAGGGGAAAAGCAGGGTAAAATAAACAACTTGCTAGATTCTTCAATATAAAAGTGAAAAACACAAGAACACAAAATTGGAGGTAAAGATAGAAGAATAACCACAGATACAAAGAGAATGAAAAGAATTCTAACAATATTTTGGAAACTCTCACTATTACATTTGAAAACTTGGATGAAAAGTCAATCATGATATTTCTGACGTCCAGGTTTCCAGCCTCCATGGTGAAGGGGACTCTGCCAGAGAGACTTTTGTGACAGTGTCTACATTTCAGCTACAGAACAAACATGGATGCACTGGTCCTTCCTCTAGTTTGAATGCAGATGTTTTCCCTGAGATGCTACGGCCTCCTGTCAACCATGAGAGAAAAGCCAGCTCAGACACACAGTACAGTGAGCTGTGGAATGACTGAAGTCTGCTACCTCCAGCTTTCTTGTTATTGGAGAAAAAGGAACTTTTTGTTTGAATCTCTATGACTAAAGATTTTTATTATTTGTAGCAAAATGTATTTATGATTGGAGCATGCATTTTGTTACCGTGACAAAGTCAATGCCATGTCTTCATTTAAAAATCCAGGCACAAAGCAAGGATGTTGCTATCGCAGCTGTCACTTATGCGAGAAATGTTAGCCAATACAATTAGACAAGAGAACCACATAAGAAATACAAACAATAAAAAGAAGGCAAATTATCATTATGTCAGATGTTATGGCTGAGTACGCGAATGAATGGACTAAAACTATTAATAAAGTGGATGGCTACAAATTATATAAACATAGTTTTACTATATAAATGCAATCACTAATTCTTTAATATAAAAGGAAAAATTCCATTTATAATGGAAACACATTGATTAAATAACTTGGAACACATTTGAAAAAAGCAGGATTTAAAACTAAAATTTTACTTGGTTTTAAAAGGTAATTCTCACTATGAATTATAAATCCTATACAATTATGACAAAAGAAAGTTAGAGTGGCCATAAAGTAAAGCAAATGGAAATGAAGAAAAATATTAAATGGAATAGATGAATACTACCCCTTGTTGAAGAAACAGTCTACTAAGAGAATGAAATAGTTCTAAGTTTTCATATTTTGAATTATGTAATGCAAAAACTATTAGAAAAATCAAAGCAATATAACAAAAACAAAATATAGTCATACAGCACAAATCTTCAGACATTGACAAATTAATGAAGACTAGAGGAACTGTCTTAACTTAAAATAATGACTAGCAATCTTAATTTAATAGACATGCAGAAGTATTTACCCAACAAATAAAAAATGGTTGTTGTACTAAAATCCATGTAACATTTCAAAATGTTCTTACTTATACCACAAAGAAATCTCAGTTTCCAAACGTAGAAACTGTTAAGTGTTGCTTTTTCTGAATATAGTTAAGTTGAATGAGAATTTAATGACTCAAACACTGTACATTAAAAATTATTTTCTAGATAACAATTAAATTAAAAATAAATTGAAGTAAATTAAATTATAGAACAGTTATAGACCTACAAAAATCAACTTATTGAGATGGGAAAAAATGTTATTGCCTTAAATGTACCTTTGTGAATATAATGAAGATTTAAAATAATAAATGATTAAGTATTCAACTCAAGAAGTGAGAAAAAGACAGTAAAATAAAAAGAAAGACTAATTTATCTACATCTCATCTCCAAAATAAAATTCATGAAATCAAAATGAAAGAGGTAAATGTGATCAACTTAATCAATGGTTGGTTCTTCCAAACAGCTGACAAAATAGTCAATTCTAACCATTAAAAATGGACCAAGTATACATAAAATATTAGATATTGTCAAGTCATGGATAAAGTTTTATTAAGAGAATAGTTTCTCTCTTCAAAGATGCTTGAATAAATCTTAAAAATTATGTTAAAGTCATTGTAACAGCTGCCTGCAGAGAAGTTAAGTTGTGGAAGCTGTCGTTGCCGGGTATAGCAGAATTTAGCTTTGCTTAGAAACTCTTCATTCCATTTTCTCTCTGATGAAGTGGTTTACATTGGGGAAAACACATGCATTTGAACTTTTTACGTAAATGCAGACCCCTGGGGATTCTGTAACATGTCTTCAGAACAATGCGCTCGTGAAACATGAAGGGAAGTGAGCCGTGTGTTCAAGACCACCTCCTACATCTAAGAAAGCCAGACCTCCACCTCGCTGCAGAGACTGGAAGAGCCATCTCAGGGGTGGGATGAAGGATCCCATCTTCCTTTGTTTCCTAGAAGAGTCCACTGAATTGTTGCAAAGCTCTGGCTATGAAAATAATAGTCCACATAACCAAGGACAGGTACCAAATTAAAAGAAAACTGTGAAAGCAACGCCACATTAGCAACAAACACGCAAAACATTCAGGTCTCGGCTTTTAACACCGTTCTCCAATGAAAGGAGCCAGACTCCCTGAAGAAATGGCTAACTCTAGCACTGGGGCAGGAAATAAAGAAGATGAGTCTGGACCATTCTGTGGGGCCAGAAAGTAAGCTAGTGCTAAAAACCCAAATAAACAAGCAAAAAACCCTATCATGATGGAGGTCAGTCAGTGGGACATGAGAGCATTTGAAAGAATTTGAGCAATAAAACAAATATACTATTGGATTATAACCCAAAGTATGAAATAATATCCCTAAATCCGTATTTATGTAAGCAAATGACTGAAAAGAGTAATAAATAGATGAGAATAGACAAATGTCCTTGCAGAAGAGTTGCAACTAATTCCTGTAGGTACTCTGGAGTTAGACCCAAAAGCTCTACTCCTTAGAGGAGTAAGAATAGTGACTTCCTTCTAAATATACAGTAGGAAAAGGGAGAATGAGTAGCTTGAAATGGTAGAATCCTCATAAGCACGTCCTCTGTCAGGTGGTCAAGGGCAACACCCGCAAGCGTCAATCACGTAGTACAGTAGGTCCCTCTTACCTGCGGGCTGCCTTCCAAGTCTCCATGTAGGTGCCTAAAACTACTGATAGTACTGAGCCCTATATTTGCTATTTTTTCCTATACATGGATGCTGATGATAAAGTTTAATTTGTAAATTGGACATAATAAGAAATGAACAACAATAAAATAGAACACTTCTAGCAGTATACTGTAATTAAGAGTAAATGTGCTTCTTTCAAAATAATTTGTTTTTGCATGTCGACTGACAATGGGTGAAATCTTGAATAAGAGGGTCAACTGTATGTCCTCTTGATAGGATGTGACGAACATGTCACTTCATCACTATGATCTCATGATGCTCTTACTCTTCAAGAATCCACAGCCCCAGTCTTAACATACAAAGACATCATATGAATTCCCACAGATGGGCATCTGAAAAAATGCTGACCGGTATTCCTCAAAACTGTTGAGGCCATCGCAAACCGGACAGCGACACGCCCTGGTGGCCTAGTGGTTTAGTTCATCATAGTCCACATACATCCTAAGGTCCCCAGGTCAAGACCCAAGGCCTGGGGAAACTAAACAAAATAATGCTTCTTCCTTCTCTCTCTTCCTGACTGCCTGCCCACTCACCTTCATTCCTAAAAAAGAGAAAAAAAAGTTAAGAACATTGAGTAAGAACTAAAGAAATTTAAATGAACTGTGGTTTTTAATAATAATGCATCAGTATTGGTTCATTCACTGCATATATAATACTAATACGTTGATAACAGGGGAAACTGGGTCCGAAGCATACAGAAACTCATTTTTTTGTATAAATCTGTAATAAAAAATAAAGTTTGTTAAAAAGAAAAAGAGCTGTAACTGGTGGCACTAGGGTAGGGATGGAACAATCTGACCCCATAACCCACACTGTTAACAAGCACATAATTTTCAAGGAAAATTTAAATTGTCATAATTTTCTCAACAAAGGGAATAACAAACAAAATAGAACAATAATCTTAAATAAATGGAACAGAACAGGTTGTCAGACTGTTATCTTCATCTCCTCACCCTCACCTGTCTGCGCAGCTAAAGGCAGCAGGCCCAGATGCTTTAATAAATAAGTTTTTCCAAAGAAATCAACAATTGTGACATTTAGGTTGTCAAGAGTATTAAAAAAAAAAAAAGTTGAAGGTTTCTAACTCATTCTACAGAGCTAATATAAACCCAACAGCAAATGAGACCAGAAAAGAGTGCATGCACACACAAAATCAAACAGTTATTTGTGAACACACAAGCAAAAATATGATGCACTAATACATTTTATGCTGGAGAGGAGCTGGATCCAGAGTGGATCCCGGGAGAAGCTTAGGGGGGCCATGCTATTTGCCAACTAGGGCAGAAGTGGTTCAGGATTTAACAGCTTTCCTGCTAGGTTCTGGCCGATTGCCAGCCTGCTATAAAGCCCACTAATGTGTGTATCTGGGCATGCCTGTGTTTTCTAGAATATGCATCTATAGTTTAGGGTCTGGAAGAGCATACACAAAACTGCTAACTGGGATGAGAGGATTGGGACCAGCATCTTGGTAGGCAGAAAAGGGAACTTAAATTTGTGCTTAATTATCATCTGTTATTTAACTTTTTATGGTTAAAATAAGACCCGCATACTCAAAATTTCAATGAAATTATTTTGAAGTGCTGTGATAAAGCAAGTCTAAAACTCATCTGGGAAAACAAGCAGGTACAAATGGAAAATCATGAAGTTAGGGGGTCTAAAATTTGCCCTGACTGATATTAAAATATATTATAAATCTCAATGTTTTAAAAAACTGTCGCACTGACTCAGGAACAGATAGAAATGTCAATAGAATGTCAGAATACAGAGTTCAGAAATAGACTCAAGTATATATAGAAATTTAATGTATGATAAAAGCAGCATTTCAAATTGATGGGGAAATGATAGATATCTCAGATGTCAAGTCATTTGGAAAACATAAAGTTAAACCTCTATCACACTGTTTAACCTGAAATAGATTGTAAATGCTTCAAAGATTTAAATGTAAAACTCCAAAGCCATGAAAATCCTAGAAGATGACAGGAGTGACTTTTACAGTCTTGGCATGAGGAGAGTTTTTCTGACATGCTGAAGAAACTAGAAACCAAACACAACTGAATATTAGGCTCCCTAAATTTAAACACTTTTGAAAAATAAAGAATACCATGAACAAAATAAAAAAATAAAATATAACCCGGGGAAAATATTTGCCACACATACAAGGCAAAAATTTATAAACTGTGTGGAAAATAAGGAAAAGTGAAAAATCCCAAGACAAACTGGAAAAGGAAAGTAAAAGAAGGGAAACAAGAGAAATTTTTTTTTTTTCTTTTTAAGGAAAGGTGTAGGCAGGAATGAAGGTGAACAGAGACAGGCAGGAAGGAAGGGTGAGGAGAAGCATTTTTTATTTATTTTATTTAGTTGTTCATTTAGTTGGTCCCGTCTGTCCCAGGACATGAACCCAGGACCTTGTGATGTATGTGGCCCAACCCCTGCTCCATCAGGGTGCACCAACAGCATAATTCTTCTGGAGCGCCAGTAAGCAGTTCTTTCTCAACAGAAAATGTGCACACTCTTTGGCCTAGACATTTGACTTCCAAGGAATCAGTTCTCTAGACACATTCAGAAAAATTGCAACATTGCTTGTAATAATAATAATAAAAAACTGAGAAAAAGCCAACATATGCTAGTAGGGTGTCGATTAAATTGTGGTACATCCATACAATGGAATACTTAGCAATAATAAAAAGGTAAATCTATGTGTACTAACATGGAGGTCTCCATGGTAATGACTTAAGTGGAAAAAAGGGATCACCTTTTATAAAAGAATTAGAAATATATTTGCGTAACTGTAGAGAAGGACCTCGGAAGGCAATGCACCAATTTGTTACAAGAATGATTTCTGAGAAGTGGGGAAAAAGGTGAAGTGACACTATTGTGATTCTATTTCTTACATTTACATGCAGTTTGAATGTTCATATAGTTTGCATTATACAATCAAGAAAAATAATGAAAATTCAGACATAATTTAAAAATGGTTAGGGTCCTTTTCCCACCCCCATATTCTGCATTCTCAGCAATGTGCACACTTGCAGAACAGTAACTACAAAAAGGGCCCTCAACTTGGTTGCTAGCCAACTTGAAACAAACAGAATGACTTCAGTGTTACAGGCAATGTCAAATTTTCAGTTAGAGTGCAAGTTCATTCATAAAAAATATTCAAAAACGGAATTAGGAGAAAAGGCACACGGAAAAGTCATCACCAGTTCCCCTACTACCTTTTCCTGAGTTTTTCGCTCTCAGGCAGGCCGATGTGGCAGCATGAGTTAGGGACAATGAGTAGGGAGAAAATAACTCTGGACAGGAAGTTATCATTCCAGTAGAAAACTTGGCAGGAAAAGTGAACAAAGGGACACTTTGTGAAGTGAAGAAAGGCCACCAGTAGTGGAGCACTGCTGGCCAGGATGGTGCAGTGAAAATCGCTGACGTGAGAGCCGTGAACTCTGGGCTGGGTATTTCCATGAGTACTAAGTTACTAAATCAGACAACCACTTTGAGCCTCATCTTCCTCATCAGCGAAATGAGATTGTTGCTACCCATTTCACAGAGTGGTAATGAAAGACGAAATGTAAATATGTAAACAGTAAGACTGTGTGTGCATGTGAATGCCTGGAAGATGTATCTGCCAGCAGAAGGCAGGAGAGGGTCCTTGGCTCTCAGCTCAGGAAGACTGCAGCACCATACGGCTGGAGTGACTGGATTCAACACAGGATGCTCACTGAAATTTGAACTTCAAGCAAGCAATGAGTTGTCTTTTCAGTATAATTGAGCACTAATTAGTATTTAATTTTAACTATTTTCTATTGTTCTCTCCTCAAATAAATGCATCTCCCAAAGTGTTTTGAATGTTGTGTGGAATGTGTATTATCAAAACATGTATTTATCTTGGCTTATCCTCCATGATGTCCAACGCTGCTATGCACACAAGGACGAAGGAAATGAGAGAAGAACTTGGTGTGGGTGGGGGTAGAATACCTGGAATACTGGCGGTACTTGAATAAATATGCTAAGATCCTCAGGTGCTCTGTTTCTTCGGGCTGCCCCAGGAACGTATGAATCAGCTAGTACTCAAGAATTGAAATACTGACCCATTTCTAGGAATTAGGGAAAGATGGTCTCAGATGTCTGGAGCAATACAGAGAGGATTAAGCTCATTCCATTTTGTTCCTGGGCTGTTGAATAACGTCAGTCACGCATACTTGACTTAAAAATCTTACATTTTTTCCTATATACACTCTCCTTGAGTGATGCTATGTAATTAGAATCCACTAAGAGATAAATAGACTTTTTTAGACTTTATTTGATTTATTAAGAACGAAGAAAACTCACACCTTTGACCCACCTAACTCAAGTTTGGCTGGATGGTAGGCTACCAAATTGTCAAAAGAAGGCAGTTCTGAAACTTGAGTCCCTATCTTTCAGACTTGCCTCTTTCTTGCTAAACTTTTCAGTGAGATTTTAGAGCTACCGCGGATATCACTGGGTTAAAAGAACATATTAAATTAGTGTTTAGTAAGAAGAAAGCCAAAATAAATGTAAGAGTTATTCCATCCGCAGACAAGATGATAATCTAGATGACTCTGCATAACCAGTGGCATATTTTCTTTAGGGGAGGTATAGAACTTTCTCTGGAACTCTTTGATGAAATGCACACTTGCACCACAGAAAAAGAAAAGGAGACAAGGAAATACTTTGCATACTGAGTCGTGGCCATGGTTATGTAGGAGTATACACTATTAGCAATTAAACAAAGAAGTAGGCAGCAGAAAACACTTTTTTAAAACCATGGAGTCTCTTTGAAAGAAGAGTGGAATTTGCACTTTACCTTATTCATTAAAGTTAGAAACTGCCGTCTCTGTAATGAACAGCCTGAGGGTGGAGAAAGCGTCTTGAATAGCGATATTCCGGGGAGCATTTGGCATCATCACTGAAACATAATGTGGGATTGCAATTGTGTGGGTTTTTTTCCCGGTGAATAGGAAGTGATCAAAGATAACATTGCCTGAGAAAGAATTAAAATAGTGTAACATTGCATCAAGTTATAGCCAATGCCAATCATTATATGGATGAATGAACAAGATCCTTTAAATAATGGTATAGACGTGCTGTGGCATTCAAAATATAATGACCAACTTCAGTAGGGTTCAAATCAAAATGCAAAAGCATGTGCCCACTCATCTGACTAGAACAGTGAAGTATAAGCACGTCTCTTTAAATAGATCTGTAAGCCACATCCTTTCATTTACATCGTCTATAAAACACTGGACTATAGGAAGTAAATTAATTCCAACAGCCTGCCTTTGGAATTTTATCCTAGCAATGGGGAAGGCTATCTACTAGGAGACCAGAAAAATCAAAGACACAATAAAAAATAAAGAAAAAGGGACTTTTATAATTATAGTGCGATCACCTTTCCCTCTATGAAAAGACAGGAAAGGAAAGCGCAAGACAGGAATTGAATTCATCATTGTGTAGATGAGAGTTCCTGGCATATAATGCTAGACAGAGCCATTTACTGGAAAAAGTGTTGGTTTATTTACATGCTAAACAGCACCACCTTCTCGCTCCCACTGCTGACAAATAATAGCACAGCAAGGAAGAGAAAGAAAAGACAATCCTCCGTATTCCAGAGAGAGAATTATAACAGGACAGACAGGAGTTGTCACAAATCCAAACATCTCGACCCCATCATTACAGAATGGAGAGCCCAGTGTCTCAAAAAAAACCCAAAAAACAAAACACAATCACCCCAAAGAAATCATCTTTGCTTTTTTGGTAAACGAGGATCAGAGCAAGGAAGAGAGGACCCAGCAGGGAGGGAGGGAGGCACCAGGAGGAAAGAGGATCAATACTCATCTTAATCTAAGAAATCTCCATTGCACACCTCTCTCAAAAGATGGGGAAAATAAAATTTAATCTCTGTCAGAGGACTCATAAACGCAGCCACATACACTCTTGTGCACTTGACGCAAACAGAGGTGAAAAATATCCGATTTGATGAACAGAGACTGGAGGATAAATGGAGTGAATTGTTTTAATACAGTAAACAGAACAAAGAGATCAAAGGAGACCAGAGAGCAATCATGCACCCCAAATTGCAATTGCTCCCAGGAAGTGACAAGAATAAAATTGGAAGATTTTGCTCAGAGAGATACTGCCACTGATTCTAATCTAGTTGTCTGTGCTAATCAAGGCACAGCCTTTGAGCTTCCTTTACAAGTTTTTACTTCTTTAATTTAGAAAACAATGCTGGAATTTGCAGTTGGTATTTATAAATGCAGACAGATACCAAGAGGGGAAATGAGGGCACTGAGTGGGCAAACAAATAAAATATTCCAGATATAGTTTCAGTCTTGATCATTCCTTGCTATGCAAACTTTGGCAAATACTTTTCTTTTCTTTTTCTGGGCAATCATTTCTGAATATTATGCACTTACTTTATCCTAAATATTTGGATTTAACAATAAACAAAAAAAAAACTACTGAAAAAGTCTCTACTATTTTCTTTAAAAAAAAGATTGAGTGGAGGGAAAATCTAGAAACGCTTCTCATTTGACATTGAGTTTACTGTATGGGATAAAGTCTGTACATTATCTGGGTACCATTTACTTGTATGATTTGAGGTTTTGGTAAGAATATCGTCAATTGACAGATGAAAAATAAAAAATAAAAGCTCCCATGATTCCATCAGAGTTTCGGTTTGGCCAGAAGGATGAAGATACAGTCATAATGAGACAACGCTTGGGCAGGTGGAGCTGTGACTGGTGTGGACTCTTCTAGAGCTGTTGGGCCCAACCTGAGGGCCTGGCCCATGCTCACCCAAGGATTCTGGGCAGTGAAGCTGTTTGTGCGAGGCCAGGATGTCTGCGTGACGGATGCCAAGACATGAGGCAGGGACTTCCTGGGAGCGAGGGAAAGCGAGTTCTCACAGAAGAGGAGACCGAGTAAAGCCTGATTATCTGGGCGGTTGTCCAGGTCCCAGAATGCTTTTGGGATTCTAAAGAGGTCTGGGGAATGTTGGTTTTGTTTGTGCTTGTTTTTCAGATTGTTTTATTGACCACAGTGCACCTCGCTTCTGGAGGTGGAGGACTGAGATGCTGATTTGGGTAAGATAAACTGCCTCTGTCGTAGGGGTGGGATAACTATAAAGTGTTTTGCACAAACAGCTCCAACAGGGGTGCCCTCTGCCTGCCAGCGTCCGTCATCTGTGGTTGGTCACCTCTGGGCTTCCTCCCTCACCCTTTCATCTGAGCAATGCTCTGCTCACCTATAAATAAATCACAAGAAAACATTTACAGGATTGTGCTTTGTGGTAGAAAAAGAGGTTTTGGGGTTTAGAAGTGTGCCACTCACACTGTACCCCAGCTCAGAGCTTTATCTCTTCGGTGCAGGTGGGACAGGGTCTCAGTCACCTTGATATCAGAAGGGTCTCCCTGGAAAGCTGAAGGGTAGGTGGGGAGGGCCGAGCTGCAGAGAGCTCATCCACGGCAGCTGGAAAGGAAGGGGTGGGGGGAGCAGGCAAATAGCTCAGGGCTTTTCTGGCTCTGCTGGGGTAGACTTAGAGAAACCTGTTTTGTGACTGCCATAGTGGCTATTTTCTCCCCAGGCTGTGTGGCCTGGGAAACACAGGGCACTGAAACTGCTGCAGTTGCCACGCGGCACCTCAGAACTTGGACATTAGACAGACAAGCACTGGCAGGGAGTTATTTTGTAAACAGGCTCCTGCCTGTGAAAGTGTTTATGGAAGCGCTTAGCATTCAGCTTTCTGCGCAGAACTGGCGACTTGGATTTCAGAGTCCTCGATCAGCTCAGGGCCCCGCGTTCCCAGACTTCTGCAGAAGAGTCTCTAGGCAATCTGAAGGGGTCGGAAGACACATGTGAAGATACGGACAGAAATTGGATTTGTTCCTGGTAAGGAAATTTCAAAATCCATGTCAGACCTAAATATGAAGCAGGGATTAGAAATACGTCCCATAATGACACAAAGAGGAAATTCTTGAGTAAAAATGACACTACTGCCTGGAAACAGGATATCAGCTTGGAAGTTTAAAGTTGCAGGCTTATTAAAATTAACAACTTGCCTCAATATTTCCAGGCTTAACTGACCATATAATTAAAGTGATGAATTTGTTGTTTCATTTCTGAAAGAAAATATTTTATGTCGCTTATATACTTTGGGTGATGTCGATTCTTTGTTTTGTTTTTCTTTTTTAAATATTTTTAGGAGAAGGAATTTTTGATAAAAAGCAAAATTCACAAGAAGTCCATAACCTCTGGCCCCAAGAAGTATCATCTGTGGTGTCACTAGAAAATAGCATGCCTGGTCATGTTATTGCAGGTTTGTGTGTATTATATTCTTAACACTATGTTTTCTAAAATGTATGCTCTTCAAACAGGAGAAGTGAGACAGCAAAAGTGAGGGTCATGCTGGAATTGCCAGGGTAAACTTCAAAGTGCGATAAAGAAAGAATGTTGTATGGACTTATAATTTTCATAATACCAATTACAAAGCTTGACAAAATCTTTTTGACTAGTAGGGGATATGCAAAGTTTAGAGAGGAAAAGCTAAATAAAGAACACAAAGAGTGAGACACTGCCCATATTAAACTGATCTGAAGTAAACTGCTAAGAAGGAACTTAGGTAGAGAAATAATCATATGAAAGCATAAAATCTGATGAAAGCTTCCTGATACTGAATTAAAAATCAATACTGAAGTTCGTATGGAACCATAAAAGACCCCAATTAGTCAAAGCTATACATAGAAAAATGAAACAAAATGAAAGAATCATTCTTTCTGATTTCAAACTACACTATAAAGCAATTGTCAACAAACAGTATGGCATTAGACTCAGAACAGACACAGACCAATGAAATAATAATGAGAGCCCAGAACAAAGCCCTTGCATATAAGGGCAGCTAATTTATGACAAAGGAGCAAAGATTGATTGTATAATGGAGAAAGAGAAGGTCTCTTCAACGAATGGTATTGAGGAAATTGGACAGACACCTGCATAAAACAAAAATAAAGAAACTAGATCACCTGTTAACAGCATATACAAAAATTAATTCAAAATGAATTAAAACATATGTAAGATCAAAGACCATAAAACACAGAAAAAAATGACATCAATTTTAGAGTGGTCTTTCAGGACTTGGCACCAATGGCAAGATAAACAAAAGCAAATAAATGAAAAAAGAAACCATAGTAAAAATAAAAAGGCGACCTACTGATTTTCATGTCAGATAGCAGACAAGGGGTTAATCTCCAAAACATATAAAGAATTCACACACCTCAACAACCATGAAAAAACAAACAAAAACAAAAGAAAAGGTAACAACAAATGAACAACCTATTAGAAATGGGCATAAAAGATAAATACAAGGTGGTTTCACTCATATGTGGAATACAGTGAATGAAGCAGATAAACAGCTGAACCCCAGAAAAAACTCACAGAGAGAAGACGATGGCTGCTGTGGGGGTGTGAGGAGCAGTGAGAGGAAAGGGCACAAGGTGGTGGCAAGGCACATCATCGGGACTTCAGTGGTGGGTGTGATGTATGACGCCCCGACTGAGAGATCAGTTCAGTGTCTCATGATGTGTAACACCTTTACTGAGAGATCAGTTCAGTATCTCATGATGAGTATGGCTTTGTAAACAAAAGAAATAATGGTATAGTTATTTTATTATAAAAAAATATTTGGCAGAGGATCTGAATAGAGATTTCTCCAGAGAAGACATACAGATGGTCAGCAGACACATGCTCAACATCACTTATGAGAGAAATGCAAATCAAAACCACAATAAGATATCATTTTACTCTTGTGACAAAAGTCTGTATCAAAAACAAGTACTGGTGAAGCTGTGGAGAAAAAGTATCTCCCTTATGCTGTTGGTAGAAATAGAAATTAGTGCAACCTCTGTGGAAAACAGCATGGAGATTTCTCAAAAAAAATTAAAATGGAACTAGCATTTGATCCAGCAATTTCACTGCTTGGTTTTATATATATACACTCAATATATTCATAAAAATACTAATCAAAAAACATATTTGCATTCCTGTTTCATAGCAGCGCAATTCACGGTACCAAGACATGGAATCATCCCAAATGTCTGTTGATGGCAGGATAAAGAAATGTGGTATATATAATCAATGGAATTCTACCCAGCTATTATCAAAATGAAATCTTCCTTTTTGCATTGACGTGGCTGAAACTTGAGGTGATTATTTACGCTAAGTGAAATGTTAGGGAAAAAAATCCTGAATGATTTCATTCATATGTGGAATATAAAGAAACAAAATGAACTAATAAAACTAATAAAATTCAACAAAAAAAAATTTCTTGGACTCTGAAATCAAGACTGTGGCTGGGGGTGGGGTGAAACAGGAGAACATTTAGGATTGAAGGGATAAGAAAATGGTGAGTAACACTAATAACACTAGAACTCTGGTGGTGGGTATGGAGTGACATGCACATTGATTGGGGTGTGAATCTATTCTCCTTAAACTTAGATAGCCTTGTCAACTAGAGAAACATTAATAAAAACACAAAAATTAAAAAACTAACTAACATGGTATTACAAAACTTTATGATGAATGGTAGATTGTAGATTTCCAATATTAAGGTACTAATAATGAAATTCACCTTTTCATGCCTATTTTTAAGCCAAAATAAACTGAAATTTAAATTTGAAAGCGGGCAAGTATTCAGATTCTTAATACTGTGATTTTATTCTGAATAATTGCCTTTTATTTTCAATGCCTATTGTGTCTTTACAGTACCTCACATCACAATTTAATCTCTCTTTAAACTTAATTTAATGCCCAATTTAATCTCAATCTGACAGCTAATAATTAAGAGAACTCGTGTGTGTAGCTTAATGTTCGGTTGTATTGGTCATGTGAATGTGTCATGTACGATATTGTTTCATACCATGCAATTTAATGAACAGCATCACTGGATATGTTTATTTCTGAAGAACAAAAAACCAAGTCACCATCTTTTGAGAGTCAAAACATAGGTTTGCCTGGTGTTGTGAACAGTAAAAGACTTTATATGCTACAGCGGCCTGATTTTACTGTTTTTATATCACACATACAAACAGATAAGCACACACACACATATATATATCCTGACATGTGCAAATATGAACATTATATGCATAAGTCTGAAACAAACATTTTGTAGCAGAGTAATTACTTGGACTGATTATTTGTATCAGTGGATTTCAACCTTCTTTCCCTTTTTATTGTCAGTGAAATCTTTCAAAGGAATTCTTATTGGACTTAGAAGTTGAATTTGCAAAGCAGATCAAGGTGGCTATGATCTACTCTGGGGGACCTAGGGACAGCCTTCCAGGTTCACTCTCAGTGCCGCCCCTAGAATTTTCAGAGCGCAGGTCGGAAACCATTGTTCTGTATCATGCCTCACACTTGTAGTGGGCTTTCACGGGTGTTCTAGCACCCTTCCCCCAGTATCATTCAGTCTCATTCCATTTTACAAATGAGAAAAGAGACCGGGGTCAGTTCATTTTCCCACTGCCACATAGCTATTGGGTAATTAGATCTAGGATGTGAACTCAAACTTTCTGACTCAAGTTTTGCCCATTATTTCCTGTTTTCTGTTGCAGCAGATACATGCTCAGAGATTCATTCCAAGCAGGATGAGGTAGAAGCTTGTGTTAGACATGAGCATCTCTTAATATTGTCCTCCTTCAGCAGACATGGCTGATGAGAGTCACGTGGCCAACCTGGCTTACCAATAAAGGACTGTGAATGTGTGTAACCCCTGGGCTACAAAGCTGACCTTTTCTCTCCAACTTGAGAACACACTGGAGTTTGGGGCATGAGGGTGGTGATAGTCTCTGAATCTATTTTTAGGTGAGCAATTCACAAATTTCAGTGCCTTCATCATTCATGGAAAAAAAGTGCTTTTTCATCAACCGTGTTGAGAGACATTAGGCCTAAAGAAGTAGAATTAGTGATCATCATCATGAGAAATATTATTAGAATATAATATTAGAAATGAAATTTACCTAAGATGACCATATGTACTGTTTTAAACAGGAACACTACCGCTTTTTTCATATTTCCCAACTGTCCTGTCATATTACTATAAGTGTCAATTTTGTTCCATTTTTAGTAAACCAGGGCCCTCTTAAATGTGGAGCAAAGTGGGCAGTTGAGTTGCCCCAGGCCTAATCTATTGAGGGGGCCTAAGAGCAGCTGCCCCTTCTGTTCCGCATTAAAGACAGCTCTTGTTGGCACTGACTATGGCCAGAGTTGGCCACTACTGCTGTCCCTGGCCCCTGTGAGGACACAGGAGCCATGCACAGGAAAAGGATCCCCACTTTGCACCAGCCTGCATTTATTTTGTCAAAGGGAGCAGAATACTGCAGCAAGTTTGAATCGTAGGTAAGTACTATGGGGTTATCTCTGGCACTGTGGGGGTTATCTCTGGCACTGTGGGGGTTATCTCTGGCATGGTGGGGGTTAGCTCTGGTACTGTGGGGGTTATTGGGCATTTCTGGCACTGGAATGGTTAAAGCACCATGTGTTTTAGGCAGGATATTTAGAGCAGGGCTTATAGAATTGCCAAATTTGTGTTTCGCATAAGGTGCCTCAGTTTCTTGCACCAGCCCTGGCCTTTTGTATGAAACCCTGCTGGACCACATGTCATTATTATGTGATCCTCAATGACTCATTGCTGACTTCACTGCTCTGCTCCTGCTTGAATTACTCTGTCTTCTTCCTTCCCCACAGTCGCCAGCACTGTATCATTTTTGTCATCTCAACTGAACCATTTTGAGGAAAGAAACATAATGACTATATGGAACCATCTTGTCTCAGGAAATATGGTTAGCCTAAAGTTACCTTGAGAAGAGACTCAGTCAGTAAAGCTAATGACAAAAAGAAAAGAAAGAAAAATAGACAGCCTGGGTGTAAGATGGGATGTGTTTAATATAACTTGAATTAATGTAGCAATTAGAATTAGGACATTCAACACTAGTCAGTGATGAAGCACTTAATTTTCCATGTGGCAAATACATTCAATAGGAGTCAGGTATTCAGTAAATGAGTTTCCCCCATTAGTTGTACATTCCTTTCCTTCTAAGGATATACAAGACGCCCAGAGTGCAGGAAGAAGGGACTACAACGTAAGAACTCTGAGGAAAAAAACAAAATCAGATAAATTTGGGAAAGAGAAAGTCAGTCTTCAATTGAGCCATTTTGAGACAAGAAACATGGCGACTATGGAAACATCTTGACTGTCTCTTACAGGGTAGGACCGGACATATGAGCTACACAGTGAATTTTCTCTCAAGGTGGGCAGACAAACTTTAATGGGAAGATCAGGGAAGCCCAGAAGCTTATAAATACAGGGAAACTTCTCACTTGTCTAAGCAACCGAAGCCTGTTCTTGAAGGCAAATGTCTGGAGCGATGATCCCCTTTGGATCTTATATACAGTTTTATGGCTTCTATGACCCACAGAATGCAAGAGACTTTTCTGCAGAAAAGCTGTACTCATGCAGCAGCAGTGGTCCCATGAGAGGTTACCATGCTCTGGGCGAACGCATTCTGTGTTCAGGTCCTTGGGGGAAGCACTCTGTTTTAAGAGGTGCACAGGTGACTTCAAAATAGGACTTCTCTGAGCCCTTGATGTGTTCATGGATATTACAAAGCTCTGAGAAGAAGAGAATCACAAGCATTTTATAAACTTAAATAATGCTTCCCCTACCTCTTTGCATCTCACAGAACACTAGAATTTCAGGGAACACAGTTTGTGAAATGTTGATGGACAGCCATGTTCTCAAAGCAAGAATGAATGCTCAGAAAATTGGCAGATGTCTGTTGGAAACAAAAGTCAGTATGTCTGGGACCAAAGTTGTTAACTTCACACTAGTCCTCTTCTACCTTTACATCACACAGGACGCGGGGTCTATGACACCCGCAACACCCCAGACTGCAATTCTAACCCACCCGTTCTCATTTACCCAGCATGACCCACCTTGGTTTCTTTGCGTTTTCTCACTAAGTATTTCCTGCCCTGAGCACTTGTTAGACACAAACAGAGCACCGAGCTGTCGGCAGGGGAGGAAGAAGGAACTAAAGGATCCTGCCCTCAAGAAGCCTCCACAGCATGCAGTCAGGACCTGAAGCCTTGACAGTGTTTCTCTGCCCTGACTCTTCTGTATCTGTAGATGTTGCATTGACGTCCCTCATACCTCTCAGCATCTTTCACTTTGTACAGCCATTTTTTTAAATAGAATGCTTCTTGAGCACTTAACTCTTCCAAGCACCATGCTAAATACCATAGGGGGCTTGCCCTCAACACAGTGTGCACACTAGAAGTGACACATTAGAAAGACAGTCATGGATTTGCTTCTTTTTGGACAAATCAGTTGACAAAAATTGTATGTTTAGGGTGCACACTGTGATAATATGAATATATTTTGAAATGATCACCAAAGTCAAGTTAATTAACACATCACTTCAGAGTTATTTTGCGTATGCATATATATATATATATATACACATAGATGTATATGTGAAACCCTTTACATGAATGTGTCTGCTAGCTCTGTACTCATTTCCTCTATATCATTCCAGTCTTAGTGTATGTGCTGCTGAGTGAGCAGTCATCACTGATCGTTAACTCATCTTAAATCCCCTGACTTATGAGGAAATGTATAAAATTGTCCATTTATTTTAGACATACCAGTACACAGACATACCCTCCAATAGTGTGTTCTTGGCCACAGCCCTCCCAACCTCCAATCCTATACAGAAAACAACAGATTCTTTCGTAATTTAGTTTCAAATTCATGTGTCTTTGTCCCCAGAAATGGGTCCTGCCTGTCTAAGGTGCCCTGACCTTATTTTAAATTTAAGCGATTTGAAGGAGAGCTAAGAAATTGAATGTTAATGTTGCCCAATATTCTGTTTTTTCTTTACAATCTCCTGGGCTTTTTCTTTATTTTTTAAATTGTTTTCTCTTTCCATATTTGTTTTTTCCACTTAAAGCTAAGTAAAACAAAATGAAATGAAAGTGGAAATATTAAAAAGAAAATAATTACCAGTATTACCCCTTAGAATTTTGCTTTATGAAAATATGTTTAAGCTATTACTCATGTTGAAGTTTTAGCATTCATTAATATATGTATTTTGTGCAAAATCAGCAAACTCCACATTCCCGGTTTGGCTGTTATACACACAAATTAATGAATGTGCTTTAATGAATTTGATTAATATGCAGCAGCTTAAGATCCATTTTGTATTATTAGCACAGAAATGTCCCTCATTGAATGCTGCTGAATCAGATTGCTGTGTTTGCTTGGGAAGGCTGCCGTGCATACACACTTCACAAATAATGTAAAGCTAGGATTTTCATAATTATCATAATTCACTCATTAAGATATTAGCAAACTGTCGCAACCAAGAGATTCTCTCGGTGAGGAATTTTTCACTTTTTGCCTGAACCCAAGATATCCAAGGAGTGCCAGTGCCAGAGAATATTAAATGGAAACCCTACTTCTGCATTTTATTAGCAAATTTTGCAAACTACAAACAGCTTGAGCGTTGTATAAATTTATAGTTGTACTTGCACATTTGTGACGGTGGTTTTCGGCATGCAAGTTTATCTAAGAGCTTTTACTTGGAATTGCACAGAGCAATTCTGAAATCCCAAAACTAAAGGAAAATAAAATTGAAGTGCCTCTACAATTGAGTGATTTATACATTAACGTATTTATTTTAAAACAAGATTAAAAATACTGCATTCCTAGAAACATTCTCTCCTGGTAGAAGCCACTCAGATGGAAAATTTCATCTATTTCAAACTGATTTTTTGCCTGAATGGCTCTCACATATTTTCCTAAAACCTAGTCATGTCAAATGATTTATTCTACTTTAACAATATTGTGCAAGTAGCTAGGAAGATTCAAGTGTTGAAGTCATAGAAGGCAGTTGGCCAATTAGGTGCTCACGATATTTTGATTTTTTTAATGCTTACACATACTTATTCTTTTCTTACCTCTGACCCCCTGCTCAGCAGTACTTATATCTAGATGACGATTTCTGCATACTCTTGTCTTAGGAATACTTAGCCAAATTTGAGCTAGAGAATGCATTTTAGATCAAAATCCCTAATAAGGAAAAAATGAGAAAACTAACTCTCCCACAGTTTAAAAGGTAATAGGAAGAGCTCAGGTATGGAGTATATGGGCTCACATATATTTTCAAGTCCCCCCCCCCACCATAAATGCCACCTGTGCCATAAATGTCCCCAGTGCTAGAGATGCTTTGTATCTTATTAAATGTGACTGACCTATAACAAAGCCACCAAGTTGCAGTGCAAGTCATATTTTAGTTAAATAATTGATTCTTTCTCTTTGAATTTTTTCTCTCAATTAAAAAACATTCCTTTTTGCTTCAACTATTATGAATGACTCATTATCCTCTGTGACAACATATATTATTTCTGAAAAGTTGATGTAAAAAAAGCATGCAAAAATTTCTTACAGAAACATTTGCTGTACAGGAAAGTAACTAGATCTATTATTCTCAGGATGGGTTCATGTCATGATCTTAAAATAAAAAGATAATGTACTATACATCTCAATTTATGATCTCAACTAGTATGTGAGAAACATAGCGAAATAAATTAAACATAGAAATTGGGAATTTTCTTTGGCTGTAAGAAAATGATGACCCAGCACTGAGTTTTCTCTAACAGTGGACTCAGCTCTTTGATGCCACTCAGCAAATCACAGGAAACTCTATGATTTTTCTAAATAGCAGGACTATAATCAAACCAAAAGCAGCATTCTGGAATTCTGAACTAGGTTTGCATCTTGATCTACTCACACTCATGAGGAATTCCTTGAGTGAAGGAGTAGGGAGCTTCCATGACAGCACTGGGTTAGCCTCAGAGAAAGAGACTTGTCCAGCGAAGCCTGCCCAAATGACCACCACCCTCATTTTCTGATGCAGAAGATGAAAGTGTAAGTCTAAACTTCCTTTAGAGTACCCCACATGGAGTGAAGAGGTCATCAAGAAAACTGATTCTTTTTTGCTACGCTGAAACAGGCCACTCAGGATTAGAAGCAGATAATTTGTTAGTATCATGAAACAAATGATATCATGGCTGCCATCTACTACCTAAGTACGAGTTATTTTAGTTTCTTTTTTGTAAGGACAGGTGGGGGCAGCAACAAAAGTGAGCAGAGGCAGGCAGGTAGGAGGAGAGAAATGGAAGAAACATTTTTAAAATTTATTTTATTTAGTTGTTTATCTTGGTTGCTGCCCCCAGCCTGGGTCACAAACCCTGGTCCTTGGGATGTGTGTGGATTGTATCTCATGGAAGCAGCCATCAGCCACTAGGGTGTACCTTGTTGTTGGTTTGTTTGTTTGTTTGTTTTTAAGAGGAAGGCAGGTAGGCAGGCAAGAAGAAGAGTTTTATTTATTTGTTTGTTGTTCATTTTGGTTGCTGCCCCCTGGCCCTGGGCCTCAAACTCAGGTCCTTGAGCTTTATGTGGACTTTGCCCCAGGCATGGACTTAATGCCTGAGTCACCAGAGTGCGCCAGGACTAGTTTCATGTGTCCCAACTCCAAGATGTGTTTAATTAAAATGGAAAATGAAATGATAGGTCTCCTAGAAGTCACTTTGTCTCTCAGTTATCCAGTGACACACTTCTAACTTTGTAAAGTCACTTGTTGATCATTTAAATTAAAATTTAGTCAATGCACCACTTGTTTACCTGCACACAGTAGCTAATCTGCAATGGCAGAGGAGAAAAATAACTGAGTGCCACTAAATCTTGTAAAGAAAACACAATGACTAGCATTCTGCTTCCAATTTGGGGAAATGTATGTTGTGCCCAATAGTAATAGCTATTTTAAATTTATGTAGAAAGTGATGTTATACAGGGAGTTAGGAACTTAAATATTCACTGGAAGGCTTAGAAGAGCATGTTCTCCACTGGCCTCCAGGAATGACTTCCAGGACAGTTTTGCAGAACCTGGCTTCTGAGAACACAGACTCAGGATGCCGCAGCAGTAACTACCATCCCCAGGAGCACGGCAGACCTCCAACTTTAGCTTCTTTTTAGGGACCAGGGGACCTCCACTGCAGGTGTAGCCCCCAAGGAGCCCCCACCTAGGCTTCAACCTGCTGAGGAGGGGTTGTAGCCAAGACTCTCGACTGCAGCACCAAGCTGTGCCTGCTCTGTTCACAGGAGGAAAGGGATATTTCCTGCGTCATTTTGCTTCTCATCCTGACTTGAGGAAAGTGCTTCTGAATGACCAAACTCAAACCACTGGCTTCTTTAGCTGCAAGGGAATCTGAGAAATACAGGTTTAAATTTTTTTCTGGTCTTGTCAATATAGGAAAGCATACTCATGATTAGAGCTGAACGCTCAGTTGACCAAATCTACTCTAAAATCCATAGACTTATTCTCTATTGTTGGTTAGCTATGCATGACATGTTTCACAATTTCTTTTCTTTTCAAATTGATGTTAGTCTTTAATCTTTTTTTTTTTCCCTTCGGATCTTACACATAATTATTCTAAAGTCATTGTGAGATTACTCTATCATTTCCTTTTTGTCAGGAGTGAATTTATCTCCCGTTATGGCAAGCAGAATCATCTCCCCCTGCAGAGATGTTTATGTCCTAATCCTTGGAACCTGACAATATGTTACATTACTTGGAAAAAAAGAATTAAAGTTGCCGATTGAAGTAAGGTTGCTAATCAGGTGACTTTAAAATAGATTATACTGGGTTATCCAGGTGGGCCTGATGTAATCACAGCAGCCTTAAATGTGGAAAAGGGAAGTAGAGAGAGTTCCGAGTTCTGTGAGAAGGAATTGATCCACTGTTTCTGGCTTTGAAGATGGAGGCAGCAGCCACTAGCCAAGGAATGCAGGCAGCCTTTAGACACTGGAAAGGGCAGGTAATGGATTCTCCTTGAGAACTTCAGGAAAGGAATCCACATGCTAGCAATGAGAGTTTAACACACGAGAGTCAACTCGGACTTCCGAACTCCAAAAGTGAAATATAATACATTTGTCTTTTTTTTAAGACACTGAGTTTATGGTTATTTGGTATAAAAGCAATAGGGAATGAATAGATCTGATATTTGAGATTGCAGACTGCTTTTCTGAGTGCTGCTTTTTTTCACATGAACTTTAACATTTAGCTTGTAGGCTCATCTTGAGTGGTGCTCCCCGTGTGTGTCTCGCGCCTTCCTCTTCCTGTTTGTGAATGCTAAGATGCTCCCCAATACCCCAAATGGGCTTTAACTTGGTAAATCAGTGTCCCTTCCTACAGTGACATCAGTGCCATTCCAAGGCCAACACAGGACCAGCAGCATCTTGGTCCCAGGTCAGCCTATTCTGGTCCCATTTCTTCCTTCCACCATGGCTGCAGCTGGGAGGCACAATTAGAGCATTTTCCCACAGACTAGAAAGCCTGATCCAGCCCTTAGCTGTTTGCAGAAAGTCTAACACTGTTACTCAGTTATATACAGGAATCCAGTGTTTACCTCCTGTCTGTTTCAGTGCTCAGGACCCTACAGACTTACAGCTCATGGCAGACTTTCTGCTTTGTGGTTCTGTTTCCATTAGCTCATTTTTTAGCATAACCATACTTTTCAATTTATAAGTACATTGAATATATACTTTAAATTGTAAAATACTTGCAAAATGCTGGCTGTATATTTTATTATTGCTGTGTTTGGAGGGGAGAGAAGAAATCCAAGCACCTCCTTGACCACAAGGCCACCAAAGGCAGGACGTCTGATGAACACTGAGCATCTCACACTGGGTCCTAGGTTTTCATCATGTTTTAGTTGAAGACAAAGTAGAGTGAGTGGCTCGCTATTTCCACTGCTCTCAGTGATTTGCTTTCTGCATTCCCAGGGATGTCACTTGTTCTCACAAATAATAGCCTCTTGGCAAAGGCTGGGCTGGTTGAAAATTATAAGAGAAAGTCTCATTGTATCACACCTTAAGGTGGTTGTTCCAGAAATTCATCTTAAAACTTGCTATTTCAGGAAGCTGGCTCAGCTCCTCTGCTTTTTCTGTAGTCCATCAATTCCATAAATTGGCTAGGCGTTACTCGGGATGATTGTTAGGGTCAGGAGTGGGCAGGAACAGAACACCAGGTGTTGCATTTATAAAGGCGGCCTAAGTCCCTGGTTTAGTCATGGACTTTAACAGTGAGGAAAATAGCTGTTCACGGTTAACACCAGAAGTGCTCATTAAACTGATTTTCTGTTGGGAATGATTCCTCCAAAATGTCTCAGGCTATCAAGTAGCTAAAATTCTATCAGGATTATGATACCCACTGAGTTACAAGTTATAAGAAATGATACTTGAAATAAAGGCTTTGCAGGCAAATTAAAATAGTAATAATTTCAGTTAATGTAATGATATCTTTTTTTTAAATCCCTTAATATCATTCAGCCAAAATTACATATTTGGAAAAAAATGAGCTAGTAAAGAAGATTTCCTAATTGTATGTAATATGCCTGCAGGCATATTGCGGATGCAATTCAGATGCCTGGACACAGAGGAAGATGGCTCTGATGGTGATACTGTGCAATAGAACTATATTTTAGGAACTAACATTCATAATGTAAAATCGTTTCCCAGAAAAAAGAAGCTGGGAGCAGCTTAGAGCTTCCACAGTAGGTAAGCACCGTGAAACTGGCTACACTTGAGGTATCATATTTCTGCATGTGCAGTCTTCTCGATGTGAGCCCCCAAACCTGGAAGATCCAGTTCTGACATCTGACCTCTCAGCATTTTGCAAGTGATAGCGCTATTTTCCTGAAATTCAACGGAATCTCTAGCTTTCTTTGTTTGGTTTATGCCAATGGTGTGTTCTCTCAAACAGTTCATTTTGACTCATGCTCTGTCTCACCTACAGGCTAACAGAGCCCCAGAGCTATCTCTTGAGATGAAAGGAGAATTATTTAAGCCAAGTAGGAATCTTTTTAACTATGTAGAAGTAGAAATAACCATCTTAAGAGTTTTATTTTTAATTTTAAATTGTTGACTGTACCTTGTCTAGCAATCCGTTGATTAAAGCCTTTACATTTACTATAGATCGGTGATCATGGAGTCTTGCACCGAATTTTGAATCAGGTAACATGTGATCTTGAAAAATAACTAAAAATCAAAAACTTTAGGACACGCTACTGTGATTTATGACCTAATGTGGATCAGTAAATTTAAAAAAAAAATTTTTTTTAATGCTTAAGCAGGGTTCCAAACAAGACTGGCAAAGGCTGATATAAAAGTATGTCTCGTGGTGGCTGCCCATTTATCCCCCTCCCCAAATCCCATGGTTGCTCTTGCTGGCTCCAGGGTCAGATCCCATCACCTCTGATATGTTCTTGAAATGAAGACTCACAATCCATCTGGGTCACATGTGTGAGCTCTACTTTCTCGTCAGCCTTGGCACCCATGCTGGTGCCTTCTCCTTCAACAAGTTTGAGTCCATTTCCACCTTCCCATGTTTCCCTTACGCCAAGCTGAGTGCAGTCCACTGGCATGACTGGTGAGAGGTTTCCTCTGTCATTCCTGCTTGACTTCTGGAGGCGCCACAGCCTTGAAATAGGCACTGTAGCTGGTGAACTCGGACTCACCAGGTCTGCCATCTATTGATGCCTGTTTCCCCACGGGGCCAGCTCAGGATCACTTTTCAGTTGGGTCTCATCATGACCAAACACAACTGTGGGCCTTCGCCTGCTGTTTGGCCAGGGTTGTCTCTGGTCTGGGCTTAATCCATCTGAGAGAACCCTGAGACGGAGAGCAAAGAGGAATAAACAGTAGCTTCTCTGGCTCCAGTCAAAAGTCTCTCCAACTGTTTGCAGACACTTGGAGAGGACTCAGTGTTCAGGATCAGTTCAGAGAGCAATTCTTCCCAGAAAACAAAGGCAGATGATGACCATTTCTAACTTAAGGGCAGTCTTTGAAGAAGGCCTCCATCTTACTGCACAGGCTGGGCCAGGAGCCTTCAGAGAAAAAGAAAAGACCTCCTGCTTTTGTTTGCTTCCTAGAAGAACAATAATAGGAACATCCTAGTGAAGAGGAGGAGATAGTTGGTGCCAGCAGACAGAACTAGTGTCAGAAACTGGTTATCACACTGTCATTGTTCAGATGACGATGTCATACTTAGGTCCAGAATGAGGGAAAGTTGGGGAGAACAGATTATCTTCTGACCTCTTATCACTTGGTGGCACAAGTCTCCCTCATGTGAGTGTTCCTAGACCCAAAATTAACCTATCAAATCATACTAAATCGGAATATTCTATCAGGGAAACCTGCACCACAGCTGCCTTTTGTTTTGTTCTTCGGGTGAAATAAAGATGGCAGCATCTCCTCCCTTCACAAAAGTATGGGTCTATGTAGAGATCTACTGAATCAGTTTAACTTCTTGTCTGTGAAGCTTGCATGTGCAGCTTTCCATTCCATTCTCAACGGGGAAGGAAACAGAGAAACATTTTTTGTCATGGAAAGACCCCAGGACTTAGACTAGAAAACCTAGAATTTGACCTGTCACTCATTAGCTCCTTACTTATTCTTCTGCAAAGAGGGTTGACACTAAAAGCTCCATGACTTCCTGATTTGTCAGGAAGGGAAGATCAGAAAAAGGATGTGCAAATTCTCAGGAAAGAAGTCTACAAACAAGTTTAAGAAATAGCTAGAAAGCAGAAAACTATGTGTCAGGCATTGTGCTAGGCTCTGGAGATAAGAACTGAAGAAGACACAGACCCTGCCTCAGGCAGCCTGATGTTTTCAACCATTAAAGAGGTAAAGTCACCACAGAAAGATGTAAATTATTATTATGGTTATTATATTTTTAGTAATTAATTAGGTATCCATTCTGCTTTGTGTTTGTTTACTTCCATTTTTTTTCCTTATAAATTCCTCTTCCTGCAAAACAGAAGCAGTGCTTGGGGACATAAGGAATAGTCAGTACTGGGAAATATGTTAGAGTTGATGAAAAGAGTAAAGAGAGACCTCCTCTCTCCCACCAAAGTCTCTCTCTTTCTCTTTAGAATTAACAGGTGAAGTCCTCAGTCTGAGAATTTATGGTCGTTTCTGCTTAAGACATTGCTGGAACCAAGCATACCCAGAGCACATAGTAGGAAGACCAGGATTTGGGAACTTCGAGGATTTCTTTGTTTTCCAGAAAGGCAACTCACACATTCTAGAAAATGAGTCGAGAACAGTCTCTAGGTCTCCCTACCTTTAAGATCCCTGAATTCCTTGTGTAATTTATGCTTGTTTGTTATTTGGATACCCTCCACTGAATGGTGAGCAAAGCAGGCCATTTTTTGTTCTCTTTTTTCACCACTAAGTCAATACCAAAAAAAAATTCCTATGCATTCTAACCTATTTGGTCTCCCACAATGCCCTTTAATTTTAAAGAAAATGAAGAATTATTATAGAAGTGCACCAAAGAAAATTTTAATGCAAAATGCACAGAGCTGTTTTGTTTCTGCTAGTGGTGCAATATTTTCTCACGGTTATGTTCTTGAAACATGAATCTGTGATAGTTTAAGAGCTGAATACATAATTTAATACTGCCCAAGGCCAGCATTAGCTAAAGCAGATGTTTGTGAAAGATGTATGTCTTTATTGGAGGAGTGAGTTGCCCTAATTCGGTGCATCTCACTCTGCCTCACTTTCAGCAGAGCCCACTGTTCCGTAGGGGTGGGGACTGATGATGTCTCCTGAAATGCACTAGGAGTCCCCCTTATGCATATGGCAACCAAGCTCTCCCAAATGCAGAAGGTGGGCATCTTTGAGAGCTATTTTACACACCTTGCTGTTGTTTGCCATCAAATCCCCAAACCTCCCAAAGGCAAGATGCTCAGAAGTTTCTTTTGGATCTCCTAGCCAAATGGCGTAAACTCTGCAGTGATGGGAGACATCTGCATATTTGCTTGAGGACAGGACAACCCTCTAAGGAAACAGTTTGAGGTTAGTGACCAAGATACCTACTTTGGAATCCAGCTTGGCCCTGTCCTCACTGTGACCCTCGCTAGTTAATTTAGCTTGTCCATGTCTGTTTCCTTGTGATTTTACTTCGTAGGATTGTTTTGAGGATCCAATGAGATTACAGTTATAAAACCCTCAACACCGCCTCTGGCATATTCTAAGGGCTAATTTAGTGGGAGCCATTTTATATTTAACTTTTAACCCATGTCCTTTTCACTGGGGGTGTCCACACTTTGATTCTGGCCCTGGCCCCTGGAGCTAGCAAGCTGCACAGAACAAACTTAATCTCTCTTCCACATGCCAGTCACTCAAGTATTTGAAAATGTTCATCATCTCCCTTCATTTCATGAACTTTTTATTACTCTCATTTCATGACTCTCATTTCTCTAGATACTCATGATTCTCTCTCATTCATGAAATTTTTCTCTCAGCCTGGGCTTCTTCATCACTTCTGTGCCCTTCAGTCCTGAACAAATCTAGTACCTCTTTCTAGTCTCAGCAGAGATGTTCCTTCTGCCTGCCAGCCTTCCCTGACCCAAGCCTGAGTTAGAGTCCCTTCTCTGTGCCTCTGCTCTTGTAATTCTCATATCGCAGTGTGTCCTTGCTTGCTTATTTCTTCTGCCAGGCTAGAAACTCCACAGAGGCAGAAACTGGGTCTGAATTACCTGGAGTCTTCTAGAATCTAGAGTCTACTAGATTTCTTTACCTACCAAGGTGCTTAGGAAACACTGAATTAAAAAATAAGGAAGTCTGATGTGGAAATTCCACTGAATACTTCTGAATTAGATGGTCAGTAGTCAGTGTCTTGTATTTGTAGTTCACCAGAATGAGTACTTCTCAGAAATTCCAATGAAAGAAGACATTGAGTCATGGACAGAAATAGTGGCCCCGTACTACTGGCCCAGTATTACACCAGTGTCTATACACACTGCAAAGGATATCTTCCAGAATGATAACAAGCACAGGTGACCTTCCCAAAAAGAAACTCAGAAAGGATAGGTTCTTCTCTCCTTGTAGATGAGGCAAGATACTTTCATTTTCTGACCTTTTCCTCTCCCTCTAAAACAGCCAGTCACACATCTTTTAAGTACTTGCTCAATTAGAAGTCTGAATTCTGAATTCTTTCTGGTTTTTTCCCTTTTTTCATGAAGAAAAAAAAATCACAATCACCACCACCCGCCTTACCTATGAATCAACAACACACGCAGCACAAATGCATGTAAGAAGTTGTAGTGAACAGGATTGCTAAAAATCCTATTCAGGCACGCCCTGGCATCCTAGTGAACAAGGTCATTGGACAGTTCACACACATCCCCAGGACCAGGTTTGTGACCTGGGGTTGGTGCTGGGGGAACAACCGAGATGAACAACTAAATAAAGTAAACAAATATTTCTTCCTCCTCTCTTTTCCTGCCTGCCTGTCTCTGTTCACCTTCATTCCTGCCTGTACCTTTTCTAAAAAAAATTGTATTCAAAGGTATTACTTTTGCAACAATCATTTCCTATGTTGGACCCTTCATACATATTTAAGTCAATGCTTAGATCATTTCAAGAAAACTATGCCAGTAATCTTAGAGAAGATAAATTCTTCAGCAACTGAAAAGGTAGTTATTTCTAATACACACAATACAATAAATGGATAGTAAAGATTTTACAATAAGGGCCCTGTGAGTAACATAGAATCTCAGCTGGAATCATCGTGTAAAGGAGAGAGTGGGAGGGCTGGTGATTTTTCTTAAGTGGAATTCTGCCCATCGACACCAGCCATGGCCCCAGTGAGGAAAGAGCTGTGGCCCAGACAGTGAAGAAGGAGAGGTTTAGAGATGGTTACAGCTGCAGTGGACAGAAAACACCTCTGCTTGCTTCCTCTCTGGTCTAATGTGCTCAGAAGAGGCATTGATCTCTGCCAGCCAGACCTAAACACAATCTGTAAGAGCAAGAGGAATTACACTCAGCAGAAGTGCACTTGCTCGTGACGGCTAAGGTGCAGGAGAGTTCCGACGGAGGTGGGCCGCAGGAGACGAGGTCTGCAGCTGGCCGATGGCGTGATGCCCTGAGTCCAGAGCCCAGGTCTTCCAGGCTTGGCCCCATTAGAGTCCAGCTGCTGGTGTCTCAGCCTGGCAGCCCAGCCAGTCAGGCCTTCTGGATACTGTCATGTCCAGGCGTTAGGTGGCTGGAAGAGGAGATGCAGAAACCAAGTCAAGGTTCTTTTGACAATAGCTTTTCTCTGGAAGGCCTTCTGCTGGTTTAAGCAACTGACCATCCTTGCACAGCCCGATGACATCAAGCTGTCCAAACTCACGAGCGTCTTCGGCAAGTACCTTAGTCTTCAAAGTAGCACAACAATCTGAAATCTGTGTTCTGCAATATTGTGTTTCCTTTTTCCTCTGAAAACCACTTTTTCAGGTTGTGTGTGTGTGTGCGTGCGCATGTGTGCGTGTTAAGGCTAAAGACGACTATCGAAAATATTTCCCTTAAAATGTTTTTTTGTGTTTGACTTTTCATGGAGAGGAAAATGTTTTATTTTTCCTTTACTGTTTGTCTTCCTTCATCTGGCAAAGACCCACACTGTCCCCTCTACCCCAATAATTTAGAACAGAGAGGAAATTACTATCAGGGCTTTGCTTAACAGCAGCATCACATCTGCCATTAGACAACTTTTACTTCCTCTCTGAGTAGCAGAGAAACTGTCTTTCCTCAAGCAAAATGTCAAATGCACACAGTCCTTAAATCAGAACATGAATTTGACCTTTACCTGATGTCTTTATTCTTTAACATTCTTCAAAGACACACACTTGAAAAAGTTAATAGCCGTGCTGCCCAGCATGGATACTTTCGTGTCTGTTCTTCCGGCCTGCTTTCTTACGTGTAGAAAAGGGCCGTTGCTGTCATAATGGAGCATAATTATTTACTCACCTAGCAGAGCAGAGGAAATAATTTTTAAACTGAAAACACAAAATGGGTTGTTTCTGCCACAGATTTCCCACAAAAGCAGAGTTTTTCCTAAGTAGAACCAGACCCTCACTCCATTCTTTGCCCAGCAGAAAAATTACATGGCTTTTAGCTTTAATGGCCTTTTAGGCTTGTCGCCAAAAGAAGTTCCAAAAACCTTTCCGGGTCCCAATTTGCCCTCGCAGCCCGGTTCTTTTGTAAGCAGGGAGGAGAGATGCTGGCCAGCTTCCAAAGCCAAGCTGCAAAACGGAGCCTGAAGCGCAGAGGCTCCGCCTGGAACCGAAGGGAGAAGAGATGAGGAGACAGGCGGAAAGGCAGGCGCGCCAGCAGGACTCAGGACCCAGCACAGCGAGCCGATCAGGCCATTGGCAGGTACGTGCACCCGGAAAGTTCAGTCGGAGCAGCGGGATGGGTCCCAGCGCCTGACTGAGCATCAGTACATGTGGGCAGGCCTGCCTCCAGCCTCCAGCCTCCAGCCTCTGCTGTCTTCCTCTGTTCCTGTCTTTAGCAAACAAACATGACTCGTTTTCCCTCTAATATTGGGGTTATTTTTGCAACGACTTGGATGCACCCAGAGAGAATTATGCTTAGTGAGATAAAGCAGGAGACAGACAGACATTGGATGATGTCGCCTACATGTGATACCTAGAGAAACCAAACAAACAAATGAACCAAATCAAACAAAAGCAGACTTTGCAGTGTATGACATCAGATGAGTGTTTGCAGGAAAGGAAAGAGGAGAGAGGTGGAGGGGATCAGGTGTCTGGTGGAGGAAGCACTGGATGGGTGGTGATGAATTTAATGTAGTTTTATGATGATGCACACCTTAAACCTATGTTCCTTTAGCAAAATAAACTTAATAAATAAATTAGGTGTGCCCCGGTGGAGTAGAGGTTAGGTCTTCCACCTCCTGCCAGCACAATCCACACACATCCCAAGGACTGGGGTTTACAGCTCAGGGTGGGAGGGGTCAGAGAGACAACCAAGGTGAACAACTAAATAAAATAAATCAAACGCTTTGTCTTCTCTCTTGTTGTCTGCATGACTCCTGGCTTGTACCTGTTCTTTAATTTCTTTTTTCCTTTATGCAAAAGATAAACAAATTTTGAGAAATTAAAAAAAAAGATTAGCATTTTTATTTGGCCATTTCACACCCCAGTCCTGAGCTGTTTCTGATGGTGAAGCAGAAAACACTGCTCTGATTCAACTCGGGCATCTCCGAGCTATCAGGATTTCAGAGGAGTCCAAGAGTATTGGACCCAAAGCCAGGGGCACATTGAAAGCAATTCCCTTCCTTGCCTGGCTAGACTGGCTGCCCGCCGTGTGTCAGAGCCCGCCCTCTGACAGTAACTAGGGTGAGGCCGCAGTAACCCCTGTGAGAACCACGTTGGGTCACCCTCTAGACACTGGCATTTCATTGATTCTCGCCTCCTTCATTCACTCAGCAACCGTGTATGTGGCACTGAGCTGCTGTGAGAGGTTCCAGACTTGGCTCTGAAGAGCTTACAATGACTCTGAGAAATGGAAGATGGGACAACACCTGGCAGGATCTCTGGCTTAAAAATGCAGAGGCTGGAAGACGGGCATTCTGGCCTGAGTTGAGGAAGCAGCAAGAAGCCTCTTCTCTCCGCTGTCTCAGTCAGGTGGGCTCCCAAGGGAGTGGCACTGGCCTCAGCGATGCTGGTGGCTGTGTCATGGGCACTTGCCCCCCCACCCTAGCTCCCAGTCAGGTTAAAACTTGTAAAAGCTGACTTTCCCTGATGGAGTATCAGTGGGGTTTGCCCTCTCCGGCCAGTGCAGTCCATCTGCATCCCAAAGACCTGGGTTCATGTCCCGGAAGGGGGAATAACAAAGATGGACAACTAAATAAAAATAAATAAAATGCTCCTTCCTCCTCTCTCTTCCTGCCTACTCACCTTTATTCCTTGCACCTTTAAAAACAAACATGTAAAAGCTGACAAAAAATAGACAAAATAAAACAAATGGAAAATGATCTGAATTTGAGGTACTTAAAAAATATATATATATACATACACATACGAAGAGACATATATGCATATATACACATATACACAAACATACATGTATGTATGCATACATATATATGAATATAAAACTAGAGGGGAATGTCCTGTAGAATCCGTACGTGATGTGCTTGGGTCTGAACCATGCCTAGAGCTGCTGCGATAGTTTGTGTGTCTGAGGCATTGTCGGCTCTGCCCAGGAAACCTCTGGAGACGGAGTTTGTGTGACTGTTATCAAAATAAAAGATGATTCCTGAGAAACAGAAACCTGCAAACCCTGTGACAAACTTACACCCCGGGTTTCATATGAACAAATCTGAACCTGTGACTAGAATGTTCTCACAGTTATTTAAGTTCCTAGAGTGTGCCGAGCTTTCCTCCTAACCGTATTATCATTGTTGAAATGTAAGAAAAAGAAAACTGAGAAATGACATCCTTTTGAATAAGTGTTAGAGAGCTGGAAATGTAGTATCATCCAAGCACAGACATTTCCAAACCTTTCAGAAAGAAGACAACAAGGTTAAATCATTTTTATGGCAGGTATAAAATGAGAATTAGTACAAAATATTAAATGTTTATGAGCACAGACTCTGCTTTTGACAATTTTCAATTTAGTTAGGATGATTTAGCCATCAAAATGATCTCATAATTACTCTCCTTGATACACGAAGTTCATTCAGTTTCACCTTCAGGCATTTAATGGCACAGACAATGATATCTTTAGTCATAGTTGAAATATTGGGCCTATAGTCAAGAAAATTCTTCGTCAGAGGACTTTTCTTTCTCTGTTTCCTCATCTCTACATGCTCACAGCACTACCAGCTGCTTCGAGCTGCTGGAATGGCAAACAGTAGGCTATCGCAGGCATGAGCTTTCATTCAGCACACTGGGTGGAGTGGAGCAGACGGCCTCTCCTCTGCTGTATTAGGAGGCTCCGCTCACTGTGCCCTTCCTAAGACTGCAGATGCAGAAAGTCCACTTAGGTGACGGTGTCCCACTAAGGCAGTGCGCACTGGCAAAGAGGTTGATAAGTATGCAATGCAAATTGCTGGTTGGTGGGCTTGAGTAAAGTGGGTATCTGTGATGGAGACACAGGGGCCCAGAATAGATAGTTACACTGAACCAGGGGCCTCAGGGTGTCCACTCTGGGGAGAAGGTAGCTGCCCAGTGCAGGATATATGTACGTGCATGCACATAAATCATCTGATTCTACTCAGTAAAAGGACCTGGACCCAGACTTTGGTTTCTAAAATACCATTCATTATTAAAAGAAACAAAAGCTCCTTCTTTAATGGGAATCATTGGTTCTCTGACTGGCACAGAGGAAGAACAAAATAAGTTTGGAATTTCTTCTGGTGTCCCAAAGTAAGAAAGTTCTTAGAGAATGATGAAAGGCACAGGAACCAGGTGGAGTGGTGTTCACTGACCAAATCTGATACGATTTGAGACTCAAACGAAATAGCTTTAGTGACGGATTATATACCTGCATTGAATAAAATAGGACCCCATGAATCCACACTCTCATAAATAAATGAATAAGTAAATTGAAGGCATGATGTGGAATGGGATGTTTACAAATTCTCAGGGTACCTCTCTGAAAAATACTAATGAATTACAAATAGGAAAAAAATGACTTCTACATTGGGAAAGCTTGGATGATTCCACCTTAACTGAAGGTTCTAAGTAGCAACATCAATAACGTGATGATTGAGATTATAAGCCATATGAGAACATAGCAGCAAGTTCTGTGATATTGGTTCTATGATGTCAGTGCTATTTCTGCCATTACATAGTGAATTTAATCATGAAGAAATAGCAAGTTTAAATGCAGGTGATTCCATAAAATAACAAGCTTATAATCTTTAAAGTGTCAAGGCCATGAAAGTCAAGGAAAGATTAAAGAGCTTAATGAGAGAAAACAACTAAGCTCAACGTGATTCTGAATGGGATCTTCTTGCTATAGAAACCATTATCAGTATGCTTAGAAATTAGATTTGAGGGTCAGAGAGTAATATTATACCAGCATTAATTTCCTGATTTTATGGTTGCATTTTATGTGTGTTGAAGAACATTTTTGTAGGAATATACAAAGCATACTAAATATCTGGGGATGTTGGAGAGTATCTTGTTGACAGCTTTCTCTTAATGGTTCATAAAAAGAGTTATTTGTATCATACTTGCAATTTTTCTGTAAGATTGAGGTTTTTTCTTAAAAAAGAGCAGTTAATTAATTTCTTCTTTCTTCAAAAAATGGAGACTCTCATATTGAAATAGCCATGGTTAGCATTGTTAGTATTTGCACAATCCAGTCTCAAATGCATACAAATGATGAAAAGATAGAACTTGGAAGCATTAAGAAGAGTTGACTGTATAAACAATTTAATTTATTTTCTTATTAGTACCAATAGACATTTCATTTTTCTTTATTAATCTTACATTATCTCTATTAGAGATCACTGCATTGCAGAAGTTTTCAAGCTATCACCTTGATTTATAGAAATTCCAGTATAAATTCTCTTGGTTCATGAGCCTTCGAAACTGGTATATAACCTTTAAGTAGAAACTTTTTGACATGCAATTTTTTCAGCCATTGACTACCTCTTCTTGAACTAAACTAATATTTCTTTCAAAACCACTTAATCACTTATATTCTCAAGAAAATATTAGAGTTCTTGCCCTTGAAAATTTATATTGTGATTTGTAATGACTTTTCTACTCTTTAAAAAGAAAACAGTATATTTGTATTAATGAAATACACCTTGATTTTCAAATGAGGCAACGGCTTTTATTTCTTTAGTATGTTTGCAATATTCCATTTTATATTGTTGGAAAACAATAATTTTCAATAATGATTTCACCTTATTCAATATTTTTGTTTAAAATAAAAAATCATTTTATGCACCTATTTCTGAACCATACACACAAATAAACATCCTGTCATATCTCTATTTCCTTCTGCTTTTAATTCTGTGGATTACACTCCTAGGAGTAAGGTAGCTGTGCCAAAAGAGCACCTCAAAAAGGTTATAACAATTTACAGCCTCTTCGTATCTTTTTAACATGGAGTTATTTCCAGTCTGATGACTGTAAAATGATTTACTTATTTAACGTTTACTGAACAGCGTCTATGTGTCAGGCACTGTTGTTGGAATGGAGGATATAGCTGTGAACAAAGCTAGCCAGGTCCCTGCAGCTTCCACTAGAGAAGGAGACAGGTAAATACGGGGAATCTGAGATGGAGACAGGAGAGACATCTCCAAAGAGGTAACTGAAGACAGACTAGAGACAGCATGAACTTAGGCAACAGGGAAGAGGAGACAGCCTGTGGAGGTGCTGAGGCATATTTGGCTTGCAGGAGGATATACGGCGGACCAGTGTGGGTGCTGGGACTGACCACCTCAAGTCCCGCCACTCTGGGGAACGTCACCTGCAAAGCAGTGCCCTGAGACTCCCTGGGATGGCCCCGGGCTGGCCTACCGGTCTCTGCACGAGGCAGGAACCTGCTGAGAAAAACACACCGAACAGAAAGAGAGAGTCCTTTCTGCCTCAGTTTCCCTCTGGTGCCTCTATGGGCAAAACTATCACCTATTGACATTACACATATTTTTACAATTTTTGTAATATTGAGCATTACAAAGATTTCCCCAACATATCAGCTGTCGATTCACTTTGTATAGACCCCAAATCATCTTCTCAGAGTTTAAAAACTGTATTGAGCCATATATTTTTGTTTAAAGGAAAAGCGAAGGCAAGTAGGAAGGCAAAAAGAAAGAGGAGGAAGAAGCACTTTACTTATTTTTATTTGATTGCTACTCTCTGACCCTGGGACTCAAATCCAGGGGTATGTGGCTTACTCCCTTGGAAGTGATGGACCTAACTGCTGTTTCACCAGGGCGCACCCACATATATATATATATATATTTTTTTTTTTTTGGAAAGGTACAGGCAGGAGTGAAGGTGAGCAGGCAAACAGGAAGGAAGAGAGAGAAAGACAAAACTTTTAATTTTATTTTTATTTACTTGTTCATCCTGGTTGTGCCCGCTTCCCCACAGGCAAACCTGGTCCTTGGGAAGTATGTAAACTATGCTCCGACAGAGGCGGCAGACCTAACCGCTACTCCGCCAGGGTATGCCGTGGTGTTATTTTTTGTATGTTTGTTTGTTTTAATCTATAACATCCAGATTTCCAGTTGTGCTTCAGTCCCTAGACAGCATGCGTATATGCCTAGATTTTCTTGAAATTTTTAGAGTTAAATTTTTTATATTTAAATCTTCAGTCTGCTTAGATATTATTTTATTATTTAATATTTTTTAAATAGAGGAAGGAAGGCAGAGGAGGAAAGAACATTTTGAAGGAAAGAAGGAAGGGAAGGAGGAATGAATGACCATACAAAGGAAGAAAAGAAAGGTTGACCCCACTGGCCCCAGGTCCTTGGACATGAACCCGGGTTCTAGGGCTTTACATGGTCTGCGCCCCAGCCACTGGTTTAGCACCTGAGCCACCACATGCACCTGGATTTTACTTTTCAGTATGACGTAAATAGGAATCAAATTATATTTTCTTGGAGATAGCCATTGTGCTGACACTGTTTGTTAAGTAATCTCTTTTTCCTGCTTAAATGAAACTTTGTCATCTTTTATATTGTTGTGTTTGGGGGGATCTATTTTTGGATTCTCTCTTTAGTTCTCGTGTTCTGTCTATTCCTTAATCCACACTGATTGCAAAGCTTTATATCACAACCTGGTACTTTGTAAGGGAAATGCACTCGTGGTTCTTTTCCACAGTTTTCTTAGCTATTCTGGGGGCACCTATTCTTCTATACAAGCTTTAATATCATTCTATCCAACTCGGAAACAACTTGTTTAGATTTTAATTGGACTTAGATCACTTTTACATATTAATTTGGGAGAACTGACTTTTTATGATACTAAGTCTTCTGATCCAAGAATAATATTTGTTCAGATCTTGTTCTATATAATTTAATAAGAGTCTTTCATTTTCTCATTTTAGAGACTGTACTTTTTGCTAAATTCATTTCTGAGTATTTGTGGCTTTTGTGATCATTGTGACTATAATTTCCAGTTTCTACTTCTAGGTTCCGGCAGGAAACAGATGATAGACTCAGGCGAGTATGAGAAGAGTTTATAAGGATGTACTTGTCAGGTGTGGGCTTGCATAGGGGGAGTCAACAGTGAGTGGAAAAGCATGCCAGGTGGAACAGCCTGAGGGTTGAAGGGGAACAGATTTCAGGAGAGAAGAGACAGGCATAGAAGACAGCTGGGTCGGCACTGACTCACAGTCTAGCAAAAATGAGCTGTGTTTCCCACCTCCCAACCTCTACTGTCCTGGCTTCTAAAAACATCACCCTGGTCTCTGACTTGATGTTCATGTGACTTTCTCCCTTTGTACATGTTGCTGCTTCAATGCCTTTCCCCATGGCTGAACCTGGCTGGAAGCCAGATGGGCAGGATGTCCATGCAGTTGAGCAGAGCAAGATGAGAATGGAGGGCAGGGGATCTGGAGGTGCGGGAAGGCCATCTAGCACAATGCTCAGGTTCAGAAGAGAAGGCTATTAATTTTGTAACATCTTGCAATTAGGACAGTTTATGTATTATCTTATTCTAGTAACTTAAAAAATATCCCTTTGGATTTTGTGGATGCTATATAATTATATAATTATTAAAAACAGTTATTCCATTTCTCCTTTCCAACCTTTATATGAAATATTTCATGTGCCTGCTGTAATACTTTCCAAGGGTTGTCATAACAAAGTATCACAAATCTGGTGGCTTAAATAACAGAAATTTTATCTCCTAGTTCTGGGGCCTAGAAGTCTGAGATCAAGGTGTAAGCAGGGTCGGTGCCTTCAGAGGCTGGGAGGGAGAATCTGTCCATGCCTCCCAGCTTTTGGAGTGTGCTGGTCATGTTTGGTGCTACAGAAGTGCTACCCCGATCTGGCTTCATTTCACATGGCTTTCTCCCTGTGCACATGTTCCTGTGTCCAGATTTCTGCTTTGCATATGGACATCAGTTAGTTATACTGTATTAGCACCCACTCTAATGACCTCATCTTAATTTGATCATCTTATTTCTAAATAGGATCATACTCACAGGTACTGGGGGTTAAGACTTAAACAGCTTTTTTCAGGGCAAAGCACAATTCAACCCACAAAATCTATATTGTTGCTTTTACTAAAACTTCCAAAATAATTCTTAATAATAACAGTAATGGCAGGCATATTGTCTCATTTCTAGCTTAATTGAAGTTATGCAAAAATTGTCTCTGATAGGATATATTTGCTATTAATTTTGATAGCCTCTGTTAAATGATTTATTAAATAACTAAGTAAACAAGTAAATAGGTTATTAAATGATTTCTTCTTTATTTTACTTAACAATTTTTATTAGGAATGAAATTATTATAACATTTTACTAAATATCTTTTTAAATATCTATTAATTTAATCAAATGCCTTTATTCCTTCACTGATACAATGGATTATATTGATCATTGGAGAGCCTGAATTGCTCTTACCTTCCTATAAAACTTCTTTTTGACAAAAGCATATTATTCTTTTGATACGTTGATGGATTTATTGAGAATTTTTGTATTGATTTTCTTTAGTCATGCCACAGTTATATTCCTTTGGAAAATTATTGTCAGGTTTTGGCATTAAAGTTATATAAACTCATAAACTTAACTGGAAAGATTTCCTTCTTTAGCACCTATAATTTTTCATAATACTGGACTTTTTTTCTGATTTTTAAGCTAGATAAAATTCAGCTGTGAATCCACTTATTGTGTTTCTGTATGTTCTACATGTTAGAGAGATATCTTTAAGCAGTTTTACAGTTTTTTCTATGGTAATTGGTCTATTCAAGGTTTCTACATTTTATGGGATCAATGTACATAATTTAGAGTTCACTTGTTCTTTCCTCTACATTTTCAAAGTATCTGAAATATAATGCAAGTACTCCCTCCTATATTTTTCTAAGTTCTCTTTTATCTGTGATTCCATTTCTTTCCTCATTCTTAATTTTATGTATTTTTGTTCTCTCACTCTGTTTTCCTAACTCCAAATCAAAAGGAGTATAATTTCTTTAGTGTCCTTTCCAAAAAAGCAAAAAAAAAAAAAAAAAAAAAAAAACAACACCCAGATTTTGGATTAATTTATCCTTCTATTGCCTTTGCTTTTCTATTTTATTTATTTCATCTTTCAATTTGATAAATTCTTTTATCTATTTTTTCTTTATTTTTTGTAGTTTCTTTCCAATTTCTGGCTTTTAATTATAAATCTCTTATGTTTACTACAGATCTTTAATTTTAATTTTATTATTTTATTTTTCCTTATGTTTTCACCTGTGATAACTAAATATTTAAATCTACAGGGTTTCAACAGTTTTAGGGGTTGCAGTAATTTGCTATCCCCCCCTAATTTTCTATTTGACTTAGGGGTTAGTTAGCACTGTCGCTCATAATTTATAAGATTTTTGACCAATGTTGCATTATTTTTTCATACATTCTTGAATTGGATACAATAATGCAGCCTTTAAATATTTACTCTTTGATCCTTCTGTGTCTTTGCCTACCTTTGATTTGTCATTATTGTTTCCTCTTTCTCTTTCTTGAAAGTTCCCAGTTTAGTCACATAGCTATTCATCGCATTTCCCCTAGCTAACATGAAGTTTTAACTAAACATTTCTATTTAATTAATGGTTGTTAGACTTCCCCAAGAACTGTTTAATGGAAGCATATTTCTAAGTCATTTTTTTAAATCAAGATTCTAAATACTTCACACACCAGGATGCAATATTTTCCCTTTTCTTTTACTCCCAATAAGGTGAAATCCTCCTCAAGATGTACTTGATTACTCTTGAAATTTTGGGGGTAGATTTTTAAAAAATTCACAGACACAAAACAAGAAAGAAAGTTGTTGACTGTGACAGAAACTGCATCAGTAGATTTTGTGTGGCATTTTTGACAACATGATTTCCCTTGTCTAAAAACATGATTTGTCCCTATTTGAGTGTGATATAATACTCTTCAGGAAAGTTTGTCAATATTTTTCATGGCAAACTTATGCACACATCAAATTGATTCCCCCAACTTTTACTTTTAGTTGCTATTGTGCATAGAATCTCTTATTCCATTTTATGTTCTAGCTGATTATCATTACAACAAAGGAACACAACTGAATTGCATGTATTCATCTCGTGTCTATTTAGAAAATAAACATTCTAAATGATAAAATTGATTAGCTCTTATTTGCTTCTCTTGAATTTTTTAGATAATCATATAATCTATTAATAGTAATGATTTCCAGTACTTCTATCTTTAATTTTCTTTTTCTTGTCCTATTGCACTAGTTAGATGCCCCACATAGTATAGAAGAGTGATAAGTATAGCATTCTTGTCTTATTCCTAACTTCGGACCAAAGAGATTTAGCACAATACTGGTAAACATTAATTTTTGTATCCTAATGTATGTGCCATATTATTTTTAAAGTTTTATTCTCTAAGAGTTGTTCTTTTCAAAAAAATCCGGAATAAATCTGTGGCATGTCTTGATGTCTTTTGAGATGACAAGATTTTCTTCCTTAATCTTTCAATGTCATACTTTACATTAATAGATTTCTTAAAAGTAAATGGCCTTTGTATTCTTAATCTATGTTGTGTTTTAATAAGCTTGCTAATATTTTCATTTGGATCTTTGCATTTTTGTTCATGAATGACAGTAGCCTATAGTTTTCATAATTTGAGCGCCCTAGTGTGATTTTGAATCAGGATCATGTTAGTTATTTTAAATGTGTCTGAAAGACACTCCAAATGCGTTTTTGTAAAAAATATCACGTTTCTTAATTCTGTTGAAAAATATCAATCATACTAATATATTCTTGAAGAGAAAGTATTCATGGTTCAACCAGTCTAGGGAGTGAACCCCTTTGTTAGAGATTCACAATATACTGTGCATAAAGGCTCCAAAATCCCTGCTGGGAAAAAAACTTATTTCTTCAATCCAGTCTTTCCCAAACCAATTTGAGCACAGAGCATTTTTTGAAGCTTTTCTATTAAAGCATCCTACAGGATTTCTTTAAAAAGATATCAGTTTCAGAGATGCTGTTGTAAGCACAAAAATACCTCTTGCAAATTATTTATAATAGCATATGTAATATGTTAGGAAACAACATAAGCAATAGGGGAATGTTTAGGTAAATTATTGTAGACTGGAACATTATGCAATCATCAACTGCTAGGTGGAAAGATTTTATAAAGAAATAAAAATTTATGTTAATGTTAAGTGAAAAATCAGGATAAAATTATACTATGATCACATGTACATTAAAGCCAAACACAGAAGTGAAAACAGAGAAAAAGATTAGGAATAAATTTACTATAACTATTTGAGATTCGAATATAACTGCTTGAGATTCAAATAGTTATCTTGGATAGTGGTTGTTTTTTTGGTTCATTAAAAATTTTTTTCCATCTCCTTTTATAAGCACTTATTGCTTTTATGTTTTGAGGAAAATGACAAAATCAAAATAATAGGAATCCCCAATTTCTACCCAAAGAGAGCCTAGTGTGGGCATTTGCTGGTAGAGGGAAGGCTAGCTGGCGAAGATGGTAGATGCCAAGGCGCTGCCTTATAGTCTTTCTGCCTCCTGCCTGCGGAAGGCTGTGCAGGGCTGCCTGTGACCCTGTGAGCAGCCTCTCCTGCACCCCAGCACCAGGTCCTAACTGCACCACAGCCTGCTGCAACACATACCACAGCCCCAGACCACTCGCTCCGCATCCCGTCCTTGTGCTAACTATGTATGGCTCTGTTTTCCATCTGACCATAGGTCCTTCAGAGATGGGACCCTCTGATGGACCTCTGACTTCCCTCTGGTAAGTGGCATAGGTCTTTACGCATTCACACGGCAACAACTTTTATTCATATCCTAAAATAACAGAAGTGGCATCTTTCTCTTTGGGACACCAGCATCCTCAAATCAACTCTCCTCAGCAAAGAGGATTTGAGAAGCAAGAGGCAGGATTCCCAGGCTCCAGGGAAGAGACATTTAAGGACAGTCAACCTCTAGGGTCACTGAGACCACTTCAGAGCATCTTCCTCCAAAGTCAGTTTCTTCATTCTCAGATCTTGGACTTCCCAACCCTAAATGTAGCGATTTTCTGTTCTGCATAATAGAATTTTAACTGATTACTCACAACTATTGCCCAGTTTCAAAGTAACAAAGACTTGTATACACAGAACAGTCACCTAGGAAGTTCATCTTTTTTAGTTAGAGATAGGGAATTGGAATATCTAGGGACAACTTCTACTCTTGATCTATTTATTGATGGTACTCTGATTCTAATTACATACAAATTAACATAATGACCTCTTCTAGCACAGGCAACATTTCACTAAGCTCTATTTGAAAGCTAAAGCTATAGAATCTCCTGGAAGGGCCCAAGTCACACCAGGAAAAGGCCAAGAGCCATTTTTCAAGGAGGAATATTTTCTCTGTCTTGAAAATTCCTATGTGTAACCCAGAGTCTATTTGGGCACTGTATTTGCTCTGTATTATTTTTGTCTTCACTTTCAAATAAGACTAAGTTTAGTTTTCCTAAGATTTTAATATATCTTTGATAAAGAGTGACTTTTTCTTACCGAGAACAGTGTGATCATAATCATGCATTAGACTATTCCTCTGGGACAAGCCCAGATAAGTGCTCACTTCCTCCTTGGAGCCCCTGGGTGGTGGGTTCTGTTGATTCCAGTGAGCAAATTGAGGCTTAGGGTATTGTCATGAAATGAGATAGGTAGTAAGTACACAGTGTCGGCATTTCAGGCACAGATCTAACTTTCTCCAAAGCCAAACTGTTTGTTTGTAACCAACACACAGAAAAACTGGCATTAGCAGGTGCAGCAGATGTGCTGTGCAGCGTTGTTCAATGTGGCAGGGATGGGGAGACACGTCAGTCGGCTCCCCCTAAGCAGTACTACATGTGCCAGGTACCATCCAAGATGAACTTCCATTTGCAGTGACCCTAGGAGATGGTGCACTACGTCTTCAGTTCCCAAATGAAGCCACAGCACTGACAGGTTAGAGACTTGCCCAGGGACTTGCCCTGTCATCAACCGGGTAGCATTGAACCTCAAGGAGTCCAGGTCCAGATTAAAAAGAAAGCTCCACTCTGTCCTGCATGAGAACAAGAAGGCTTGTGGCCCTCTTTTTGCTTGTCGGTCACCACCATTAAAACTGATCAATCCCAGCTTGCTCTGCCATCTCAGCTGGAAGGGATTGGGGGCTCATGTTTGGAAATAGGCAAGACACATTTGTTTGGAACCATTAAGCTATCCTAGACTCCTTTCAAATGAATGCATATCTTCAAGAACTTGGGGGAAAAAACAATGGGAAATATCTAGCTATTGACTCAGTATTTGTTAAATCCACGTAGTCTCTAGTATAAATTGGGCTTGGGATTTCCCTATTGCTTTAATCCCACATCTATAATGTGTTTGTGTGTGCACGCGCGCGCACATGCACGCATGTGTAAGTATTTTTCTGAATCCAGAAAATAAGAAGATATTGGCAGAAGGAAAAGAAAGTTGTGTATTTTCACATCTTTACACTTGGGGTCACCAACTGCCTTAGGACCCATCAGTGACACTTGGAAGCACTGTTTTCTAGGAGATTTTTTAAATCAGAAGACTAGTTAGCACTCTCCATGAACACGCACTCCCTTCGTATTTATTATCTGGCTTCAGATTACCTCAGTCAATAAAATTACCATTGTTGGTTCGCACCTTTCAGAAAATTTGTGTGCACTAAACACTTTGGCAATATTTATTTATTCCGCCATCTGTCTCACTCTCTACACATTCTCAACAGTCTGGCCTAGAAAGTGCCCAGAATCACCTGAGCATCGTAAAATTAGTCGGTGGCTGTCAGAGTAACGCACAGAGAACACAGCTGCTGTCCTGCTGCCTGATTTAATGAGGTTCCGAAAGTCTGTGGACAAGGATGCTTTCCCTTGGTTACCATGGAAACAGGATGGGGTGCTCAGAGCAGGTGTCAGCAGCATGGAAATCAAGATGAATCAGCTGATGGCTCATCATCCGGGAGGCGTCGACCAAGCTGTGGGGGCTCCAGTGTTGCACATGCCACACCCTCCTGCTCCCTCCTCTGGATGAACTTGACGACAGAGACCCAAACTCTACCCGGGTTTTGTTCTGACCAGGTCATGCTGTCACAGAAGCTTTTTGAGTATAAAAAGACTTAGAGTTTGAGAATTTCGAACTCAGACATGCCGAGAGTCCTTCTGTTCTTTCAGATCCTAATTAGTAATGTGTAGTTTTATCTGAAAAGAAGTAAGCAACACATGATTCATCCCATACCTCCCCTCCTCCAACGTGAGCTTATTTGATTTTTATTCAAAGTCAAACTCACGTCAGAAGGAAACTTTCTGTTTTAATGCACAGAATGGGATATCTGGTAAACCGCACCATTTCTAGGGTCATTCTTACACAAAGTTGGCTTTCATCCTAAACTATGAGTGAAAAATTATGTCATGAATGAAACAGCACCATTTATAAATTTTAGGGTGAGTTCCATACACCCCTTCTTAGATGCCCCATCATTGGTAAAGAATACAAACTTTAGTATAGAAAATTCACCACAATTCCCTCTATATTTATGGGATAATTTTCAGGGAAAAAGGCAAGAATGGAGAAAGAAGCTAAATGAGAAAAGGCTTGAACTTTATTCTCTAGAAAGTTCCATTCTGGCATCAGGAACTTAAAGCAGAATAACACTTGGTAAATATACATCTCTCTGACTTTTGCAAAGAAAGGAAACTTTTTGGGTTCATCTCCTTAGGATTTTTCTCCCTCTCTGTCAAAAAAGGGTCAGAAAGAATTCATTAGCCTATTAACTCAGAGACAATAAGACTGCATATACGCTATTTCATGTAGAAAAAAAGTGAAGTGTTCAATTTTTCTGCTTTTTTGGCTGAACTGACAGATACTCTGCGTGTTCTAGGAATGTGATGATTTAGACAAAAATTCTGCTTCCTGAATAATTCAGATAATTGCCACAACCCCTGCTTTGCTTGCTTTGGAGGCATTTGACTTCCAAAGGCAGGTGATCAGATGAGAATCATGTTTTGATGGACCATATTTTAATCTCTTTTAGGAAGAAAAAGTAGATATTTACTGCTCTGTTAAACTTTTCTATGTATTTTGAAAACATAAATGAGCCACATAGAGGCAAAACATTATTTGTCTGATGTTAGGTGGTGAGCCGTGGGGAAAAACGCATTTGAAATTAAAGTGGACAGTGTGTTTGATCTACTGGACTTTGTTCCTTATCATCCAGTGAGACTTTTTTGTCTAGCAGATGTGACAGTGTGGCTGTGGGAGGAGGCAAGACTTTCACTCTGGCCCTAAGGAGTTGTGAGCACTAAGTGATGCTTGTTACACGGCTTTGTGATTGTCAGTTGTGTCATCACGGGGTGTCATGGTCCTGTGAACAGGGGAGAGGATGAGCACTGGACTTATACCAAGCATCCATTTGAATGATATTGAAATAAGAGTGTCTAGCGTGTGCCTACTGAACAAAAGTTGCTGCCTAAAAATAAATTAGATAAAAAGATTGAATGGAGTAGTGGTTAAGCCCACGGCCTCTGGCAAGCACAGTCCACTTATATCCCACGAACCTGGCTTTGCAACCTGAGGCCGGGGAAACAACCAAGACGAACAAGCAAGTGAAAAATAAATAAATGCTTCTTCCTCTTCTCTCTTCCTGCCTGCCTGCCTGCTTGCTATTGACTTTCACTCTTGCCTTCTTCTTTCCTTTAAAAGAAAGAGAAAAGATTGACTGAGGAAAAGGCACTTGCCTCCTGTGCTACAAGAAGGAGCTTCATTCTGGTGTCACAATACGAAGCTTACTCACTTGGTGGGCATTTTCTCAAGTCCTTGGGTAATGCTGTCAGATAGAACGCTGGGTGGGGCACTTGAGTTGTTTGCCACATGGGGCCCATAATTTAGCCTGACCCATTAGCACATTTGTCCTGAGTGACCCAAGTGTGTGGATTTGGTACTTGGTAGAACTTGGGATGGTTGTGGGCACTGGTAGCCAAAGAGAGGGGTGGGGAGGCAAAGGAGTCATCTTCTGGTGCCAGCACTGGTCCCAACTCTGCCTGACCCTGGCTGCTCCCTGGAGATGCCACACACCAGACAGGCTGGAGCTGGTACTTGGTGGCACTAACCTCAGATGGGTTTCAACACTGCCCCTAAAATTCACAGCCCTTTGGGGGACAGCTCCCTCTCCAATTCCCAGTGGAGACCCCTGGGAATCTCAATCCTTCCTTGATGTCTGCCCAGCTCTGAACTGCCACACCACCGCCATCCCCTCACACAGGAACCAACCTGGGACTCCAGCCCCCACCCTCAATGTCTCACTCCTTAATAGTAATGTCAAAAACAGGTAAGGCTTACCTAGCACTTACCATGAAGCACATGACCCTCATAATAGCCCTATGAGGTAGGTGTTTGTGTGAGTGCCCATTTTACAGATGGAGAGACTGAGGTGCAGAAAGGTGTGGACACTTGTCTGGGACCATACATGTGGTAAGTGGCAGAGCCAGACCACTGTTCATAGTGGTTATGCAGAGATGGTGGTCCACTTTTAATCTCAGGTCAGTCTTACTGCACCCCCCGTTCCCCTGAGGACTTGCTGCAAGGAACGTCCCTACCCCCTCCAGGATATCCAGCATCTCCCTTCCTACTGACCCACGAACGGTTTGTTCGCCACACCCAAGCCCCTGCCAGCTACCCATCTTTTAAAACCCTGGATCTCTGTCTGTTGCCTCCTGGTTTCTCTCTCTCTCTCCGCCACCCCTGTTTCTCCTCTCCTCCTTCAGGTGAAGTCACTGGTACCTGTAGGCTCTGTCTCCTCGCTGCCGCTCGCTCAGCCCACGGCAATGTGGCTTCTGCCCTGGTTACCCGATGGAAGTACCCATCAGTTTGCCAATGTCCTTCAATGGGCCGCTGACACAGTTGACTTTAAATAAATGTGTGTGTAAAATAAATGAATAAATAGACAAATACATGAATATCTGAAATCTTACAAGAAAAGTTCAGTGTATTTCATCCCACTCTGTTCCCCATACTTACCTCAAGAGATCCACCAAATCAGCAACCCCCCATCCATCCCAGAGAGGGGTTTCTCAGGCTGCGGTCCCTGGACCCCCTGCATGGGCCTCTCATACCCACCACCACGTCACCAGACCCACTAAGAGACTGTGGTGTGGTCTGCGCTGTGAATAGATACTTGAAATGAAACGTAGGCACATTATAGTTGACCAGTCACTGGCCTGCGTCTGCCCTTCTGTGAATGCTTATGATTCAGTGATCTCCTGATACGCAATTAGATTTTAAACCCTAAATAGGGATTATGTCTTTGAAAACCTTCACAGATACAAAGGACAAGTAAGTATTATCTTTGGCACGCAGCGCAGTAATGCTTTCGGAATTTCCTCTGTCCTCGGCTTTGGCTTATGGCACTTACCCTTTTCGTCAGGCTGTTATTAAAGGTTGCACAACAGACCAAGAGCGGGAGCAATCAAGCTGCCTGTGTGCATTCCCATCAGAGTCCCCTGCAACTGACATCTCTACCCCCACTTTTTGGAACAAGAAAATCTTATTTAGATGCAGAATTGCAACTCAGACACATGTAGCTTAAGGGGCTACTTCCCCCCTACTTGAAGATGCTCCGTGTTTTTCACTGCATATCGTTAATAATGCGAATACCTTCTGCTGCTATGTTAGTAAATTACCATCCACACAGCGTGCCCTGTGCTGGGCGCAGAGGACCCCAACAGCAACAGAGAAGTGGGCTAGGCATTCACTGCGTCAGTCTTTCCGTGGACGTCTAAGGGTGACTGACAGGTCCCTGGCCCTAGGCTGGGAACCCCAGGAGCATGGAAGAGGGCCCACATGGGTACTGCTGCCCTCAGGGACCTGGGCAGCAGGCTGCTGGAGGTGGTGAGCAACAGACAGGGAGCCAGGGACACACAGCTAAGTCAGCCTGGATAGCCCTGAGGCCTTGACCCTGGATTGTAAAAGCCCAAAGGCATGAGCCCTTTGACTCTGTGCCAGGCACAAGGTCTGGGGGAACCAAGTTGACTGAAAGTGCTTAGAAGAATGAGACTGTCAAGTGCTGTGGAATTTCAGAGTGGGGTGGGATTTGGAGTCTATCGCTCCTGCTTGGGGTGGAGCATGCGAGCCCCGCAGCTCCCACTGACCCCTAGAACGTCACAAGATGGCTTTGTTGGGACACTTACTGATTACGAGTGCATTCTTGGTATCCTTGGAAGGCGAGTGTCTCTCTTAGAATGTCCACAGCATATCTATACCATTGACTGGGGCAAAAGGTTTTCTCAGGCCAAATATCCACTTTCATTCAATATTTTCTCACTATTCATTTCAAAGGGGTTTCTCCTGTGTTTTTACTTTATTTCCTGATAAAAAATAAAGTAATGTAATCTCATGATAAACAACTTAAAAAGAAAACTTGAAGAATTAGGGGGGAAATCACCCCAACCCCATCATCTGGAGACAGCTATAATTGTGGTTTGGGGCTTCTTTCTTTACAGCATTCTTATATGCATGCATTTTAAACATTGATAATCATATGCTAAGTATGCAATTTAGATTCTATTCCCCTGTCATTAAAACACTAAGGAAAGTGGCATTATTTGATTCCACTATTACTTAAATATCCATCATGGTTGACTTTTGGGTTGTTCCAATTTTATGTTAATATAAATAAAACTGAAATGAAAACCTTATAAAGCAGTGCCCACAGCTTGGGTTATTTGCTTAGAATAAATTTCTCCAAAGGGAATTATGGAATTAGTAGAAACAACAATTCCTGATTAGATACATGTTACCAAAGTGCTTTCTAGAAAATTTGCCTCAGTGTGCATTGCCTGAATCAGGTTTAAGAGTTCTTCTGACCTTGCGAATCATCAGCTATTCCATTTACTTACTGCTGCAAAAAAATCAAAAACAAAAACAAACCAACAACAACAACAACAAAAACCCCAAACTATCCGCCCCAAAGGATCTTGCAGTTAGAGCCATTTTATTATTGCTCACAAATTCAGGCAAGGCTCAGCCAGACAGTCCGTCTGCCCTGCTGGGCATTGATAGGGTTTCATGGAGGTGCTGACCAGGCAGCTGGTCTGGTCTGGTGGGAGTCCAAAATGACTTCCCACACGTTCAGTGCTCGGGCAGGGATGAATGGAGGCTGGACTCAGTCAGATTCCCCCATACTCCAGAGTGTGGTCTCAGGTCTGTCCTCATGCTCTCTCCCAGGGTGGTCAGACGGCTTACTGTGTGCTCGGGGAAACACAAGCGAACTGGTCTCACTTCCTAGAGACAGGACTTGAAGCCTGCGCATTCTTCAGGCAGAGTGTCATTTCCACCATATTCTGTTGTCAAAGCTGTGACAGAGCCCACCTAGTTTTCAGGGAGGGGACTGAGACCCTATTTTGGGGGGACAATAGTCGACAAATTTGTGGCTACCTCTAGTTCACCAAATTTGCTTGTCACTTTGAAAGATAGGAAAAGCCAGGGCTGCTTTCACTTTAATGTGTTCATTCCCATCTTCATCTCTGTCATATGTTTAGTGCCACTCAAATTATCCCGGTTGGTCCTGCCCTTGGGTCTCTCCTAGCTCTGCCATTTACACTGACAAGATGTTGAGCAGGTTTGAACTCTCTCCGTTCCCACTTCTTCATCTGCAGAATGGGGAGAATAATATTATCTATCTCAGAAATGCAAGAATTGTGGTGAATGAGACTCTATTAGACCCTATTTAGAAAGTATTTAACACTGTGTCTGACCCCTGATACACGATACACTAGAGACTATCGCGGATACTGTTATTTGTTTGGAGTCTTGTCATAATACCCAGTTGCCACTTTGGGGAAGTGATTGTGGAGGGATGGTAGGTTCCTGTGTGCCCAGGGTCACCGAGTGATTTCAGGCAAAGGAAAAGACAGGCATCCTCTGTGTTCCCTCAGTGCCAGCCAAAAGCCTCAGTTCCCTGGCACCTCTGCCCAAGGGCAGGGAGCTGACGGCTTGCGAGTGGGCACTGTGCCGTCCTCGAAGATGGGATGAGAACAGACAGCCAGAGGAGCATGCATGTGTCCTGCCGTGTTTGTTAAACAAACTGTTCCCAGCCGGGGAGAACTAAAACAGCTGTCAATCCTGTTCTCACAACCAGGCGATGTGTAATCATTAATCCAGCTCTGGGAAGAATTACCTTTCAAAGCTGTTTTTTTTTTTGTTTTTTGTTTTTGTTTTCTTTAAAGAAACAGTATTGGACCCCCAGCAAACACTGAGAAGCTGATTTATGCCTCATCCATCAAACTGAAATAAATGCTATTCCATGGAAGCGACATCAACACTCCAAAACCAGAGGTAGTAAATTCATTTGCTGAGTCCTGACCAGGGTACTCCCATTTGTCATTTCCCCTCTTGTTGGAAGGTGACACTCTGCACCCTGCCACCAACAGCATGAATTCTTTCAGTGGCTTTTCCTCCTCATTAATGATAACAGGCTGTGTCTGGCCAGCCACACATTCCCTGTTTAAGCCCAGTAATATCTGGACACCTCTGGGAGACGTTTTGGGTGGCATTTCAGAACATGACTTGCCATAGTCTTGCCTGCTCTTGACACCTAAGAATGTTCTGGGTGAACTATGGGACTGGATGAATGACAGGCAGGTGACAAATGTGACAGGGAGGGAAAGGCAGGCCATGAGGACACTGAAGGAAAGATTCTATCTCCAACTAACGATCCTGAAGTTTAGGTTTCCTGAGTCTCAGTTTCTACATCTGTTGAATGGGGAGATGACTGCCTGACCTGCTACTTCACGAGAGTGTGAAATCACACAAAGACCTTATTCCTGCATGGTATGTAGTCATAACAGAAGTAGGCACTGTGCATTCTTTCTTCATCATTCTTTTAAAAGAGCTTTCACTACTAGATACATTTTATTCTTTAACAGCTTTGAGAGAGCTTATTAGCTACCATTTTCCCCTTCTACAGAATAGAGAACTGAGATGCTTTGAGGCTGACTCTCCAAGGGGAGTGAGTGGAGCCCAGCTCTTCTGATTCTCAGCACTTCCCACTGGACTACACTGTCCCCAAATGAAGAAGGACACTGGGGCCTTGTTTTTATGTTCCACGAGGTCTGTCCCAACCGGGCATTAGAGAGCGGGGACTCAACCTGGATGACAGTTGATTTCTTATGTGGAGAAGCTTTTAGAAGTCCTTCCTTCATCACTTGCATGATTAATTAGTATAACTTGCATTATTAATTACATGGAATGAAAAACACTGAGCATTTTCATGTAGGAGGGAAAGTAGTCCCTCATTCACACTTATCTGAGAAGGAATTCTGCCTCTCAATCAAATAGTGGGGGTAGAGAAAACCATTCATAGGACGCTGGATCATTTGGAGATAGAGAACACTGGATGCCTCTGAAAAGAGGTCAGACTTGTCAGACAGGCAGAACTGGGTCTTAGTCTCTCCTTACTGGTCGGGTCAGTTACTCAACCTCATCGAGTCTAATTTTCCTCCAGAGTCTAATTTTCCTCCAAACGTAGGGCTAGAGAATGTGGATGCTGAGAGATGAATCCACGCTCAGTCTGTGAAGTGTCAGACATGGTGCTGACATGAAGTAGGTGGATATCGTTTTCTTCTTTGCTTCTCATTTCTTCCTTTCTTTCTTTCCTGTCCTGTTTTCTTCCACCCCCAGGGGTCTTGGAAATATCCCAGTGATGCACTGGACACAGCTTGAACTTGAGAATGTACTGAGCAGTTCGGCTTGCATTCACGTTCCACAGACAAGCTGATTCTCAGAAGGAGCCGAGCTGCCTCTGAGGATGGAAGCAGAACAAAAGGGAGTTGGTTGCTTGTGTAACTCAATCCACTTCATTCAAGAATTCCTTGATGGGTACACCATCCCTCATATGCTGGGTAGTAAAATAGCTTCAGAAGTCCTGAAGCTGCTCAGATATTTCCAAGATAGTCATGTGTGACCTGAATAAATCCCAAGGTTCCATGCAGTCCATCATGTCACATTAGAAACTATCAAATAATCACTTGTGATTACAAATACTTTCAATGTCTTTTGGAAGACTATCAGAAGAAATCCAAGTTGTAACATCTAGAAAAACTTGGGAGAACTCCTTTTTTCTTTAGTTCTTACACAATTCCCATAGGGCCTCTCAGACTAAACACTCCACTCTCAAAACTCTGCCTCCAAGTGTCCCAGAAGACTCAGCCCCTCTGGCCTCTAAGTCTGTCCTCCAATTTCCCTTTCCTCCAATTTCCCTTCCCTCTCACCAGGCCAGTGTCAGGTCTCTCTGTTCTGTGCCCCAGTGTTGTGCCTCTAAGGTCTGAAATGTGTGTGGGGAAAGGCAAAAGTCTCCTTCAAAGACAGGAGAGGAAGAGAAGATGAGCCAGGGAGAGGGGGCAGAAGCCTTGCGGCAGCGACAGCAGTGAGTTCTCACGGGCCTGCAGACCACCGAGCTCCCCGGGGTGTGCTGGTGACAAAGTCAAGATGACAGAGGGGAGACGAGACCTGGTGAGTTGATGTCCCTGTGCTTTTGACAAGTGCGGCTCATGCGGAAATGGCACACAAGGATCCTGTGTGTTTAAAGGGGCTTCCAAGAAACCCCCAAGGACTGTAGGAAAGCACAATTCTTTTCAATTCCTTCCTTTGGGCTAGAAGTCCTGGGAGAGTTTGAAGACACCCGTGTAACCGGAAATCAGGTTTGCAAATTTCCCAGAGACTTAGGTGGTAACTTTCTGTTCCAACCGGAGGCATTGCTGCATCTCCCTGCATGTAGCAAAGTTATATCAAAGCTCTTTGTATTCTAGGCTGTCATGAAGTCTTCCATCTGCTGGGTGACTTGCCACCTCCCTGGTCCTATGATCCACCCAGGAGACCACCACCACGCACCTCTGGCTGGTTTTACTGCCTTGAAGCGTTCTTGCATTTCACAGTGCGGAGCTTAATTTGAAGAACATTGGCTTACCCATTCCCCTGCCCTTTCATTAAATTTGGTGTTCGATGAGCAATCCTTTCTAAAAGGAATAGGATGTTTTGGGCTCCACTGAAAAGTTTTAGATGGAGATATTTTAAATGTAAATTTTAGATATTAAATCTGCCACATAAATAACACTGTGTAGTGTAGTGTGTGTGTGTGTGTGTGTTTCAACAGGGCTAAAACAACCAGCAGGAGGCTCCAGTCCTGTGCTCCAGCCCTGTGCTCCAGCCCTGGAAACTCCCAAAGTCTCAGCGTTATTAGCAGCACAGTAAATACTAACAATAACATCTTTCGTCACCAGGGCCCGTTGCTGTAAAGGTTTCACTTGTGTTGTTTCCTTCGGTTTCTTCACAAGCCCTGAGCTCTTACCGTCAATTGTCACTGTTGCTGGGTGGCCAGGCTTTGCAAAAGGAGGGTTGTACCTCATGCTCTGGGCAGACGTGCCCCCAAAAGTTTCATGTAGTCACAACTTTGCTGCTGGAAGGGACTGCTGAGCGCTGGCCCTGCCACCTGCTGGCCAAACCATCACTTGGTCCCTCCCGAAGCATTTCCTCCCTAAGAATTGAGGGTTTTTGAATGGAATATTGGCATGCTAGAGCCAAGACGTGACTTCAAATCTCACTCAGCCTAAAGCCAGGGAGACCCCATGACCTGCACAGGTCAGTCCGAGGGCTGGGGACAGGCCTGGGACCCGAACCCTGGTCCCTGGGTTCCCACTGCCAGAGCATATTTCTAGCCCAAACACACAGTAGGCACCTTTTCAGAGGCACTAATAACTACAGCTCTGGAGATGTGAGCACTCATCCCAGTTCTAACCAACTCCGCACTGGGAGATGTGCTGCTTTTTAAACACGCGGCACTTTCATTTGAAGCCACGACTCTGGATTTTCTCCTCCCTTGCTTCACCTGTTTTCTAAAGGCCAGGCTGGCCAAGTTAGTGAAAGCTTCAGCTCAAACAATCCAAGTGTCCCAGGGATCAGGACAGGACACATGAGGGACACCCAGTTTCCCTGTCATCTGTCTGAGCCCAGAGGACCCGTCCTGCATGTGCCTGGCCTGGCTCTAACCCCACTCTGCATGAACTGCCCCTTTAGTCCCGACTCTCTTCACCCCTAGCGTGGCTGCACCTGAAGGAGAAGGGGAAATTTTCAATCTGGAATTCTCCGACCAAACATCAGAGGAGAAACTGGGTGGGGAGTGTCTCCTGAAGTAATTCCTGGAATAAATACTCCCTTCCTGCTGATGTCAAACTGGAGTTGGTCACAGGGCAGGTTCCTCCAGGACAAGAATTGGTGATTGGGGGAGGACGTGCTCCTGGGGACCACGGGGGGTGGGAGCCCTCTCAGACACCATCCCCCAGACTGTCCTGCGGGAGGTCCGCCTGTGGTGGCTCAGTTTGCCATCATGGTGACCGGGCTCCAGGATCCCCACACAGCCTGTAAAGCATCACTTCTGCTGTGTCTGTGAGGATGTCTCTGGGAGGCACTAGCGTTTTAATCCCTAGCCTGAGAGAAGCAGATCTCCCTCCACTCCTCAGAGAGCCCAAGCAGAGTAAGCAGATGGAATGGGGAGGTTTGCTTCTCTCTGCTTGTGATGGGATCTCCGTCTTCTCCTGCCTTCAAACATCAGCGTCTGGTTCTTGCGCCTGGGGCTGGAGTGGGGACTCACAGCACGAGCCCTCTGCTTCTCCACGGGAATCCCACCACCAGATCTCCTCAGACCTCTCGACCTTCATAACCACGTGTGTTCTCTAACAGCTTGCTCATCCATCTCCATCTCTATGTCCCGTTGGTTCCAGCTTTCTGTTTTCTTGACTAAGAACACACCTGGGAAGGTTGAGGCAAGGTAGGCCTTTCATTCTCCTGTGTCCACCATCATTAGTCCTGAACTCTGGGGAAACAAAACTTTAGGGCCCTTTGGGCTCCCGTAGCCAGCAGACCGCCCTATGCAGGAGTCCAGGGAAGGGCTGGCCCCAGACAGACAGGACTGGGGAGCTGGGGGTGGGGATGATAGGAGCATCCATACCTTGTGAGGTCCTGGGGACTCCTGTTTCTGTTTTTACTTCAGGGTCTGTGTTTAAGTAGTCAATGTCTCTGTTTGTTGGACAACCAGGCTCTCCCACTTGGATAGCAAAGGTTGATGCTTTGATGCCACAAACCAATGTGGGTACCTCACCCAGTGCTAAGAAGGATTCCACTTGTGCCCTCAGTTCCTTGCTAAGGACTATCTCATATTGTGTGGGGTAGACAGGGGTTCTGCTAACCCAAGGACCGAGAAAGTTCTTCCTGAAAGTGGAAGCACATTTCCAGCTATCTGGTGCAGGGAGGAGGTGACAGTCAAGAAGGTGGAGAGCAGAAGCCTAGGGGTTGAGCACAGAGAGAAGAGTGCATGTTTCCTGCTCACTAGGCGTTTATTTCCAGGAAAGATTGCTTCAAAAATTATTGAAAGCTGGATTCATGGACACCATGGCCTGAAGACTGCATGAGGACACACTGTTCCTGTCTCACTCCCTCCCATCTCCAGTTCTTAGGAATGACAGCGTTTTACTCCAGAAACACGAAGACCGATGTTGGAAAGAAGCCGTTGGGGTATTAGACCACTTCACTGATTTCATCTGTGTACAGCCAACACAGCTTTGATAGAAATTTTGGAGGGAAAGAGGAAACCTTTGAAAGTCTTTGTGAAAAGTAGCCACGCCCCCTCTGACACAGGGTGGTAGCGGGAGAGGGGACCCAACTAAAAGAGCATCTTAAAACTCACAAGGAAGAGAGGATAGCTGGAGGGGTGAGGAGGGGGGCGGGCAGAGAACTCACCAACAAAGACACTATTCCCACTTTGCTGATTACAGAGCTCAAGCAAATCCTCCCACGCCGGAAAGAACAAAGTCTTCACATCTTGCAGCCCCAGAACAGAAGGGGATATTGGCAAATCCCTTCATATTAAGGAGCAATTAAGCTATTAGGAGATTTCAGATAGGGTCTCACTGAACAGAGCCTTGATCTTACATCACAAACGACCTCTGAGCCTTTTGTGGAAATACAAGATGCAGCACTGTTACGTTACCTATCGTTTGGGGGCAGCTATGTTCTCTTGTTCACTTACCAATAATTATTAAGTGACCTCCACACGCAGGTCATGGAAAATGACTGTAAGGACAGACCAAAATCCTGAAGAAGAAAGAAGCTGAGCCCTGGAGTTAGAAAGGCTGGGTTCACGTCAACACTCTGCCACATGTTATTTTTTTGTTTTTGTAGAGAGAAAGGGAGAGGAGGAAGAAGCGCTGGGAAGGAAGGAAGGAAGGAAAGAAGGAAACTTTCGATTATTTACTTACTTATTTTTTCATTGCTGGCCCCCACCTCCACCTGGGTCTCGAACATGGGTCCTTGGACTTTCCATGGTCCACACACCAGTCGTTGGCTTAGTGCCTGAGCTGTGAGGGCATGCCCACATGTGTGATCTTTAACATACATTTTTCACGCCTGGGACTCAGGCTTCTTAGCTATAAAATGCTGCTGAGACCACTTTTCAGAATAAGTGAAAAGGCTCTGTAAATGCTAATGTCCTTCACAAAGGTTATTTGTCTTTCTTTTTGTAAAGTTCCCTAACACCCCCTGATATCCCCAGTTCAGACTGCACCTGCAGTCCCAGCCTCTCTTCACTGTTACAGGTGTCCTGGTTTGGCAAATAAATGACACAATCCCCTATTGCTACTATCACCTGTGAAAGAGATGAGCATGCATGAGGATTGGAGTTCCAATGTATTTTTTGCAGCCAATTTCCATTTCTCTCCGGCTGTTCGTGGAAGTTCGCTTTAGCCTAACAATACCTGCTCTCTTTGAAGTTGCAGCAACTCAGGTGTGAAAATTAAATGTGTTCACAGAAATGAAAACTCTGCTACACATTTGTAACAGAGGTTTCCCCCAAGAAAAGAAAGGAAAAAGAGGCCATTTGTGGACTACCCACCGTGAATGCAGAATTTGGGCTTAAGGGAATGTGTTTCTGCACAAAGGCAGTCTTCAGTTCATTAACAGAAATATCTCTCAAGACAGCAGAGCTGCTGGCCTCTCCAATAAGCACAAAGCCCTGGCTGAGTCTGGACACAGCAAAACCAGGAGACTCAGGGTCCACCGAGTGTGATTGGGCTGTTGAATTGTGGTCTGGTGGGAGACACTGCCCAGTGATGGGTATTTCTCAACCTCACCCCACTTCTGTTTCCTGCCTTGGGGATCAGGAATGACCCCCAGGACCGACCTCCTGGTGCTGTTGAGAGGGTTTGGAGCATTGCTCGCCAGTGGTAAAAGGCTTGAGTCTCAGAATGCCCTGCCCTGAGCGGTCAGAAGCATTTTTACCAGCAACAGGTACATAGCACAAATGAGTGGCCAGACCCTCTCTCCTTTGACCTTCTTTCCAGAGATGTGAAAGTTTCCAGAATGAAGATTCAAATGTGTCCTGAGTGTGGGTCCTATCTATACTGATTAGCCACAGAATGCTGTGTATCATGCCAGCCCCACCTCAGTACCTCAAGATAGCAATGATTCCATTCACCAATAGTGGGGCCCTGCTGTCAACAAATCTAGGCTGAGCAGGACTTCAAATTGCTCTGCTTGGGGGGACTTGGGGAGCTACCTCTTTGAAGACATGTCTGTCATCCTCCTCCAATGAGTAGCATGACTAGACAGTGCTCATCTGGTGACAGTGGTGAGGTACTAGAGCATCGGTGGACACCCTCCAGGTTTCTCTAGGTCGAGGCTCGGAACCAGTCACGGCCACTTCTGCCCACATATAACTACCCGAACAAATCACATGGCCAAGGTCAAAGTCCAAGGGCAAGAACATGTCTCCCAGAGCACCATGGCCAGGATGTGGTGGGAGCGAGAGGAAAACAACTAGGGCCAGTTCCCAGCATCTCATGTCTTGCAGAAAAGGGGAACAAACTGATTTCAGCTTTAAGAAACCCTATGAAGTAGGCCATTTTTCCCCTTTTTGTAACTGAAGACACCGAGGGTAAGTATTGAAGCAGTTCTCTTTAGCTGTATGGCAGAGCACTTCCAAACACAGACTCGGGTCACCACTACGTAGGTGGCTCACAGGGCCACCTATCAGCAGCTTGGGGCTCCATGGTCTCTCTCTGGATGATGGGAGCTGAGACCACTCTCTCCTGTTGCCAGAAGGCAGGCCGTCTGAGGGCTGACTGATCTGAGTGGTCTTCCCACCACTGTGGTGTTAGCCTGTCCCGGGCAGTACAACTGGGATGCCTGGGTCATGTGTCTCATCCCCCAGATCTGGTCTGGCTTGTTGACATGTGTCTGCCCCAGCTCCAGGGCAGCCAGGGAACCAGGCCCCAGGGGTGAGCATTTCTCCCGCCTTCGCTAGCTTGTTTTCTAATGTCCCCATGGCGAAAGCTAGACACGAGGCCGGAGCTGTGTGGGAGGGGAGGATCAAGGAGGTACAGAGAGGAAGTCAAATAAACGATGGCGCTTTGGTAATCTGCTGCACAGACTTGCTTGAGGCACACAATAAACGCAGGGCAGACTTCCTTCCCTGGCGCTCTGAACTGGCAGTCATGTGGTCAGCACCGCCTGCGCGTCTTACGTGTCCCTGATGTGTTCCAGACATGCATGTCACTTCCCACAGTGGCCACATAAGCTGCTCGGTCCTCACTTGGACTTTCTCCTCGTGGACACCCCGAGGGCCCTGGATCGCAGGACTTAATAACAAAAACAAACGTATTTATATGATTTTTGGAAAAGTAATGTGAGTGTATTAGAGATAAATTTACTTTCAGAAAAAGAAATCTTGCATATGTAAGTCTAGATCAGTTCTCAGAAAGCACTTTTACAAATGGAAGCGGGGGATTCTGTAAGTCTCTGCCCTCCTGCCCATGACAGGACACCAATTTGTCACGTTCCTCCTGAGCGAACTAGGCTCATAAGTGGCAAGAATTTGCTAAGACTTCCCAGTTCTTAACATCTGAGCTTTTGCTATGTAAATGTGTTCAAATGCATTCACCCATTTTGCATCCTGTATCTGGAAACAGACAACATCATGTTTCAGAGGGGAGAGGGGGTGGGGGAAATGTGTTTGGTGTTACTGCAATTAGTCATGCTTTGGAATATCCTGGGGAAAGTCTACTCTCCAGTTATTATTGACACAGTGAAGTGGAGGAGGTTAAAAAGTAGTCTGTGGGCACCATTAATTAACCTCTCCATAATTTTTATTTTCCTGTGCATTTTTCCAACGGATAAAAGATCAGGGGTCAAACCCTGTTCGAGCTTTGGGCATCTGGCGTTCACAGTGCCCGAACCCGCTGTCATCCAGACGTGGGAGGATTTGCTGGCAATTTTCAGTTTCAGCGGGCTGTCTGGTAGGCATTGATCCCTGTCTGTGGGGCGCTCCAAATCCTACCAGTCCTCCAAAGGCCACGTGCTATTTCTCCTCCAGGAAGCCTCCCTGAGAGGATGTCTCCTTCTGGAACCCTCAGCCCTGCCTGGGCAGCTCCTTAAGGGGACACTGGCGTACTCTGCCCGGGTCCCCTCTTTAGGATGAGACTATTCTACCACAAACACAGCTGCCATCCTCACTGGGAATAGACTTCAGCCATAGGGCAGAGATTTGCCCAAGTCACGCCCCTCCCAGGGGAGGCTACTGCCAGTCAGTGACAGAAGCAGGAGCCCAGGCTCAGCCCACTTCCCAGGATGTGGGCCACCCTGGCCTTGGCATTCAGGAAGTTTGCAGACCATGTGTTGCACCTTCTTTGTGGACCCACTTCTTACTCTCTCCCAGGCCTACCTTCCAACACCCTCTCGGGACACCTGCATCCCTCTCCCCCTCTCTGTCTGCTTTCAGGGGCTCCACTTTGGGGTGCTCCATGAAGGAGCCCCCCATAAAACTGGGTGCCATAACACTCATCCTGTCGCTGTTCTAAGGATCATATCAAAGTAGAAAATGGATGTAGCATGTAACACCGACGCTCCTTATTGACACTGCTAGCCTGACACAAGCCACAGCCATCACACACCCAAGAACAGGTCATAAAGGGTCATTTTTTCTAAGTATTCTTCAAGCACCATCATTGTTGTGTGTTGTAGACCCTTCTGGGAAATATATTAAATGGAAATGTATTAAATTATATTGACTATATTGAGTGTTCAAGGAACAGTGTCTAAATCGCAATATTATCCTATCCTCCTTGAGTGGCCAAATATCTCCATGCATTATTTTCTTTACTCAAAAGGTAAGACGCCATGCAAGTTCAGAAGAGGCCTTGGCCTTTGGGCATCTCCAGTGACCAGCATGACTGGCTTCACTTTTCTCACAAAAGACCCGACTCTCAAAGGGGACCCAAGAACCTTGAACCAGAAATGCCGCTGCCATGCATGTCTTCTTCAGATCCCATCCTGTCTGTCCCACAGGGTGTGCTCCTGATTAAGAGAGAGCTGCACCGTCAACTGGCAGAAGGAACCGGCACCTTGAACACACCCAAGCCACATGGTGGCCCACACACGCGTGCCGGTGGCAGTGGTCCCCCAGTCATGGCGCCACCTCTGAGCGCGGGTGATTCATGGGGGCCCTGGATCACAGGCCTTGTGCTAGCTAATAGATTTCTGAAGTTTTCCACCAAGCATTTTATTTTCAATGACAGTTATTTCCATTAATGGGTGGGCCCTGTCAGTTTCCTGACCCCGGTCGGGAAGGATGTCTTTCTGTTCAAATGGCAGTCATCATGTCTGTGAAGCGATGCATGCAAAGCAGCCAGCCAGTGCGGGGCACCGCGCAAGCGCTGTCACTCACGCTGACATCTCCATGTCTGAGCGTTTTCTCCAAGTTTTCTCCATGTGACCTGCAAGTGAAAGATCAGGGGGCTCCCTTCAACCAAGCCATCCATGTGCCAATCATGCTTACCTAAAAATGAAAGTTACAAATAAGCCGCGGCTACTATTTATACTCTTCCGCGTGGCCGGTCTCTCTGCTGTCAATCTCCCGCTGCCATTATGGATACACGCCGCCTTCTCTCCTGACTGGAGCATAGATGTGCGGCTCCCGCCCCTCCACTGTTTGTTTTCCCTCACCTTTTGTGACGTTTTATAAAATAATCGTGTCCTCCTGGCTGCAGTGCTTTTATCTATTAGGAGAAGAGGAAAGTTCTCTTGACTTCTCTTCCTTCCTTTCATTCCTCCTTTCCTCTTCCCCTTTCTCCTCCTCGCCACATTCCTTCTCTCCTTTTCCCCTTTCCTCCCTATTCCTCTCAGTCTGCATTCTCAGTGTCCCTCCTTTATATCTTCCCTGCCTTATGTCTTCACGAGGGGAGCTAGATGTGACTCAGCTCCGTCTGGTGCTCTCTCCCTGGGCGCCCTGGTCCAGACCTCCTTCCAGGAGGGAAGGAGCCAGTTGGAGCCTTTAGTCCTCAACACCCCTCTTTCGGCCTTGCTGGCCCCCCTTGTCTGATACAGTTTGACCGCTTCCTTGGGGTCAGCCTCATTCTCCACCCAGGGCCGTAGCTTCCCTCATGACCATGGCTGAGTGTCTTCTCTGGTCCTGACACATGTGTTCCCCTAGTAAAGACCTGGTGCCCTCAGTCAGCACCCATTCATCTAGCACCTTCTACCCTCCAGGTTCCAGAGAGGAAGGCGATTCCATGGGTGAGGGGACAGTCGCAGACCTAGCTTGCAAGACACACAGAGCCTAATTAGGAAATAGCTGCCAAGAAAATGCCTACAGTGGTGACAAGTGTCTCAAACGCGAGCGTCGTTGATCAGCATGTGTCCTGGTTTCCGCTCGCCATGAAAGCGCTGGTCTGCTGCTCCCTAAAAAACCCACTCTGTTTTGAAGACACCCCTAACCACCCCATGAGGATGGCAGGAAGGCCCATTCAAGGGTAGATGTAACCTTCCACTCTCTGGGGTCCTCAGGATGCTGCACCGGGGCCAGGAACTGGGACGGGAAGGGGACTCTGCCTCCTGGTCCTTCCCTCCTGGAGGAGCCGTTTCCTGTGGCCCCAAATGTCTTCTCAAGCATTTTGTTCTCTGCTGAAGCATGTGACTTCTCACCTCCCACCTGCCCCTCACCTCCTGCATCCATGCCCTGTGAGCACTGACCAGATTGCCCAGAGGTGGTACTGCACCAGCATCAAGGCAAAAGTGAGTTTTAAAAAACACAAAAGCAGCAAAAAAAAAAAAAAAAAAAAAATCACTTATCAGAGTCTCCAGTTTCTGTTTTTGCCTGTGTACAAGAGATGTTTCCAGAGCATTACAAATAGCATTTACCCCAACAACTGTCCTGCCTCTTTCCCTGATACATGACTTAAAAGCCCCAATTGAGAATCCGGCACTAACAGGCATGTCTAGTGTGGGAAACACTGCACATGGGGTAAATTGAGGAACGCCTGCTGAACCAGGGGATGGGACTGTGCTGTGGGAAACTGAGACTTGCGGATGGCCACCTGCCTCGATGTTTTCTGAGCAGGTGCTGCTGAACTAGGCTACTGACCACAACAGGGATTTTCCTGCGAGAACATTGTTAACCAAATGCACTAGATGTGCTAGAGAGATAAGATGCTTCACCTGGCATTTCGGCTTGAGGATGCTAGGGTTGAAAACAAAGCAAAACTACTGTTAACTTCTAAGCTAAAACAACAAACCAGAGTCAGATAATTAAATGGGGAAACCATGCACAAATGTCACACAGAGGGGAGATCAAAGAAGTCTGTCATCTCTGATAAGATCAAGAAGGACAACTCAGATTTTTATAGCCTATGTTGACAAATGGCTGAAAGGAGAAAAAACACCTGGGACTTGATTTTTCTATATGCTGGAGAGATCAAAGGCGAGCCTCGGCAACGAAATAGCAGAAGAAATGGCACACCCTTTGTTTTTATGATGATTTCGGGGGGGCAATTTGTATTTCAAACCTGTAACTCCAGGACTGGAAATTTATGAGCTGGTATCAAGAGAGGTCAGTCAGCTGGCTGAGGGACAAGGAATATTGTACTTAGATATCCTTTTCCTAGCTTTTCATCCTACCCCCTTCCTAATAAAGAAGGTGATGTAGGACCTTTATAAATGATACGTTGTCTCAATTAAACCCTCCAGAGTCCAGAAATGCTGCTTTTCTGAGTTCCATACCATGTGACTGTGCACTCTATGAGTATTCCATTCTTACCACTTTTCGACATGTTTTCTCTCACAACATTTCAGTGTTCCCTGGACTTTTCTCCCTCCAACTTTTTCTTTCTCATCAACTTTATCATCTTTGAAGTCTGGTCTTCTTTGAATTGCCTATGGTTTCATCTGGGTCCATGGCACCGAAGACCATCCACCTCCCTGACCTATCCAGATGCACAGATGTTTGGCCAGAGGTGGACAGAACATCCAGACATGAGACTGCTTCAGTCTTCATCTGGAATGTTACCTTCAGGTAGGCACCTCCCAGATGAAAGCGAGTCTACTCTTTTGATTTTCCACATGTGGTTTTCATTCTATTGTCATTTGTTGTTCTCTGTGCAATTTACCAACTCATCTAGGTGGCCATCAACAGGCATAATAATGTGGTTAATATTTTGCACAAACAATTATTCTTCATCTGTAAGTTAGTAAATGGATTACGAATGAATCCAAGAATAGTTTGGCAAATATCCCTGGGAAGCTGTGTTGGGACTGAAGCCATGGTAACAAAGCAATGGATTCTGGCTGGGGGATTGATGGCATGTTTGAAAAGCTTAATAAGACATTGAGACTGTTGATATTGCTAATTCCAGGAAAGTGGGCAGAGAAGTTTAATCAGGTATCAGGTAACACAGAGAATGTAAATAAAAATAAATCAGAAATGTACTTCCCATCATCAGTATATTTTCATCTCTCTAGCAGAGAATTACACACAACTACATAACTGTAGCTCAGATTATTGCAGTGTGCTGGAGGAAACTGAGATGTAAAACTGTGCCACTTACTGTGGCTGATGAAGGGTCTGGAGTGTGAGGGGCAGCGCTGAGAGTCCCTCTTCCTAAGCAGTGCCCTGTGTAAACCAGTGTTTCACATTTCAGCAATGAGCTACTTTAACCAAGCTTATGCCTGATGTCTTTTGTTCTTGTGGTAAAAAACACATAACGTAAAATTTACCATCCTAAACATTTTAAAGTGACCCAGTCAGTAGTGTTAAGTATATTCACCTTATTGTAAAAATAGATCTCCAGAACTTCTTCCTCTTGTAAGTCTGAAACTCTACATCTGTTCAGCAATTTCCCTTTGAGTCTCCCTGCCCCAGCCCCTGGAAATCACAGTGCTGCTTCTGTCTCTTTAGATATATCCTATTAATGGAATCATAAAGCATTTGTCTTTTTTTTTTTTTTTGACTAGATTATTTTGCTTTCTATAAAGTCTTCAATGTTTATCCCATGTCGTGGCCTATAACAGGCTTACCTTCCTTTTTTAAGGTTGGATCATCTTCCATTGCGTGGCTAGACCACATTTTGTTGACCCATTCATCTGCTGATGGACACGGGTTGCTGCCACCTTTTGGCCTTGTGAATAATGCTGTTTTGAACATAGTGTATGGGTGTACACATATCTCCTCAAGACTCTGCTTTTTCTTTTGGATATATATACTGAGAAGTGAGATTGCTAGATCATATGGTAGTTTTATTTTTGCTGAGTGGGGGAGCCGCCATACTGTTTTCCATTGTGGCTGCCCCAGTTTACATTCCCAGCACAGTGCACACAAGGGTTTCAATGTGTTTACATATTTGCCAATACTGGTTATTTTCTGTACTTTTTTATAGTAATCATCCTGATGGATGGGAGGTGATTTCTCATGGTGGTTTTGATTTCCATTTCTCTGATGATTAGTGATGTTGAGTATCTTTTCATATTAATTCATAAATGGTGCTAACCATTTATACATCATCTTTGGAGAAATGTCTAAGTCTTCAACCACTTTGTAAATTGAGTTTTTAAGTTTTTTGTTGTTGAGTTATAATTTCTTCTTAAGTAGAGACATACAGAAGGTTTTTCTGTCTTGTTTTTGATCATAAAAACTGTAAAAGAAAAAAACGACTGAATTACTGAAACGGAGATCCAGGTGACTATCTGGAAGAAGCTTCCAGCATAAGCCAGTTAGAATTAGTAGGCGAACAAGCAATTTGTCTATTCCATGGAATTTTGTATATTACATTATTAATGTTTGAAATTATGATAAAATAAACAACATAAAATTGCCATTTTTATCATTTTTAAGGGTGATCTGTTTGACTTTTTAATCCAAGGGCCATCAAGCTATAGTGGGTGTCTACCTGCCCGCTGGGCCAAGGGAGTCTTCTAAGAGAAAATTCCTTTTGCTGATTCTGGGTCACAGGCCATGCTGGGTGCCCTGGACTCCACCCTGGCCTGACTGCCTCCACGGAAGTTCAAGCACCCTCTGGCCACAGCCAGGGAGAGTGTCTGAGCACAGACTGGATATAGGCTGGCCAGCAACCTTGCAGGATCAAGGTTCTTCTGGCCACCTCAGCTGGTAGATGGTCACCTTTTCTTCTTTTTACAGGCTTGTGAAGGAAAGAAATGCATTCAATAGTTCTTATTTGTCCCTAAAATGTTCCTTTCAGTTAATGTCAAATATTAGCGAGAAGCCTGTGGGGTATCTAAATCTGCCCCTCTGTCATTTCATCACTGATCACCAATGAAGGTTTTCAAGTTAAATAATTATTTGAGGTGCTTTTTCTAAATTCTTTATTCACCCGGTTCAGACATTGAAACATCCCAAACAGCACCCAATGGAAAAAATTCTACTCATCACTGCCCCTGTCCTCTAATTCCCTATCTTGTGGCAGGAGACCAAGTTACTAGGTTTGTCTTTTGTTTTTGTTTCTTTTTGTTCCAGATACTATCTAATACAACTGTGCATCATGACCCCCCACTCCGATCATACATGAAAGACATTGCTCTGCACCCTGCATCTTTCCCTTAACAATATATTTGGAGAGCTTTCACAATGAGCTTTTGATCGCACAAAGAGTAAGAAATCAAGACTTCTGATGGAAGTAATTTTTGCAAAGTATTGAGTTACTACTTGATGACTAGTGTGTGAGTCATTTACAATCATTGTGTGCCAGTTCACCAAAGTCACAGACTCAGTTACCTGGATCATGTAGGTGAAAAGAGACACCCTTTCTACCTAAATTATCTAGGCAATTGCGGCTGATTAGAGTGGATCTAAAAATACCTGACCCTTTGCATTTCCCATCAGGGACCTACTTCTTTATATTCGATCCCAGTGTATTTTCAAATCATCCCAGCTGGGCTGTGACTTGAACTGATGCCCTGATATTTCAAACAGAAGGCATAGGCTCAGGAAGATAAGAAATGGCTAAATAGGAGCCACTTTGTATTCTAGAACATGGACAGAACTCTGTGAAGAGTAAATAAGGAAGCCTGAAAGGTGAAAACCTTCCAGGGGACTGTGGGATTGGGGTAGATTCCCAGTCAGAAGATCAGCTCCTCCAAGCAAAACCACATCATTAATCAAACGAAAAGCAGAAATCCCCTGGCAAGCGTGTTGTGAGAAACAGGACTCAGTTTGAAAATTCACCTCCTCCTTATAGGTAGGCTATTCCTGAGCAGAGCTTCCAATTCTCAGACAGACAGTCAAGGTGGGGGGACTTAACTGAATCAAAGGAAATGATGGAGATACAGAGAGGGATAACTGGATCTCAAAACAGGCTAAATTTAATAGAACTTAATTAATGAAACTTCTCTCTTTATTTGGGTAAATAAAATAAGGGAAGGAAATTGGAAAACTTCCTTTTGGGCTGAAATATTCCATTGCTTGGCCTCTCTAGTATTAGTCACCATCACTTCACTAAATGATCCTGTCCTGGTTAAATTATCAACCAAAACAGACCAGCAGCTTCTCATCCCACATCATTCATTCATTCATTCATTCATCCTTTCACTCATTGCACTGTAGACCTTCATCCTTATGAAACAGGTATTTCCAGAATGATCCGTCTCCCCATCTACTGAGATTGATGACAGCTCATGCAGGTGCACATGCCTCAGCCCACTGTGGACTCAGTTCCCCAGGTCCTGCTTCCATCCCCAGTTGGAGACTTGTTCCACAATCCTGCACACCTCTCCTTTAATTCTTGAACTCTGGCAAGCTTGAGAATTCACAGAATTTGAATAGCTCCCCCAGATGTCCCATGACTATGCCAACCCAATGTTTTAAAAATAATCTATATTTTATTTCCTAATTCCATTAGCAGATTTATAACTTAACATTCACCGATAACATAAGCGTGTGGATTTTTAATCAGAGAATGCGTGTTTCCTCACTGAGGTCATCTGCTGCAATGTCTTCGGAGCCCTGGAGGGAGAGGGGCTGGCTGTGAGTTTCGGTGCCCGCCTGGGGATGAGCCATTTGTGCCACCTGACATGGCTGGAGAGGGGAGAAGACGGGGGCTTGTGAGTGCATTGTTTTGGAGAAGGATAACATGGCAGGAGGTTGTTATTTAATCACCAGTTGCCTTCTGAGTTGGAGCGTTAATCACTAGCATTAAGTAGCAGTCGCTCCAGGTGAGAAGATGAGAACAGCTTCACGTTGGTGAAAGTTTGGGAGTAGAGCAGCTAATGCGGCTGACGCAGTCAGAGCTTGACAAGAATGCTGCTTTCAGTTCCAATTGTGTTGGCACATTAGTGCCTTGCTTTGGGATTGAGTTCTTTTTTTTTTTTTTTTTTTTAATGGAAATTAAGATAAAACCACTTGATACCGGGGACTGCCCCTTTCTGGATTTTGCCTGTCCATCAGTTCAAAAGTTTTTACAATAAGCCTGTATAATTTATGTAATTAGCAAAAGGGATGGATGTTCTTTCAAACAAAAGAAAAACATTTGTTGTTTCATTCTTATTTTTTGCCTAGTTCAGTCTTCTGTGGATAGCATAACCGCTCAGGGTTCAAGGATATTTATCCAATTGTGGTAAACAACAGCAGATTTTTGCTTTGGCTTCCTGACTCTGTAAGAGATGCGACACATGACAACTGTTCTCAAGCGAGACAGCAAAATCACAATCAACAAAGATGGAGATGAAAATGGTCATCACTTCACTCCCGGGTGGCATTGGTCTTTAGTGTATCTTCAGTTCCCAAAGCCACTCCATTAGGGACCCACGTGTTCTGGATTGACAGGGATGGTCCTGGTTTAGCAATGTTGACCCAGAGTCCCACTTGGCTTCAAGTTCTGCCCCAGTTTTGATTAGTTTGCTAAAAGTGAATTTGGACAAACATACGCCCAACAAACTAGCTCCATCCACATTGCTCAACAGAGGTGCAGGATTCCCTAGCGGGGGTGCTGTGCCCCTGCATTCCACATTTGTGCGTGCACGCACACACACACACACACACACACACTCACACTCACACCCCTTGCCTGACAATACTGTCACAAGTCCTGGTTTCAGCTCTAAAAATGACGCCTTCATTCCATGCACCCTCCAGGCTGCAGTGCAGCGCCTGGGCAGCTTCACAAGACACTGATCTCTGAGCCCAAGCCCAAAGAGTCCGGTGGGGTTGCTTTAGCCATTGGCCAGGTGATTGTACCCTGCAGTCAGTGAGGATCCTCACTCTTCTCCTCCCATCGACAACCGGTGCTGCAGTCAAAGGCCTCCTAGTTAAAGTGTGACCTGGGGACCACACGCAGCAGCAGCAGCATCCAAAATCCCAGGGCAAATGCCAGATCTCGGGCCTCAGCCCAGGCCTTCTGTATGGGCTCTGCATTGAAACAGGATCTCGGTGTGTCTGTGCACCCTTGACTTTAAGCTACACTGACCTAGGCAGCACCAGCTCTTGCTGTACTGGGCCACTGTCTCCTAAGGGGGCTGCTTTTTTCCATTTTCTTCCATTTCAAGGCAAGCACCACACTACTGAAGAGATTCAGAGAAAGTCACTTTAAAATTATTTTGAGCTGAAGGCATTTGTGTTCCTGAAATCTCTTATCTGTTTAAAAGCAGAGCTTCCCAAAAGAACTCAGTTGTCAATTATCTCCTCCCCCAGAGTAATGCTAATCTTCTTTTCTCTGACCCAAACAGACACTGTCATGAGACTCTCATATCTCCTATCTGTTCTCCTAAGTGTCCATTTGTCTTTCCAAAAAGACATTCACTTTTCTAGAAGTGTCCTTTCTCTCCCTTTTCTAGGTAGTCATTTGTTCTCCCTGAAGTTCCCCTCTGTCCCTCTCATCCCTACACTATTAAGATGGTACATAAGTTCCCAAATCTAACTGCCTCCTGGAGTCTCCTTTCTTGGTGTACTCTCATGTGTACGCGTGTAATTTCATCTGGGGTTTTTCTCTTGGTAATCTGTCATTTGTAAATTTAAGTTGCAGGCCCCCACATACTAGCATAAGAGGGTAGAGAGAAAGGCTTTCCTCCCCAGCATTATACACCCGATCATGTCATGTTGATGACAAGACAAAAGGCAAGTGCAAAAGCCTGCACCTGGTAACGAGGCCACTCAAAACCACAGGCTCCAGTGCTTCTCTGTCGACTTCCTGCGAGCCTTTGGCTCCCTGGAGCTCTGCCCTCTAGTCATGGTCAATCCTAGACATCAAGTCCTTTCATGAATCTGTGCGTCATCACACAGTTCACTAGAGTAGTCTGTCTTTCTCCCTCTTCTCCCCCTGGTCATCTATCACTCAAGAGTAGCTCCAGTATTGCCCCATCCCCACAGTCTTCCCTATTTTCTTCCTAAAAAGGGCTCTCTTGTCCCCAGTCTGCAACTCCAATACCTAGCATAGTACCTAGTGGCTAGGAGGTCCTCAAAGAGTACTTTTATTTAGTAAATGGATGGAAAGAAGAGCAAATGGATGAAAGAAAGGAAGAATGGATGGATGTCTAAAACCTTATTTCCTAAATCTCTCTATCCACAACATATTTAGAGGCTTGTTCCAGGTAAGAGGGGCCTTTGTTCTCAAGTTCTGAGGTCTCTGCATGTCACAAGCACACACACACAATGAATGTTTTAAAGAACACGCAGCTGCCTCTGTCACTGGGTATCTGACAGGTGATGCTGGTGTAACCCTAAGCATCCGCTCAGGTGAGTAATATAGCTCGGGCCCTAGGCAAACACGTTTCTCCATCTCTTGTCCTACGTCCTAGAAACAAAAAGGGTCTGAGCCCAAGTGCCATGGAGGTTTGTGGGTTGTGCCTGCAGATGTCAGAAAAAGACACAGCTTCAGAATGGGGGAGGATTTGAACAGCAGAAGTGCTTCAGTCAGATAAAGGACTAATTAATTACCTGGTCAAATCTGTCCTCTTAGATAGGGCAAACACAGAGTCTTGCATAATGAAGGACCCTTTGTGATGCTGAGAGTCCGTTTACTTGTTTCTTTTCTCTTCCAGCTTTTGACCCAGAGGTTCAGAGAATTGGTGCATTCTTTGTAACAATTACACCTGATTCCTGAAGAACACTTTGTCATACTTAAATATTCATATCACTCTAAAATTTGCACATATGCGGATCTAGATGAGCGATGCATGGAGCCTCGTATAGCTTCCTGTGGTTGCAACGAGATGGGCACACTGAATGAAAGTGATCCCAATTTTGTAAACTATTTAATAAGATTAGTTACATTCACAAAATCAAATAAAAATTCACTTTATTAAAGTTTCACTTTTCATACTTGCTAATGATATTTTCTACATTCCATTTTAATTCTGATAAATGTTTTAAAAGAAAATAACTTGGAAATATGTGAAAGATAATGTTGATTTGGGGCTCATTTGTGCTCATTTGCTTTTTGACATAAATATATTTAAGTTGTTTTTCCTTTATATTTTTTATCTCTAAATCACTGAGAATAGGTATAAGGGAGGATCATGACAGGAATTAAAAAAAAAAAAAAGAAAGTGAAACTTTGAAAGGCAAAACAAAGCTGAAAAGAGACATAGAATACCTTCAAATAAGTGACCGGCCTTAAAAATATTTCAAGCTAGAAACAATAAATGAGAAAAGCATATCAGGCAAGACCCACACAAAGTGTGCCACTGAGATACGAATTATATATTTAATAAAGTTTTTATTACCGATCAGAACAATGAAAAAGAACAAAATAAAATGTTCTAATCAAATCCACAACTTCAGAGTCAAACTGAAAGCCCTGGGAACCTCATATTCTTCGCTACATGCAGATTTAATTACTGATCAAAGTCATAAGAATGAAAAAGAGGATTGTTCATAACAAATCTACCGCTCAGCACCAGCAAGTATAACTGTGGCCTGTCCACTAGAAGAGGAAGCAGATTCCATTCAAGAAACTAACACATTGGATGGGAAGATTTAATTCTCTGAACCATTGTAGGAAGACCTTGAAAAAATAGCATCAAGGCCTCTGGACCGCTTGAGAATGTTTCTAACAAAATGCAATCTGAGCAAATTAGTGAATACAACTTTTCATTGGATGCGCATAGCAGGAAATTTAGTATTTAATTTTACATCAACATTTCTTTCAAGAGGTAAAAGAAACTCCAAAAAATGTTTTCATATGTCAAGGTGAGAGACAGAATTTTGTTACCTGTGTTATGTAATTCACTAGCAATTTTTTAACATCAGTTTTGGTCAGTTATTGATGGCCACAAGTATCTGGATTTTTTAATTAAAAGAATAAAAACTGTCACTTGAACATGAAACACCAGTACCTGTGCAAGTACATCGGTTGAATAAGTAACAAACCCCTAATATCGTTCAACGGAGACAAGTAAATATCAGCTTAGAACACTTTAGTGATGCTCTGAAAAAATATATTTTGGGTTCAATAGTTAGCCAGGAGTTATGATGCCTTTTACAGTACTGAAAGCACAATATTTATAGAAAACAATAAAATTTTTCTAGGTTTAATAGAAATGATTTCAATTTTTATGCTAGGATGGCCAGAACTGTAAGATGGATAAAAGCAATAAAACAATCACCATCTAGGATGAGCAATTCAAATGAGATTATTAGTTTAGTAGGTAATAAAGTGAGAGAATCAATCACACATAACGGAAAAAATAAGTAAACATTACTGAGTGCAAGTAGATGAAAAACAGGGATCCAAGTTTTGTTGAATCACAAGCATTTATTATTTGTATTGTTGAAGAAGAAAATAAGAGCTTATTTCATTGTTTTCACACCTAGAAATACAGTTTTTGGTTTATATTAAGGGTTGGGAAAAAATAGCTTTTTTTTTAGGTTACTGATGTGAAAGAGTATAAGTCAATTTTTTAAAAAAGATATAAACATGGTTGGTATAGAAAAAGGTGTATGGGTCAGAATTTTTCCAAATAAAATTCTATGTTTGACTTGTATTTTGAATTTGATGCTATGACACATGATCTCAAGTTGGCCCATAGTGGTGGCTCCTTCAGAATAATTAAGCAAGTTAATACAAAGGGTATTTCCCGAATCTGTCCTATAGGGAACGTCTTGATCAAATATACATCAATTTGACCCTACAACTCAGATAGACAGTGGAAATGCCAACTGATGCTATTTAGGCAAGTAGACTTAATTTAAGCAAGATACCAGTAGAGTTTAACAAAACAACAAAAGATTCATCAAAAGAATAAATGGGTGGAAAATGAAATTTATTTTGCATTTGCATTATCCACTGTTGTTTGGTACATATTGTTGCTTGCTTTCAGTAATATTATCAGAACTTGTCCCAAACCATTTAAGTATAGCTACTTCATTCTTTAATTATTAAAAAGTATTGTTTACTTTTAAAGAAAATGTGTTTCTGAGTCTGAAGAAAACACATGCAAAATTGCGGCACTCCACTAAAATGTAAAGAAATTAGACTAAAAATAATTGGATATTTTATGAAGATATACATAAAATAATGCCCAAATTAGTTTCTACAGAAAATATTTTGTATTCATTATGAATCAAGGAATAATATCAGTTGAGTAGAGACATGAAAAATTGATCAATTTATTGATAATTTCAGTTTTCCCTATAATATCCCAGCATTGAAAAATTTGAAAGAAAAAATTAAGAAATATTAAATCAATCTAGACACTGCTTTAATAAATGGCTAAAATTGCTAAATAAATGATAGTGATTTATATGATAAAATTATAATATTGTATGCAATAATTTATCACATTTGATTCCATTATAATATGTGAATGTAATATGTACAATTCATGATCCACTTTAGAATCAAATTTACTGCCTAGTCCCTACTTCACAGAGCAGTTTGTCAAAATGGAAATAAAAAACCAAAACAAAACAATTAAGAACTATGATAACCCAAGATGTTTCTCATGTATTTTATATAATTTGCAGGTTATTTATTATAACAACATAATTAATGATTTTGATCAAATAAAAGCAATAAATAGACAATGTATGCATTAAGTATGTAATTTTTGAATTATTTATTTTTTAATTTTATTTCACACTCCTCTAACACTGACCCATCACACACACAATAATAATTATATTTGGTCATCTTTGATATTTTCCCAACTTTCTGCACAAACCGTGGTCAAACTTTTTTAACATATTATAACATTTATTTTAATGTGTTAATTTTTAACATATGTCTACATGTTTAACATACTTAAACATATTTTTAAGCTGTTATTATGAAAGTATAGCTCTCACATAGGGAGGAGGAGACATATTTTAATAGCTTGGTAGCTTTAGGATATTTTAATTATCACCACTGACATATGGCATGAGGACTACCTCTTGTGCTCGTCTCTACAAACGTCAGGAGTGGTTTTCTCCAACTCAGTGACAGACATTTATCCCCAGCTCATATTGTCACTCCTGGAATGCCAACAACTCTTTTTCTCTCTCAGCACCTTAACTAGTTTTAACTTAGCTGTCTGTGAGGTGGAAAGCTGATGGTATGTTCATAGCTGCGCCTGAATCCTTCAGCTGATTCCCTGTCTGCCCGAGGCTCCCACACCTCAGCTACCCCCTGCCCGCCGCAGGTGTCTATTCCTATAGACATGGCTGGGAGGATGGACCACTGTGCCATCCCGAGGACTTACTCCTCAGTTCAGTCCTACAATCCCACGGTGTGTACCCCCAGAGATGAGTTGTGTGATGGAACATCATGACTGACAGCTCTGCCTGTATCTCAGGGTGGCGCTGGAAAAGGAAAGGTTTTCCCAAGGTAGGGTCTGCTGCCCACTTGCAGCTGAGCCTTGGCATCTTCACCATGCTCAGCCTCCTCATATCTAAAGTTGGGATCTTCCATTCTGCAGGAGTTTCCAATGACTTTTGCGACACATGGTCATACACTTAGTGCTTAAAACAGCACAATGCCTTATCTTACAGTTCTAGAGGTCGAAAGTCTGAAATGCATCTCACTGAACATGATTCAAGGTGTCAGCAGGGCTGCTTTCTTCTGGAGGTTCCAGGGTAAAGTCATTTTCTTGCCTTTTCAGGTATCTGAAAGCTGCCTATGTTCCTTGGCTTATGGCGCCTTCAATCATCAAAGTCAGCAATGGTCTATTTAGTCTCACATCACATCCCTCTGACTATCATCCCTACCTTCCTCTTCTACTTACTAAACCAGGAGAAGGATTGGCACGGGCTGACTTTAGTCCTGCGCTCACCCTTGAACTGGTGTTGGGAATGGGGTTGCAGTGCTGTCTCATTTTGGATCCTATATGTGTCTATTCCTACAAGCAGAGAGGTAGGGTGCAGTGGCAGGAAGTCCACAGCAGAAGCACAGGTGGAAGCAGAGTATGAAGTGTTCTAAAAGCTCTCAGATGCTCTTCTGAATGGCAAAATGATAAATCTCTTCTTCAAGTATTCATTAATTTAAATCATGAGAAAGTATTTAAAAAATCAAAGTATGCCATCACTGATAAACCTGTTGTCCCAAAACAACTGCAGTTAACATCATAGACTATCCCCTCCAAATCTTTTTCTTTTTCTAGGCCCATGTTCATGTTGAATATAGTCCTACCATATTGTACAGGCAATTTTGCATCCTGCTCTTTTTACTTAAAACTATGACAGAAGGATTTACTCATGTTATTTCCTTTGACTCTGTTCCCTGTACAATCCATTTCCTTTCCCACTCAGTTCTTTGCCAGAAGATTTTGTAAACTGTGTAAGTAACAGGAGGGAGTAGGGGCTTTTGGAATTTGGGGGAATTTGAGCAAAGAGAGGAGAAAGAGAGGTTAAAAGAACATCTGTGGACCACCCCCTAGATCTGCTGAGATGAACAAGTGACATATATGTGGGAGTGCCTTGGAAATGGCTGTTTTTTCCATAGTCAAGAGTTATTAACCATCAGATGCATTTTTTCCTGATTTTTTAAATACTCGAGTCCACTGAACAGTCTTGGGGTTGGTGGAAGGTTGTGCTCCCCCACTACGGTCCTGCAGGAAGAAGGGTGATTTCTCAGAGAATCTATGGATTTATTGTGGGTGGTGGGCAGGAACAGGGTTTCCCAAAGCTCCTTCAGCTCAGGTGCGGAAGGCATGCTATTCTGAGAGCTGCTGATAATAAAGGCATCCAAACCCACAGGCTTTGAAGCTGCTTAATTGAAATTCACATCAAAACCAAATTCTGGTTTAGCTCAACTTGACTACTAGGGATGATGAAAATAAATCCCTGGGTCACACAAGGATAGTGATTGAGTAAAGCTTGTTTGCTGGCACAGAAACGACATTTCAACTGGAATTAAATTGTCTTCGGCTAACAGAACTGTGTTTTCTGTCATTCTCTGCTTTGGATTTTCTTTTTTCCTCAAGATAACAGGGACAGGACCCAGGTGGAGTCAGTGATTCAGAGAAGGCAATTTGCACACGCAGCCCTGTCTGGCTGTGGGTTGACTTGGAATCCAGTGGGCTTGACTTTCCTTGAACAGAGTAAGGAAACAGTGCCTCGTTCTCCATCTTCCCCATCCTTCATCCTGTCTTCGTCCATCAACAAGTGCTCCCTCTCCGCCGTACTCCTGCACAAGAGCATGGAGACCTTTCAACACCGAGACCACAGCCTTGCTCACAGCCTCCTGTGCCATGAGATCAATACCCTCTTTTACACCATGGTCCCCTGACCCTGCCAAGGGAATTCCTTTTTGATCCATTCCTGCCTCCCTTTCTCACACTGCACCCCAGGCACTCATACCTCCCTTGGAGTTCCAGAATGCATCCCCAAACTAAGTCCTGCCTCAGGACCTTGGCATCTGCTCATGACTTTGTCTGAGCTGCTTTTCCCTGAGTCATCACACAAAGGACTCCTGATTATTTATATCTTGTTTTGAGTCGGACCTACCTCAGTAAGGATTCCCTATTTTGTCTGATTTCTAGCACATTCACTCTGGGAAGGAATCTTGTCTTTTCATTCATGTGTACTTATCTCTGTCTCCCCAAACTGGAGGTAAAACTCCTTGAAAGCAGGAATGTGGTTGATATCAATCAATACTATTTAGGAAGCACCAGCTTAATAAAGATGTGTTGAACAAAAGAATGATTCTGGAAAACGTGTTTTCTATTATTAGACACAGAGAATGATATCTCAAGGTGTCAGCTTTTTGCCAGGTCGAGTCCCCTTCACTTTAGCTTCCTACATACAATGCCTGTCTTCTAGCTACGAGATGATTCCCCTAACACTCATTAAGGTCAGGCAAGTGAAAAGTCTTATTTCTAGTAAGGGAAAGCAAAAGTATGAATTCTACTAAAATGTCAATTGCCCTAAGGTGTGAAAAATATTTAAAAATTCTCAGTTTGCTCTTTTGTGGTAGTGTCCTTTGTCAAAACCTTTTCTCCAAATTATATTCATGCCTGATAAATGGAGGAGAGTTTTCCTAGAATGCCATAAAACACATCCGGCTGGAGGGGGCTCATGAGCGATCAGTGCCCTCCTAATGGACAGCACCTGAGAGTGAAAGGGGAGACGAGGAGAGGCGTGAAATCATTGATATATCAGAGCTTGAAGATTATTTAGAGTCTGGAAGCCTTCTGAGAGGGAAGGGATGGAGACTTTCTAATCCATGATCAAACTGCCTGGGTTGAATGAAGCCTGCTCAGTCTGGTTAATGCCCGAGAGAGAGCATGCCCAAATGCCTCTTCTCAACTCTGCAAACAGACTCCGCCCTTCAGAGCTGGGTTAGGAAGTGACCCATCCTGGAATAGTGAGAATCCTCCATCCAATCAAGCCCTTCCCTGGGACTCTGCCGGCTGCATCTGAAAGGAAGAGTCCTCCATAATCTGTAGTGATGTCACCCTGGTGGGGCCTGAGATCAGGTTCCCTGGAGAAAGACCCCTTACTGTCAGAGCCAGAAGAATTGCCAGCAGGGACAGACTGATGAGCTATAGAGTCCCCGTGGCATCTGGACCTGGAGCAGAAGGTGCTGGTGCCCTCCACAGTCACAGGCTATCTGTGGGACCTAGGGACCTCTTGCCGCTAGTCTGTGCAACTTTCTTCTCCACCTGGCTTTCTCCAACAGGCACAACCCAAAAGAAAAGTCAAAAAGAGGCTCCCAAGGGTGCCCTCAGCCAGCAGGAGAGAGAGTTGATGGAGAAATGCCCCTAGCCTCGCAGCCTGCCCTGGACTATTCTGGGGGTGCTTCTCAGAGGTCCCTGCCAGAGACCCCCGTTGCCCGCAGCCGTCACTCGTCCTTGCTGTTACCCTTGCATGCATGTTCGACTTTTCCCCAAAGTCCTCACTTGGGCTTTCTGGAAACTCCTGTAATTAAAGAAACTGTGCCCAAGTCCTCATCTCAGACTCAGCTTTCAGGGAACCCAAAATAACCAGGAGTGGCCTGGCTAATGCCCTTCTGGGGGATGGGAGTCTTGAACCTAAAAATCCTTCTTTGCCTAAATGATGTGATTGTATTGGGCTGTTGTCACTCTCAGAAAGAATCCTTAAGGAGAACAGGCAGGTGTGTCCCTGCAGAGACCGAGCTTGGAGCGAAGCGGTGGCTCATGGAGGCTGTGGGCAGATGGCTATATCCCACCTTGTCCTGTGTCTCCTTCCATGGACGTGTAGAGTCTGAAGGGCTTGTCGCTGACTGGACGTGGCCTCCCATGCGGAAAGGGACAAACTGTCCTCCCACCAGGTGGCACTGCGTCCATAGTAACAGCAGCAAGAGATCTCAGTGACACACGTTCCATGGGGCAAACTGGGGTTACCCCAGATGGGACCTCAGGCCTGGGGCTCAGGGCTGGAGTGGCACACCTCCTGAGTCCCTCCAACGGTCAGGACACCACGTTCGGAAGCAAAGGGACACATCTCCTCGAAGGAGGCAAGGAGGACAGAGACACTGTAGTACCCACTGGGTCACTTCTGGGCCTGCTCTATGTCACCCCTAAGAAGCAGCATCACCTCCGGGTGCTGGCTATACAGCACATTACCCTGTTATCTAACTCTAGCTTCTCAATCAAGAATACAGAGCCAAGACGGTGCATTTCTCCACGGAGGAAGCAACGGCGCTGGGAGGTGAGTGGCAGCTGCTCCAGGAGCGAGCCTAAAACAAGAAGGGAACTTCCCTGGACCCAGAGCCTGGTCAAGCCTCTCCAGGGCATACCTGGAACACTGCATTTGGGGCCCCCATTCAGCTGAGTGCCTCCTTGAGGATTGGAGGTGGTACCCCGAATGCACTAGATCTCACTGTTGATTTGTGGGAGCACGGCAACTTAATTAGCTGCCTAAAACTTTAGTTGAGTGAGCTGCATCTACACCCATAGGCACAAATCCACCATGTGTTTATTTAGACAATCAACAAATAAACCCTAGGAATTTGCTTGGATTAAAAGTCCAAAGTCTTCTTGAGATGTCATTTTTCAGTGCTTATTTTCACTGTGGGTTGCTAGGAGATAAATTGGTTTTTTGGTTTTTTTTTTTAAAGAAGCAATTTGCATAAAGACCAGGAAAGCATTTTAATAATGTCAATATATAGCCAAATGGACTAAAGTGCTAAAGTGACTATTTTTCACTGGATAATGAAGCCTCCAAATTTAAATGTTATAAAAGAGATATACTTGTATTCCGTGGAGGTCTATTCCACTTAGGTAGCTAATTATTTCTCAAGAACAACACTGAGTCATGTTAGACATCTTTTTGCTAATCTAATAATATTAAGCTACTGGGAGATGGTTCCCTTCCTATCGCATAATCAGGAACAGGGAGCAGGTAGGGCTTTAATTGCAGAATTGTGAGAAATTCATTTTTTTAATCACCAGCACAAATCTGACAATCTGTCAGGCAGCCAAGAACTAAATTAAAGAAGTTTCCTTTCCATGATACATATACTATAAATCTCTCTAATTCAAACTGATTGGAGAGAAAGAGCCAATCTATTTTGGTGAAAAATAGCCGCTGCAGGACATACTTAATAACATTTAATTTTTTTCTTTCAAGTCCAAATAGGACTTGGTTCTTGAGTCTGAACCAAAATAATCATCAAAAATATTAGTTGTTATTATCATCTCAGTATGGGTACACAGGTGAGAAGAATCTAGGGTTCCCTGGGAAGTATGATAGGTTGTTTGCAGGGAGAACCTGATCCTTCTTTTGGTCCCTTTATACTAGCCTTTTCACCCCAAGACTTACCCACCCTCAGCCAGCTCTTTCTACTTGCCCCCCTTGAGTCTCAGAAGCCTTGTGATTTACTTTGACCAATTGGTCAGGGTAGAATTGACATTGTAGGAACTTAGAGTGAAGGCCTTCAAAGGCCTTGAGTGTCTACTCCTCTCTTCAGATATGACTGTCACCACCACTGGATAAAGCCCATCTGGCATGCTAAAGATGGAAGCCCACTTGGAGAGAGGTCTCCACAGATGGTCACTATCAGACAAGTTAGGTGACATTGTGCCAAACAGCCCTAGAAAGCCACCCGATCACTGGGACCATGTGAAGGACTCCAGGTAAGACCAGCAGAGGTACTCAGTGATGACTCCTAGAGACATTAACAAATAAAGACAAAACAAGTGGACATGACAGGTTTCTCGACAGATCTGTTCCCTTGGCAACAGGAGCAGCCCCTGAGGGCTTCCAGGAGGAACCATAGGGAAGAAAGATGATGGCATGTCTCTGCCCAGTTCCCTCTTATTTCCCATTCTAATAGCTAATGAGTAGCCCCCATTGAGAGTTAAGGCCCCACACTGCCTGAAAGTGTCTTCCATACCTTGATGATTTTGCTCAGGATGCCCTGACTTTGGCTATTTTGTTCAGGAATAGAGGGTTACTGGGTGTAATGGTAAGGTGGGATGGTAAGCCCAAAAGGCAGAAAGAAGTAGGCTGTCTACACAATCAAGAAGCTGCACAAAATTATATCCAATCACGTGTAGACAGTGAGGGACAATTCTTAAGTCTATTTTGAGCTGAGGTCAAGTGAGACCCCATGGGTTCAAGTTCCTTAACTTCCCAGAAGAATGAATATTGGGGACATTATCCAGATTTAAGGTTATCTACAGAAATAAACTTTCTGGCACAGAAATTTATCTATATGGCAAAGCACACCTTTCCCACATGTGTCCCTCTCCTCATTCCTTGAAGCTCAGACCCTATCCCATCCTTAACTCAGGATATGCACTCTTGTTTTGCCCCATTTACTTTAGAATTTACATCTGGCTAGATTCTCTATGCATATATAGTTAAATCTGTTCTGTACTCATCTCTCTGGTGTTAATGTGACGGCTCAACCAGCCCAAGAAGAAGCCAGAGGGTAGGGGGACATTTCAATAGCCTACTTTATGGAATCAATTGTTCCACTTCTATTTCTGTATATTTAGTTTGATTCTAATTTATTACTTTTATAAGTAGTGTTTTGCTAAACATTCTTATAAATTAATCCTTGCTGTCCTCTACTTTGGCATAAATTTCCTTGGCATAAATTCCTAGAAGTAAAATTGTTGGGTCAAAGTTTATAAATAATTTTTTTGGTTTTTGATAAATATTGCTATATTATACAATTGTTAAAAATATAGCTCATTATCTTATTTTTTGTGAATAAGATCAAATTCCAATATATCCCTTAAATTGTTCCTGTGATGGTTTACCAAAAAGTTTTCAATTTTTGTATGATCATGCTTTGATTTTATTTTGAAATGTTATTGCATTCATATCATTTGAAACTTAAAAAGTTTTTCAAAGTTATAGGGTAAACAGTCTCTCACCAAGGTCTCTGCCCCACGGAAACAATGTTATCAGCATCTTCTCTAGATATTTAGATACAAACACACACACAGAGACACATATGCATTCTCTTTGTTATGTTCTTACAATTCTGTGCCTGGCTTTTCTTCATTTCACAATGTAATTTAGAGATTATCCCATATCAATAACTAAAGAAAAGTGTCCTCTCCCTTATTTTTTAATATAGGTTCTTGTGATATTGTCACTAATAAGAAATGTATATTTGGTTATTCATATGACCAAAACAATTCTCATATATATTTGGTCTTCATTCTCAGTTCCTGGCTCATAGCTCCTGAAACCATAGAATGTCATAAGTGTTAAGATAAAGATGATTTTTGTTATGTGAATGAGTTGACTTTTGGAAGCACTGAAGGATGTGGGCTGGTTGCTGAATAATCGACCATGTGATGAGAAGGCAGAAACCTAAGTCCCACCCCTAACCCAGACTACCCTGGACGAGAGAGGGGCTGGAGGTTGAGTTTTATGACCAATGATCTATGATTTAATCAATCATGCTTCCACAAAAGCCCAAGTGGATGGGGTCCAGAGAGGTTCCATGTTGGTGAAGATCTGGAGATTTGGGGACAATCATGCACCTGTGTGGAAGCTCTGAATCTTTGCCCCATACCTTGCCCCATACATATATTCCAGCTGGTTCTTCCTGAATAACTAAGGGAATAAATCAGTGATATAGGGAGCAAACAAGTTTCCTGAATTCTGTGAGAAAATTAATCTACCCAAGGAGGGGTCATGGGAACCTGATTTACAGCCAGTTGCTCAGAAGCGCAGACAGCAACCAGGACGTGCGGCATCTGAAGTGGAGGCCAGTTTGGGGAACTCATCACAGGACGGATACCATCATGTACTTAACCATCCCCACCGGTGAACATCTAAAAATGTTATTAATGTTTTGCTATTTTAAAAATGCAGCATTAAATAACTTTGTAAACATATCATTTTATGCATATGTGAGTATGTCTGTGGGATACACTTCTAGATGTAGGATTGATGAGTTAAAGGGGGTAGACATTTTGAGTTTTGAGAGATTGGGCTAGATTACTCTTCACAGAGGTGGAACCAATTTACATTCTAACAGAAAGAAAATACACCTCACCCTCATCTCAGAGTAGTATGATCTTTTCCATAGTTGCCATTCTGATAGGCAAAAAGTAGTATCTCTGCATAGCTTCAACTCTAATTCTTATTATGATGAAGACTCTGCATCTTTCCATGTGGGGAAGAGATATTTTTATTTTACTTTCTGAAAGCCATCCATTTATGTTCTTAAGCTATTTTCATGATTTCTTTCAAGTACTGCAAGCTTACTGAATTCTCTTTTTCATTCTAATAATCTATCAGTGGATCATCTAAGATTTTGCAGGAAGACAGATAGAACCCTGCAAATAATTACTAATTTGTCTTCCTTTTAAAAGTCCCAACTGTGTTCCTATGTTTTTCTGTGGGTGTATTTTCACAATGACTTACAATTTCCATAGTAACATTAAATAATAGGGGTGACAGGGATCATCCTTGCCTTCTACTTGACTTTAATGGGAAGAATTCTAGCATTCACTAAGGAAGTGTAATATTGGTTTTGAAATAGATGCTCAACCATTTTAAAGGAGTGCCTATTCCCAGTTTGCTGAAAGAGTATTCATTTTTAAACTAAAGACTATTAATTTTGAAATTAATTAATATTATGTATACATTTTATTCAATATCTTTTCAGAATGTAGTCTAACAATCTTATTTTTCTTTATCTTGTTAAATTTCATAGATAGATTCCCCCAATCTTGAACTATCCTTGCATTCCTGAAAATTTATGCTATGTTTTTAATAAGTGAAACTCAATCGCCAATTTTTACTTAGGATATCTGCATCTTATATATAATGTAGATATAGTATACGATGTCAAGTATATGAATACTTCACATGGATATATGTAGAAATATATTATATATGTTCATATAACAAGTTACTATATCATTACATCATTTTGTTTGGGGTTTTTTGTGAAATCTTCATAAAATCCGGGTATCACAATCCATGAGTTGTTATTGAGCAATCTTCATCTTTAAGCATCATTTTGCTTTTCCAAATCTTCACAATTAAGCCCCAGGTTTCTTTTCATATCAACCATCATCTTTCCATAGTGCTTCAGCAGAGAGTCCACTTATTAGCATTGTATGACCTTCGAGGAGTTCCTTAATCCCTCTCAGTCTTAGGGATGGGCCAGTATTACTACTCTCAAGGTGACAGTATTTTGTGAGGATTAAATAAATAATGTATATAGAAGCTTTTAGCATATCACAGAGTAAGTGCTAAAATGAGACAGCTATCATCATCACTGCTATTATTTTATTAGTATTACTATTATTATTACTATTACTATAATAGTTACTAGGCTAATGGCCTTTCCTGAACATCAGCCTCATCTGCTGAGGTCCATGCCCATAGGTACTTCTGCATGCTTGCTGAGCATCAAGTAAGACGATGTTTGTGAAAATATATTGGAAAAGAGCACTGTTCTTGTGGCAGCTCCTGCCAGAATGATACATCTGATGAAGAAATGTGATTCAAATTATGTTGATCTTCTTGAATCGTGGTTTATAGAGCACCTGACATGACTAGAGATTTAATACATATAAATCTTAAACAATCCAGAAATAAAAATGTGACAAACGGTTGTTCTAATGCACCAGTTCAACATGCTGTTTTGTTCACATTAGTTATTTTAATGGAAAACTTTTCTTCACATATGGCCCAAGTTAAGTATTCTCAACAATAGATGAACTTGACCTGGGCCTGGTTGCCCTTGAGAGCAGTACAGCCCCAGTGAATAAGAGTTTGGACTCAAGTCTGTGGGGAACTGGAGTCTGAAGGCCTCCCTGTCTTCTGTGGGATTCCAGGCAACTGAGTATATTCTCTCTATCTTGGTGTCCTTATCTACAAAATGTGAAAATAGTGGAGACAAAATGCACCTCAATTGGAATTATGAGAACTCAACAATGAGTAACTAAAGGCAAAAGCATTTAAAATAGTATATACTATGAGATATACTCAATGAGTACTTGTTACCATTCACATATTTTTATTACTGCTCTTTACTCTCAAATATAAACTGGAAGATTCAAGTAGTGGATAGTGAAAGGCTGAGAAATTGTATATAGTTGTTTTTTATCTGAGAGCCCAGCGGGCCGTATCATTTAGTTTTAGTCTTTGTAATGAGGAGGCAACAGGGCCCACAGGTGAGGCGCCCACAGGTGAGGTGTCTACAAGTGAGAGGCCCGTAGGTGAGGGGCCCCAGGTGAGGGGACGGCAGGTGAGGGGTCCACAGGTGAGGGGCCCCCGGGTGAGGGGACGGCAGGTGAGGGGTCCACAGGTGAGGGGCCCCCAGGTGAGGGGATGGCAGGTGAGGGGACCCCAGCTATACGGACTTGTAGTGAAGATCTCCCCCAAGGGCAATGGATCATGGATAGCAGGCTGGACACCTTCAGACTCTGGCGGACATGCTGATAGGCAAGTTCACTATCCATACAGCAACGCCAATAGCTAGAAGCTGGGTGTTTGGAGCAGGGAAGCTTGGTTATCAGAGGCACCCATGGAGGAAATGGGAGAACTACTCTATTTCGAATCCACTTCCCAGACCGTGGCGGCTACAGAGGTTATACAGACACACAGAAGGGATCACCTGGGTGAAGGCGAGGTATTTGGGGCGTTCCTCAGGCATTGAGATGGCAGAAACTGCGACACTGAAGGGGGTTATCAGACCAATCATGCCTCTGTGCCTCAGTGGAAAGCCAGCTGAATCCATTATCTGGGCGTCTCCCAGCTAAGTTAGCCTGCAACTAGCCTATGTGTTAATTAAATGTCATAAGTTGTCCAGTTTATGATTAAGTGATATTGCTGGTGGTTAGTTTCACTGGGTCCCCAGTTTACTGCCCAGATAAGGGGCATGTTAGGAAACCTCATCGACAAAACCCCTGTGTCAGCCACAGTTCTCCTTGCAGTCTGATTTACTCAAGTGGAAAGAGAATTAGTGTTCCTGATCAAAACAAACCTTAGTCTTGAGTGCGTGACCGCGATACTTGAGTGTGAACATAGAGCTGCCATATTAAAATGAAAGAACCTTCACACCCAGCAGATCAGTTAGCAGATCCAGTCACAGTGGTCATGTTTACTGGGCTATTGTCAACTTTTCTTTGTTTAAACCCACCTTCCCTGCCATCAGGGGAATCTTTCATGCCAGCAGGGAGACTGGACTTCTGCCTTCCCCACATTGTAGGTTTTCAGCTCTGTGCAGGGCCCAGCTCTCCAGTTTTTTACAAAGTGACAGCTATAATCAAGTCCTAACAAATGACTGTCCTGCACAATAGAGCTGCAAATAAAACTCTACGTGTTGAATGCACTTATTGTTCCTTCTTGTTTGCAAACATGTACACAGTGAGATCTTGATTATTTCAGAGCTTGGAAAACAAAATTGTCTTCCAGATTGTTTGAGCACTGGTTGATATTTCTGGCTCCTGGAGGAATGCCCAACTTTTTTGAAAGAACATATCTTGTGCGTCCTAAACCCTCCTACTGAGAGAATATCCATAGTGACAGTGACAGACCTGAGCAGACTGGAACTGGAGGTGGCAGGGAGAGACCTTCAGAGGAAGAACCTCATGCATGAGATACCACCTCTACCACCAGCTCACCTCTGCCCCCTCATGTAATAACGCTCATCTAACTATATGCTCACAAACTCAGCATGAGTTTTCCTGCTTGTACAAAAGGTAGTTACTTGAACTTCATGCTTAGATTCTAAAGCATAGGTTTCTCAGCCTAGGTTTCTCATCCTGATTCGGCCACTTGCTCTGTGACTTCAGACAAAATCTTTAGTTTCTCTGAACTGCAGTCTCAGTAAGTTAATAAGGTCTGCAGGGCTGAATTTAAGGGATTGTTCTGAGGCTCAAATAGTTTAATGCATTAGAAAATTATAGAAGATACAAAGCCTTAGACAAATGTAAGGTGTTAGTATTATATCTTTATAATATCATGTGAAGTCATGTCCTGTTAAATGCTTTGATGATGAGACATAAAATTAAAAATGGATAGCTATACAAAGGACAAATAAGGTACAATTTCACTTATATGAGGTACATAGAATAGGTAAATTTGTAGAGACAGAAGTAAATAGAGGTTATCTGAGAGTTTGAGGAGTGGCGAATGGGTCGTCGATGTTGAAGGGGACAGAATTTCTCTTTGGAAAGATGACAAAGTTCTGGAGATGAGTGGTGGCAATATTTGCACAATGCGAATGTACTTAATGCCACTGAATCGTGAACTTAAAATGGTTAACTTGGGAAATTCACGTTATACATATTTTCCTAAAATACAAAAAAGACCCCCCAAAATAACAGATGGCTAGGGGAGACACAGGATTATTTACGACAAGGAATTTGACATGCATTTCATCTGGAAACAGTTGTGTCCACGTGTTTGGCACAATCTCTTTCTGTGGTCCAATGGCACGAGAGATCAACTCTTGATCAGAAGACATTCATTCTTTTGCCTTTTGACTGGTAATATTCATGTCCACTAATGATGATCTCTGACATTATTTCCTCACCAAGAATGTCCTGATGCTGGTACTGGTCTAGTCGCCAAGACAACCTCCCCTTGTTTGGATGGACACGGGTGGATACCGTCTTACTCACTCTCTCCTTTGTCTCATGTCCCCTGCACAGAAGGGCCTCCTTTCCTCACATTGTTGTCATCAAATCAGGAAACACACACACTCCCCAGTCATCTGTGACCACATAATTTATCCTCCACAAGGGATACTTTGGAGAATGGAAGCCAGAAGTTGGGGCTGTCCCTGGAAAACCAGGGTATGGGGGCATGTGTCTCTCCTGAGCTCCGAGGCTGCTCTCACAGACAAACTGCCTGTCCTTTATCTCTTCCTCTTCCTCTGGCCTCTCTGAAGAGGGAGAGAAAGCAGCATCCAGACAGAGAGCTGAGTTATTCTGACAGAATTATTTGATAAACACCCTGGGGCGGAAGCTGAAACTTGGGAAGATGCCCAGTTGTGAGTGGAATGTTCCCTGGACAACGGGGTGAGGTGTTTGTTCTAGGTGTACGTGGGGCGAAGCCAACGAAAAAGCAGAAGGCCGTGGGTTTGGAGGTCAGAACACCCGAAGGCACAAGTCAAAGGCTGGGCGAGGTGGCAGAGATGTAATGGGCACGCATGCATGGGTGTTTGGGGACATCAGTAAGGACGCGGAGCTTCCCTGTTACCACATAGATCAATCACCCAAAAGATCGAAACCACTTACTGCATGGTTCTGTTTATGTGAAGTGCTCAGAAGAGGTACCTCCACAGAGACAGATTCTACACTGGTGTTCGCCGGAGGGATAGAGTAATTCTTATTGGGGTACAGAGTTTATTTGGGGGCGATAAAAATACTTCGGTAGAGTTGGGAGCTGCACAAGCTGAACAAACTAAAATGACACTGAATTGTTCACTTTAAAATGGTTGGGTGTATGTTATGTTAATTTCACCTAAACGGAGGTGGTGGCGGGGATGTGCTCCTCTGAGCGGAGTGATGGCAGAGCAGAGATGAGATGCACACAGCTGGATGCTGGGCGTCTGGGTCTCTGACGGGCGGCAGGCCCAGCCACCATCTGGGTTACACTGCGGGGCGGGGGCTCCCTCACCACAGCCCACAGGAACTTCAGTGTTAAACTTCTGGTTTCTAGCCTGTAGTAGCAACTGTCTTCTCAAGTAAGTAGAGCAAGAGACCATTATTAGGTATGCATTTAAACAAGAAGAGGCTAAAAGTAAAGGTATGAAATAAAAGATGTCCCCGCTAAGTGAAAGCAAAAAGAAAGCAGATGTCGTTAAATGAATAACAGGCAGCATTGAATGCATGGTGAAAAATCACTAAAGGAGACAGCAGGGATGTTCCATGTCGATGAAAAGTTTACACTTGACTCGTAGATACTTGACAACCTAGCTTTAAAATCCGTAAGGCACTTACATCAGAAGAGACTGCTAAGCCCACATGTAGTTAACACACCTCTCTCAGAAATTGACTAAATCGACCAAAAAGCTTTTACCCCCAAAAGAAATCCCAAGCCCGCATTTTCAAAAACTTAAAAACACAATTCAACAATAACAACAACAAAAAAATCAAACTGTATGTTTGTCTAAATCATTATTTCGAGGGAAGTCAGAGCTGTAAACTCAAATATTTGAAAAAAGAAAGATTAAAAATTGCTACATTCGTCTAACTTCACAGTTAGAAAAAGAATAGCACACATTAGCAAAGAGAAGAGGAGTTAGAGTAGCATAAACAAGCCAAGTAAGGGAATGAGGGAAATACACGAAACTAACATCTGTTTTTCAAGAGACGATTTTAAATAGACAAACATTTGGCAAGATTGAATGTGGAGATAGGAGGAGGAAAGAGAAAGAAGACACAATACAAACTGCCAGGCATGAAAGAGGAGCATAATTATAATCACAACTAAGACTTTAAAAACTCAGAAGGATACTTTGATGTAAAACAGCACTCTTTATCCTACCATGTTTAAAAACGGAAGTGAAAATGAGTAACTTTCTAGAAATACGTCTTACAAAGACTAAATTTAGAAAAAAGAGCATTAGAATAGAGCTATTAAATATATTAAATCAATCAAGCACCTTCTCACACAGAAGACAGCCGCAGTCATGTTGACAGGTGAGTTTTACCAAACCTTCAAATAGTAAAGATTATGTCTCACTTATGTAAACTGTTATCCCTCCAAAACACACAGTAAGTACATAGAGGGAAAGTTCCCCGGTGTATTTCAGAGCAGAGCACCATGCTGATATCACCTTAGACATGAGCATGGAGAGAAAGGTGAGATGCTGACTGAGCCAGTGCCGCAGCCCTGCCTCTCCTCCGTGTGACTCTTCTGCCCTCTCTACATGAATCCTTGCAACCCAGAGTCATCTGCGCAAAGCGTAAATTGGATCGAGCCACCGCCTGCTCAGAGACCTTGCTTCTCTGCACATATGATGCACTCTGCCCCTGACATCCTTGTCCATAGACTCTACCTTCCACTGCTCCTCGGGCACTAGCATTACTCCTGCCTCAGGGCCTTTGAGTGGCCATCCCATCTGCCAGGACCCTTCCTCCCCACTTTCATTTGCCTCCCTGCTCGCCTTCATTCAGCCTTGTCTCCACGTCCCCTCCTTCCCTGAGCACTTGTCCAGATGGCATCACCTTTCCCTCACTTTGTTGAGTGACTTTTAGTCTATGATGGGTGCCAGCAGTGTGGACTGATGTGTCTCCCCACCTCAGCTCACACCAAAGCCCTGACCCCCAGTTGGGTGGTTTTAGAGATGGGCCTTTAGGGGGTAATTAGATTTAGAAGAGGTTATCAGGAGGAGACACTAGAGAGTTGTCTGTCTTTCTTTTTCTCCTTCACAGCCACCACACCTCTCCGCCCACCCCACCTTCCACAGACACATCCTGAAGGCATACCTGTGTGCATGCCAAGGAGAAGCCACTCCCCAGATTTAGAAGAGGTTATCAGGAGGAGACACTAGAGAGTTGTCTGTCTTTCTTTTTCTCCTTCACAGCCACCACACCTCTCTGCCCACCCCACCTTCCACAGACACATCCTGAAGGCATACCTGTGTGCATGCCAAGGAGAAGCCACTCCCCAGATACCCTTGAGCATCCAGCCTCCAGAGCTGTGAGAAAATAAATGTCTGCTTTTATTTTTTAGTTAATCTATTTTTATTTGGTTTTATTGAAGGAGCATTGCCTTACATTTGATAGGTGTAAGTATGCATCATTGTATAACCACATCTGTGTATAGTATATTCAGTTCTTGATGATTTCCATGTCTGTAGTATTTTGTTTGCAGCCC
>RJWH01001423.1:349462-379562 GCA_004363575.1 Solenodon paradoxus | reverse complement strand
CAGACCAGGAGTCCAGACCCCCAGCCCCTCCTCCCTCAGACCAGGAGTCCAGACCCCCGGCCCCTCCTCCCTCAGACCAGGAGTCCAGACCCCAGTCCTCCTCCCTCAGATAGGAGTCCAGACCCCCAGCCCCTCCTCCCTCAGACCAGGAGTCCAGACCCCAGTCCTCCTCGCTCAGAGCAGGACACCCCAGACTCACGTGTTCCAGTTGTAACTCTTGGGCTCCGGGTTGCTGCGGACGTCACAGTTCAGGGTGATGTTGGGATGGCTGCTGTTATCACAGGAAATGGAGACCTCAGGAGGGTCTGGGGGAAGCACACACAGGTTCAGAGACAGGGAGCCTCAGTGGGGCCCGCAGGTAAGTGGGGATCAAGGCACAGAAGGAAGAGGAACGGCCTCAGCAGAGGCCTGTGAGGGCAGTGGGGTCCTCAGAGAACAGCAGCCAGAGATGGGCGGGGGGCGGGAGGTGGTGGGGTGCGGAGGGCTTAGAACGCTGCTGGTTGTCCGGACGGCCAGCTCTGGCGTGCCTTGCTGCTGTGAGAAAGACTCGTGGACGCTCCTACACGCAGGAGCACATTTAAGGCTCCGACACGTCCTGCAGGCGGGAATTCTGGTGACCTCACGTCCACTTGCTGCTGAGCCGTAGCACACGTGGTCCACAAGGAAGACACTTCAAAGTGCTCAGGGGAGAGGCAGCAGACAGGGGTTTGAGGGGAGGAAGGAGGGGGTCAGGGCGATCTCTTCTTCCCTCAGACCCACTTACAGACCCATGGTGGAGGGGCCCAGTGTGGCCACTGCCAGGGGCTGGGGGCGGCAGGGATTCTGGATGGACAATGATGGGAGGACTTAGGTCAGGACAGTGTCCAGAGATCCTGTGTAGGAATTGCTGATGGGCTTGGCGTAGACTTGGGCTGGTGGGAGAGCAGATGATTTTGTGTAGGGACAGTCAGTTCCCAGGGGAGCCGGTGCTGCAGTGGGGGCTGTGGCAAAATTAGGGTAGAGTATGGCTGGGGAGCTGGTGAAATTAAGGTTGTGTGTGTACGTATGTGTGTGTTTGTGTGTATGTATGTATGTGTTTCTCTGTGTGTGTGTGAGTGTTTCTGTGTGTGTGTATAGTATTTGGGTGATCCAATGTAGACAATGTGGGAACTTAGCTAAGATCTGTCCAATATGGCAGTCACTGGCCACACATAACTGTTGAGCACTTGAAAGGTCATGGCGACCCTGGTAGGCTACACTATATGATTTGGTGTGGATAGGCTCTACCACCTAGGTGCGTGCAGTGGCCCTCTCCAACATTCGCATGCTGAAATGGCCCGGTGACACAGCTCTCAGGATGCTTTCCCGTCATCCAGTCCACATAACTGCACTGTGGGTGGACCTAGGGAAGCCAGTGGAGGCATACTGTGCAAGATGATCAGGGAAGATGGTGTTGGTGTAGGCTGACCATATTTCCTTGGGACATAAATGGGACATTGGGATGATAAAAACAGGATGGGGTTATACGCTGGAGACTAAGGGGAGGGGAGGAGGCTGAGCTATCCGAGCAGGAGCAGAACAGCCAGGCCAGCAACAAGTAAGGACTATTTGATGCTGATTGCCAAATGCATAGGAACGATGGCGGGACTTCACACAAATGGCCCTTCATATAAAGGGCTGGTACAAGGAATTTTGCCACCTTAGGTGAAAACCTAAGGCAAAATTTGGCGCCCCTATAAGCCTGGCTGTGAATGTCCTGGCTAAAACACATGCTGTTTTAACCATCCCAGTGCCATAGAGGCCCAACAACACCCACAGTGCCAGAGGTAACACTGCATAGCACTTACATGCAGCGTGACCACACTGCAGTGTTCTGCTCCCTTTGAAGAAACAGGTGAGGGTGGGGTGGGAGGAATCTCTTCCCGTGGCTCCAGCTTCCTCACAGGGGCGGGAACGGCTGTAGCGGTGGTGACCCACCACTGCCAGCACTGGCAAGGGCACGGGGCAGCTGCTTTTGGGTCCCCCAAAAGACTGGACCTGGGGCATGGCCCCACATTAAAGACAGCCCTGATTTATCAAAATGCGACAAATTTGACACTTACATTGAAACAGTGGGACAGTCAGGAAATATGAAAAAAACACACAATAGTACTGTCCTGTTTAAAATGGTGTGTATGGTCAGCCTCTGCTGGGGCTAGGGAGGCAGAGCCCATGGCAGCCGGCTGCAGTGTGAGGCAAGGTGGAGAGCCAGTGTAGACAACACTGGGGCCGAGGGCAGTGGATTCTGCAGTGGAGGGTGGGGGATGACGTGGAGAGCTCTGCGGGGGACCCTGTGGACAGTGTGGAAAATGCAGGGTGTCACTGTGGAAGGTGGTCACTGGGCCAGTCTAAATAACACAGGGCACAGTGATTACTTCCCATAGCGGTGGCCTGATGGACTGGTGTAGTCTGTGGGGACAGTGAATACGTGGCCCCAGGGAGCCCGTGTGGACCACGGTAACACAGGACAGAAAATGGACAAGAGAGTTTGTGTAAACCGTGGGGAAATCACGGTCGCTAAGTGAGCAAGGTCAGAGGCCGGCGCCCAGGTGTAACACAGGGTGTAGACAGTGTATGCTCAACCAGAGAGCGAGCAGTGGGGGAAGGGTGGTCACCCAGGGTTGACTCTGCTCTAAGAAGCTGATGTAGACAATGGGGTGGGTGGCTGTGTAGACAGTAGGCAGGAAGCTAGTGCAGCTGAGGGGGGCCAGTGTAGGAAGTGGCCTGGGGAGTGGTGTAGACACGGGGGTGGGGGCCGCCTGGCAGCAGTCCTCACCCTCGGTCACCCTGAAGCACACTCACAGAGCACGGTCAGAGTCACGGGCAGCTGGGCGGGCTTCTCCAAGCTCTCATGCTCCACTATGCATGTGACATTCTTGCCATCCACCTGGCTGGAGGGAGTTAAGGTTAGGAAGCTGGTGACCGTGATGGTGCCAGGCTGAGGCCCTGGCTCCTGGCTCGTGTTGACCTTCCCACCCAGGTGTGGGGACCAGGAGAGGTGGGCGGGCGGGCGGCCACCAGTGGACTTGCAGCTGGCCATGGACTTAGGCTCCGGGCTGAGCACGACCTTCAGGGTCTCGGCCGTGTTCTGAGGCTGGGCTGGAAAGGGAGCAAAAGGGACAGGTCATCCCTTGCCGGCAGACGTTCAACAAACATCTCAGCAACCAAAGAAGTGGCTAATCCAGGTACAAGGGGGCCAGGTTCAAATCCTAGCTGTCCCTGAACAGTTGGGGGTGGCTTTGGATACATCTGTGCCTCAGTTTCCTTATCTGTCAAGTAGGGATCAAGAGGACCACAAGTGATGATAAAGTAAAGCTCTTAGCATGGAATCTGGCAAATAAAAGTCAATATGACGATTGCTGGCTATTGAAAACCTGGCCTGGCTCTGTGATGGGTGGTGCTGGGCAGAGCCCCAGGCCTGCCTTCAGGGAGTGTACGGTCCACGTCAAATCAGGTTTCCGCTGACGGTGATAACTCAGAGCAGATAAGACCGGGGAGAAGGAGCCCAGATGGCGTGCCTCAGTCTTGGCCAGGGGGGCCAGGAGGGCTTTGTGGAGGAGAGGATGGCTGAGCTGTGCCTTGGAGGTCCAGAGGGGAAGTGACCAACTCAGGGTTACAGCTGTTAACGACAGAGCTGGGTTTCCACAGCCGGTCTGCCTGATTCTATAACTGCTTCGACCATCTCTTAATCATCTTTCTGGTGATTCCCAAAGCTGGACCTCCACTTGGTACCTTCTCTCTTATTACTGTGACAACTTCTCTTTACTTCGACTCACGGTTTCTCTTTTACCCTAAGACCTGCAGTCCCAGGTTCACTGAAATGACAAGAGCATCTTCATGGGGTACTGCCTGCCAGCACCCCTCCAAACACTTAACCTTATGTGAATGACTCATCCAAAGGCCTGGAATTCTTTCTACAGGGAAAATATAAATGTCAGCTCTTCCTAATCCTTGAAGGACGACATCTCCATTTCACAGGGGTGGAAACTGAGACACAGAGATAGGAGGGCCTATCATACTCTCCCTGGTTCACATGGAAATTAACCCAGGATTCCATGACAAGGAGGGGTGTCCTGGGTCCTGTGGGATAGTTGGGGGAAGCACTTCTCTGCAGGGTGTTAGAACCTCTCCCCTCCCAGTGTTTCAACTTCCTTCTCTCACTAAAGGGAGGGCCAATGACTGTCAGCTCTCAGGGGCAAATGGGAGCCCTGAGGACAGCTTGGTGGGGGGGCACTATTGTTATAAGCCTGTTTTGCAGACCAGGAAAGGAGGGTCGGAGGGGAAACCGCTTGCCAGAGCTAGCCTGCAAATCTAGGTCTCTCTCCTCCCACACCCCCACCTTCAGTCTCCAAGTTCTTTACCAGACTCCCCAGAATCTCTACTCCTCTCCCAGTGCTCCAGCCCCTCCCTCCTCTAACCTCCCTCTACCCGCTTCCTCTGTCCTCCTCTTTCCTCATTTTGTTCCCATATCTGTGGTAGAGAGAAGCCCGTTCCTGGCCCCTCCCGCTCTTTGCAAACCTCTTGCACCCCAACCCCCTCTCTTTGGTCCGCAACTCCGGCTCACCCAGCACCCGGAGCCAGGTCACCGCGTTCCCGCTTCCATGAGGGAAGGTGGCAAACTCGCACGTGTAGTTGGCCTCATCCTTGACGTCCAACCCGTGCATGACGAGCGTTGCGTCTTCTAGCTTGCTGCCCAGCCTGGCCGTCTCGAAGTTCATGCGATCAGGCATGTGGTAGCTGGGGCCCTGGGCGGGGTGGAAGACGGCCACACTGCGGAAGGCCCCTGTGGGTTCCAACCGCATCCACGTCACCTGTGACACCTGCATGGCTGACTCCTGGGGCTGCAGGTGGCAGGGCAGCTTCACGGTGTCACCCAGGAGGCCTTTCACCTGCGTGCGTGCGAGCACGGTGACCTTCCTGGTCCCTGCGGGAGAAATGGGGGTGGGCGTCAGACTTGTCCCGAGTCTAGATGGGGACAGGAACCCAGGAAGCAGAGCACCTAGTGAATACCTGTACACACTGAGGGACTGGAGCTCCTTGGCGGCAGGGGTGGAGGTGGAGGTGTGGGGGGCAGGGGTGAGGGGACTGAAACTAGACTGCTGATAGGTACTGCTTCTCTGGGCTTTTATTAGGTATTTTCTACTATTTTGGACCTGATTTCCTTGACAGCATCATCGATTTAAAAAATTGTAAATGTCATGGCTAAAAAATTTAAATTGCCATTTAAGCTATTTCGAGCGTACACCTCAGTGGCATTGCGTGCCTTCACCACATTTTTCAACCACCACTATCTAGTTGTAGAGCTCTTTTTTTTTTTAAGGGAGAGGTACAGGCAGGAATGAAGGAATGAAGGTGAGTAGGCAGGCAGACAGGAAGTGAGAGGCGGAAGGAGCGTTTTATTGTATTTTTTCACTCGCTCGCCTTGGCTTCAAGAACCTCGGTATGCATATGGACTGCACCCTGGTGAAGGAAACCTCTAGACCACCAGGGCCCAGCTGCAGAAGTGTTTAACTTCCTCAGCATCATCGATTTTGGACGCGTGGTGACGCTGTCCTTTAAATCAGGCTGCAATCGTGTTCTGAGAATCACCTTCCAGGAAACAGTGAGAAGAGGGACTTCCTGGAGCTTACTTATTGGGCACTTGCTCATAAGGTGCTTCCCACGGGGCTCTGTTCCCTCCCAAGACACAGACTGACAAGGTTGGTAGAATTCCCCTCCCCTCCACACACGACAGGTTAGCTAACTGTCCTGACTGTGAAATGCCAAAGGCTGTTTGGAACCCCGGGCGGTCTGATTTCAGAGCCGTATCCCCGGAACTTGACACACAGTGGATTTGTAAGTGTCTGCAATGAATGTATGAAAGACCCAGTGAATGAATAACCACACCCGGAGATTCGGACAGTGGGGTCAGTTCTATGCTATGCCCGGCACGCCCGCGCCCCGTGCCTTTCCCGGACAGCGCAGGCTCAGCTGTCCTGGGTGGTCAGGCTAAGTTTTTCCTGGAGGCTGACTCGTCCCGGCCCTCCGCTCCACCTCTGGAATTTCCTAACGGTGGAAATCGAAATCGCCCGCTTACTCAGCGGTGAGAGGTCTGAGGTCCTGGGTCCTTGCGGCGGCCGAAGGGAAACCCAGGAGGCCCGGCGTCCCGGCTGATGGCCGGAGGGTGGGGGAGCAGGGGTCGCCGGACGGCGTGAGGTACTCACGGGCTCCCGAGAGCGTGCAGGGCCAGGACAGCGCCAGCAGCGCCAGAGTCAGGGCTGCGATCCGGGCCATGTTGCGGCTCCCCGGCGCTGGGCGCGCGCTCCCTCTGCGCCGCTGTCCCGAGGTCCGCTGCTCTCCCGGCGACGCGGGCGCGAAAGCCCAAGCAAGACCCAGGGCTGGGGTGGGGCCCGCGCCGCGCCCAGCCGGCCGCGGGAGAGAGGAACTGCCCGGGTTGGGTCCGATTCGCGAGCTGCCGCCGGGCTCCGCCCCGGGCTACTGCGCGCTCGTCGCCACCCGCCGGCGACTCCCGGCGCGGCTAACACTCACGCAGGGCGCTGATTGGGCGATGCTCCCGATAGAAAAAGTCCAATTTGACAAGCGAAAAAAATGACGTTTGCAGAGCGATCCCGCGATTTTCGAAAGCTCCTGGCTGAGCTGAGATTCCGGTAGACAAGCGGGACAGATTCTCAGTTCTTAACCGGCTGTCCTCCTGACACTCAGCCTAAACTCCTGGACTTCAGAGCCCGGCAAGGCTTGTGGGCAAGTGGTTCCTCTTTTCCGGACCTCAGTTTTCTTACCAGAACCAAGGACTTGATGGGCGTGCCCTGGTGTTTTAAGCGCTTAGGTTTGTGGTCTCATGGGGCGGCGGCGGGGAGAAAAATAAATAGATGCTTTCTCTTCCTCTCTCTTCATGCCTGCCAGCTCGCTTTTATTCCCGCCTGTGCCTTTCCTGTAAAAAGAAAAAAGAAAAAGGACAAAGGATATGATAAAATCACTCACCTCACGGGACTTTAAACAAGTAACTGTTCAGCCCAATACCTGGTATAGAGTTTGCACAAAAATAAAAACCAACAACAAAGCAGCTCTATGGGTGTATAGGCTCACTCTGGTGACCCAGGTATTAATTCTGTGGCTCCATGTGGTCCACGTAAAGCCCAAGGACTCGAGTTCACCATCCTGTGTGGAGTGGGGGTGGGGGAGGAACCAGAATGAACAACCAAATGCTCCTTTCCCCATTCCCTTCCTTCATTTCTGCCTGCTTTTGTCCACTTTTTTTAAAAAAAGCATCTCTAATAGTAACAACTATTAACTGTTGCTTCACAGTTCTCAATTAATAATGTTGATTCATCTAATATCTGTCCTCAGATATTTATGTGTTGAGCCAGGCAGTATTCCATGCACTGGGGATGCAGCAGAAAGTCCTGCAGACAAAAATCTCTGCTCCATGAAGCTGAGGGTCTATTAAAGGGAAACAGATCATTCACCAGCACATCATCATGTCTGCAGGTGGTAATGGTGACAGAGAGTGAGGAGAGAAGAGGGGAGGGGAGGGGAGGAAAAGAGAGATGGGGTGGGGGTGGGGAGAGAGAGAGAGAGAGAGAGAGAGAGAGAGAGAGAGAGAGAGAGAGAGAGAGAACAGATTATAAGATGAAATAGAATTGAGAGGAGACAGAGTGACAACAGAAACAGCCTGTGAGACTTGTATGTCCCCAATGGTGTCCATCCAGGCCATGGTCCCCACCAGGCCCACTTACTCTTATTCTACCACACACCTATATTTTTCTAGAAAATTCCCCCTTTGGGCTTTGACTGGTTTGGTGGGCTTTGGCCCTTTCTGTTGTCTCTGATTTGGACCTGATGCCCACCTTCCCATGACACACAGCTGTGACTGGGCAGCTCTGATGCATGGCATCTGTCTCGCCCTAAAGCACATAGGTGAATTTTTCAGTGGAGATGTGGTGCTGGTCTTTGCGAAGCCTCCGAGTTTTCTGGCACCCTTTTCCCAGACTGCTGAGTGATCTCTGAGTCAGGAAGCTGTGGTCGATGCCATGTTCTTCTACATTTACATCATCTCCAGGGCTTCCCCGTCCTCCTGGGGCTCCCCCTACATGGTGGCTCCTGCTGTCCTCTCTCAGAACTCTTCATGGCCAGAGGCCACCCCTCTCCTGGCCTATTCTGGGCATCAGATATGGGGGCCCCATCCCCACATCTGCCTCTTCCCCCTCCCTGAGCATCTGATTCCTTGGTGACAGGAATTGGGGCCTCTGCCTGAAATGTTTCACCTAAATGGGACAGGTACAGACTCTCAGTCCTGACACGCAAAAGTGGGGTCAAGGCAGGGTCGAGGGTCAGCAATGGGGTGGAGTAGGCATGGAGTCAGCGGTGAGTAAAGGGAGGAGATCAGGGAAGGGAGAGTATGTGCTGAAGATCAACAGGCTGCAGAGGGAGGGTCCTAGGCATCTGGAATTCCTGGAACGGGAAAATTGGGGGTCAATAAATACTCAGGAAGTCCAATGGGTGCCTGCTGTCAAAATTACTGAATTAGATACATGTCTTGTTTCAGGTGTGTGTGAGGCTGGGAGGAAGATGTGATAGGAGATTAGTGGCAGTTGGGATGACTGGGTTGAGCCAACGAGCTGTCTCTGGTCCCCCAAAAACATTTCCCTGGCTCCCCCTCCCCTGAACCCTAAGGGGTGGTCAGGTCAGGGCTCTTGCTGAAATACCTTCCTCTGGCTCCCACAGTTCCCTGAGCTCCCCCACCATGGTCCTTTGCATGGTATTTTTTGTTCTTGTTTTTAAGAAAACATTTATTTATTTAGTTGCTCATCTTTGTTGTTCCCCTCAGTCCCAGGTCTTGAACCGGCTCTTTGGGGTGGATGTGACCTATATCCAGTGGCCTTATCCGCTAGGCCTCCAGGGTGCCCAGCTCCTTGCAGTCTATTAATACTCGCTGAGCACCTACTGGGTGCCAGCACCTGTTCTAGGTGCTGAAGACACTGGGGTACTCATGATTGGTAAGAGTTGAGGAGAGAAGGAATAAAAAAGTAGACGGGTACTGTGCCAGGGAACAGCAAAAAGATGGAGAAAAAAGAATAAGGAGATGAGGAAGAATTTCTTTAATATTTCTCCTTTGTAGCTGCCTAATGCTTTATTTTTTCAAAGAAAGGTGCAGGCAGGAATGAAGATAATTAGGCAGGCAGACAGGCAAGCAGAGGGTGAAGGAAGAAACATCCATTTATTTAATTTAGTTGTTCATCTCAGCTGTTCTCCCTGGCCCTGGGTCTTGAATCCTGGTCCCTGGGGTGTATGTGGACTGTGTCCAGTGACCTTATCTGCTCTACCCTCTCTCCCTCCCTCCCCCCTCTCTCCCTCCCTCCTTCCCTGCCTCCTCCCTCTCCCTCCCTTTCATTCCTTCAGTGAGTGTTTCTGAGTGGGCGCTGTGGGCCAGCACTGTTAACTTGAAGTCAATATTGAGGAGAGATTTCCTGGGGGTGCAATGCAGGAGACTGTGAAACCCAGGAAGGTGACAACCAAACTGGGATATGTAGATGAAGAGGGATTAACTAGGTGATGAGAGGAGAGAAGAGCATTCTAGGCAGAAGGAACAACTTCCCCTTATGCTCTGTGGTGGGAGAGAACTCAACAAGCACAAATGTGTGAGGGAGATGGGCTAACTATTCACTAAACCCATTTCTTCTTATTTCCAAGAATTCAGCTAGATGGCATTTCTTAGAATCTCTCCTGTTACGTGGAGGTCACGTGACTCAGAAGAGGGGCACAGGCTAGAAGGAGCCTAGGTTCCTGAGTGAGTGCATGGCACACTCAGATTGCAGGTCCCCTGTGACCTGCCCTGGATGATGACAGAAGCGAGAGACATTTATGGAGTTAAGGTGTGACATGTTGGAGATATTTATTTAGCTCTTAGCCCGCTAAAGTCAGTGGCTGGAGAGAGGGGCACATGAAGTGGTGGGGACATGTGACCACAGACAATAGAGTGGGACAGAAGTGATGTGAGCGTCTTCTAGGCTGGATCCTCAAAGGAAGATGGTGGGATTTTCTGTATCATTGCCACTTCCTCCTGGCTGGGGTGTGGACGGGTGATGAGTCATCTTGATTGTGACATGTCCTAAGGATGGTGGAACCATAGGGACAGGGGTCCTGGGGCCCTGGACAACTTTTCTACCATTCCTGGATTATGTCCCTAGGAATCAACTTTTATCTGACCTCTGTGATTTGGAGTCTTTGACAAATTTATATCCATTAAGACCGAGGAGGTCTGGGAAAGGACCAGCGTGAGAGGAGGAGCTTTGAGTTTAATACAAATCCTAAATTTTATCAAGATCACCACCCTTTTCCCCACGTCTTCCCAAATATGAAGACATTCAGCCTTCTCTTGGACCTGTCCCCCGACTCCGTGTTGGGCCAGCTCTTCCTTCTTTGCTTCTGCCCGTGGTCACTGAGAACATGACAGATATGGCTGCCTGGGAGGTATCCAGTGCCTGGATGCCGGAGGAAAGTGGCAATTCTGCGCTTTTTGTTTTCAGTCTGCATAGAACGTGTGTGGTATCTGCATAGTCACAGAATAACCAGAGCAAGTGTGGGAGTCTCAATTTTCTTATCTAACATCTCTTACTCTTGAGAGTAATTTTGCATTTCTGCAATTTACAACCTCTCTCTGCTACTTTACAGCTAAAACAATTGTGGCTTGAGTAAGCTAGACCTTTGTTCCTTCTTTCATGTAAAAGGAATCCAGAAGTCAGAAGTATTTCAGACAGGCTAATTGGATGACATCATAGTCTCTAGCAGCCTTTTTTTTTTTTTTTCCTTTCTCTTTTTTTAGTGGTATGTGGTGGATTGGTTCATTGGAGAAAACACACATCCTGATTGTAATAATTTAAAAATTCTGTGGTACAAATACTACTACCATTGTTGATTTCAGACTATCAATGTGTCTTCACTGGGTGCAGAGTTGGGAAGAAATGTACACAGTGGGCTCTTGTAACCTTGCACGAGGTGAATTCAACACACCTCTGACTTGTCACTCTTTCCTCCAAAAGACAGTTGCCTCATGATCCAAGATGACTGCTTGGTTCCAGCTATCACATGCCTATTCCTGCCAAGAGTCAAGGGTGCACCCCTCCCTTTAAGGAAATGCCCTGAAAGTCATACATAACACTTCTCCTACCTCACTGACAATGTTCCCACCCTCCCACTCCTTTGGACATCGTGTACTGTGCTAAAAAGGGAGGATTCTGTTAATATGGAGGGAGAAGAGAATGAAGTCTGGGGCCCTGAGGGTAGTCTTACCAAACTTCCCACTGGATAGGGTTATTCTGATCCAAAGATAAATGAACACATTTATCCTCCACCCGGGCTTAAGGCAGGAGCTTTAGCAGTCAGCCCCTTTTTTTCTGACAGTGTGAGAGGAATTTGAGTCAAGTTATTCCTGTTAAACTCCAACTTGGAGAAGGATTCGCATCAAAGTCATTGCTTCTATTTCTGAGCCTTTGCATTCTCCTGGTGCTGTGGATTTTGTATCTCATTCATCTACAAACATTTACTGAGCACGCACTGTACAACAGATGCAGGTCTTGCCATCATGAAGCTGAGAGATGAGAAAAATACTAAATAAGCTCACTAACAAATAGTGACTCACCATGACGAGTGTTATAAAGCAGAACGGTACTGAACGACTTCAACCAGGGGACTAAATATAAAATAGGAGTCACCAGAAAGATCTCTTTGAAGGAATTTGCTGTTTATTTTTAGGTAGGGACATATTTTCTTGCAGTTCCAAAGAGGAAAGGCTTTTCATGTAGCCTTGGCTAGAGGACAGACAGATGATGACTGATGGCTACATCATCACCTCTGAGACCCAGTCAGTCTTGAGCCTAAGGTACCAGCTCCCTCCCTGTCACCACCCAGGCAGGAAATGATTAACTTCCCCTTTGACAGCAGATGTAAGTGGGAGCAGGAAAGGGGCAGAGCAGGATATCTCTGGAGGGAATAGAGGTGGTTAGGGCCTTCAGAGCAAACCCTCAGCCTGGTACAAATCAGCACAAAGACGGCAAACAGCCACAGATTCAGTGTAGATTCAGTATCTACGCATATAGGAGCTGGGGAGCAAAATTTTTTTTTTTTTTTTTTTTTAACAATGAAGAGTTAGAATTGTGCAGAACAATTGTTCTGGTTAAGTTGGGCTGTTCCCTTCAACAAAGGTGTTGAGGACTTGGAAACTATGGGATGGTGTCTTCCTTCATGCGGACATAGTGGCACTGAGCGACCGTCTGCAGAGACAGGGAAAGAGAACTATGGATTCCATGTTCCAGGGGAGGAGGATTACAAGGGCGTCAGGGTGCGGGGAAGCTGACACAGGGAGTGGGCAACCAGTCTGGTTCCAGCAGCTCTCCTGCTCTCTGAACGTGGACACACCTGTTTTTGCTGGTAGCTGACGGTGCCTACATGTTCCTCCCCTCCTGTCAAGAGGTGGGATCCATTTCTCCATCCCTAGTCTGGGCTGGCCATGTGCCTTGCTTTGGCCAACAGAATATGGCAGACATGCTGATGTGCCATTTCTTTCTCAGTGAAAGAAAAGGTGCAGGCAGGAATGAAGGTGAGCGAGCAGGCAGGATGAGAGAAGCAGCAGCATTTCATTTAGTTGATCATCTTGGCTGTTCCCCCCAGACCCAGGTCTCGAACCTGGGTCCTTGGGATGGATGTGGACAGCACCCAGGGGACTTATCCACTAGGCCACAGGGCGCACCGAGGTGCCATTTCTTAACCTTAACTCTAAGAAGCACTGCTCTTGGGATCCTGCCTCTGTCATAGGAAGCAACTTGGGTCCACCTACTAGAGAATGAGAGGTGACAGGGAGGAGAGACCTCCAGCCGAGGCTGTCCTAGTCCAGTCAACCTTCACAGCAGCACGAGAGAGCCCAGCGGAGATTAGAAGAGCTTCCCAGCAGAGCCCGGCCCCAAGTGATAGCCTGCGGACTTGTAAGTAAAAGAAATGGCTCTTGTTTCAAGCCATTCCGTTTCAGGGGCTAGTTTGCTACCCAGCAAGTGCCACCAGAGTCATCCTTGGATTCTTGGAGACCTTTCTAGATCCCGATATTAAGTTCTTCCTTTGGTTTTTTTCTTAAGCCGCCCTCGTTGCAACCCAGGAGTTTTAAGAAATGCAGACTACTTGTAAAGGTAGGCTCCGGCGAGCTGGACAGATGGGATGTGGGCAGCTGGGAAGAGAGACAGCCTTCAGGGATGCCAAAGAGGTGGGGCCATCCCAGAGACACACGATCAGGAAACCAGAAGGGAGGGGGTGCCCCATGGAGCCCCCAGGAACTTCATCTTGTCCCTGGACCCGGTGTTCTCGTTCCACTCTTCCCACATCACCTCTTGGGCTGACAGGTACCCACATTCAGCAGCACCTCCATATTCTCGATCTGTTAGTACTGCAATGAAGGGTGAGAGGGAGACACAGTAACAAACATGACTGACACTCCTTGAAGGTTATCATGCACAGGCACGATTGATGGCACTTTCCACCCACCCTCTTATGCGGTGGGTGTTGCTGTGACCTCTGTTTGAAGGCTGGGAAAGAATTAAGTGACATCCAGGCTAGCCTATGACAGAGCTGGAATGAACCTAAGTGGCCTGCCGGTGGGGTTCATGGTCTTAACTGCAGACAGTAGGGATCACTCTTGGCCTCTGGTGGATGTGGCAGACCTGCTGGGGTCACCCCCACCTCAAGGCCCACACCCCTCTTTTCTGAGGACTTATCCTCCCACTGGGATGTGCGAGACAGCCGTCCTGGTCCTCAAGGCCTCATCTCCCAGGTCGCAGCTAATAGGGCGAGGCTGGTTCTGTCTGTGTCTGTAACTACGCAGGTCTGGACCAAGACGGCAGCGGGAAGGACAGGAAGTGAGTCCTTCGTCTGCTCACAGAGGCAGGAACTTCTGGTGGTCTGAACTAGGACTTGTGTGCCAGCCTGGTTCTCCCCTTCCTGGTTTCTCCCTGTCCAGCTCGAAGAATGTGACTTTGGAATTGGATCTGGGTGTGGTTCAGGCTGAGACCTTCGCTGCCTGTCTTTGAACAAGGTGTGAGTTTCTCTGACCTTTACTTCTACTTTTCTAGAAAATGAGGACAATCCCAGCACCCACCTGCGCTGTTGGGACTCAAGGGGCCCTGGCACTGACCGAGGGCCCAGGAAATTGGAACCGCCATGATGATGAAGATGGCACAGATGATTCCAGCAGCAACCTGGCCCTGCCCCACTTCTAGAAGGTTCTATATGGGACTCATGTCCTGGAGACCTGGCCTTAGTCCTACCCAACTAGTCCATGAGGCCCTTCCAGACTCTTCATTTGCAGATTTACCTTCCCCAGTACATAGATATAAAGGCTTGTGTTGTTAATGGTGGAAAAAAAGAGGCAGTGTAGGGTGAGGAACTAGAGGAAGGAGTAAGGCAGGATTCTGGGTTTGAATCCCTCCTCTCCAAGTGGGGAGTCTGGGGCCAATCACTTCTCTCTGAACCTTCTTTCCTTTTGAAAACAAAATGAGATATTCATCCTTAATCACTTCCCTGCCCCGCCAAGCTCTTGTGGAGATTAAATAGTATAATGCATAGCAGTGTAACAAGCACATTGTAAGTGCTTGATACACGATAAGATACTATGGTGTCATGACAATAATGAACACGTCTAGAATTGAAACCTAAGTCAGATCCTGTCTCTATTCTCAACTCTCCACAGCTTCTGTTTCCCTCAGAGTAAAAGCCATGTAAGGACATGTTCACAAAATTTTACATTGCCTGGCTCCCCCCACTCCCATTCCTCTCATCTCATGTCCTCATGCTTCCCACTCCTCATGACAGTTACACTGGTCTCCTTGCTATTCCTTGAATATACCAGGAAAGTCCTACCCCAGAGCCTTTGCACTGTTTCCTCTGCGGGGCATACACTTCCCATAAATACCCACCGGCTCCCTATCGTCTTTCCTTTGCTCAAAGTTTGTTCAAATGTCACTTTCTCAGGGAGGCTCTCCCTGACTTAGTTACATTGTCCCCTACCCATCCACTCCCTGGCCCCCTTCCTGGTCTCTCTGCTTAACACTCATTATCCAATTTATTATCTACATTTTACTTGTTCGTCATGTTTAGATCAGTGTCTCTGATTAGGCGGCAGATTTATGAGGGTGGGGACTTTCCGCTATTTACTCCCAGGATAGCTCCAGAGCCTGGCATCAGGTGAACACATGGCAGAGAAGTGTAGAAAGAATGGATATGGTGCTTATCATGTTCCTACTGCTGCTCTAAAGACTTTAGCGATGCTAGCTTGTTTAATTCTCAGAACAGTCTTGTGAGGTGGGGTCTATTAATATCACCCCCATTTTGCAGATGAGCAAACTGAGGCATAGAGAGGAAAAGTGACTTGTCCCTGGCCTTGCTGCTGCTAAGTAACAGAGCTGGGATTGAACCCAGGCAGGTCAGTTCCAGCTCCCTCTTCTGTCCCTTTGTTCACCGGGGGTCACTTTGGGAACTGACAAGCTGAATGGATGGCCATCGCCATTCTCTCTGATGGAGCCAATGCTCCATGGTGTGTGGTGGTCAGTCTGGCTTCTGTCTCTCTGAAGAGTGACCCTTGTGCCCTGTGGGGCCCGAGTGGATGTCTGGTGGATGGGGGTCAGGGACAAAAGGTACCTTTGGCTCTGGAAGATGGTGAAGAACACACCTCCGATCACCGCCAGCACCCCCAGGTTTCCAGCCACAACAAGGCCAATGGCAGGACCTCCTGACAGGAGGAGTCTCTCATGTGGTTCGGTGGGCCCTGCGTCTGTGGGGTCCACAGCGGCCTCTGGGGATGAAGAGGGGCCGAGACTGCAGGAGCCGCCCTTCCTCACACCCGGAATCCGGCCTCCCAGCTCCCCACCCTCTAGTCTCTGCCCCAGCCTCCCCCACTGCTTCCCTGCCCAGTCTCTCTCCCACCACATGGAAGCCAGAGGGCCTGTGTGTCTTATATTATTATCATTATTATTTAAGGAAAGGTACTGGCAGGAATGAAGGCAAGTATGTGGACAGGCAGGAAGAGAGAGGAGGAGGAAGAAACATTTTATTTCCATTTTGTTGTTCACACTGGTTGTTTTCCCCGGACCTGGGACAGAAACCCAGGGGTATGTGGCCTGTGTCCTTCAGAGGGGACTGACCAAACCACTGCTCTCCCAGGGAGTGCTCAGAGGTGTCTTTCTAAAGCTTAAACTTGACTCTGTTCCTCCTCTCTCAGAGCCCTGCCATGGTTCCCCAGTACCTGGGGAGGAGGTGCCCCTCACCTCAGCTTTCAAGGCCCAGCCATAGAACAGCCTCATTTCTCTCCACCCCCACCTTATAAAACAGCCCCGACTGCCCCCCGGACTCTACTCAATGTTCTAAGCTCACCTTTCTTTCTCTCCTACTACCAGGCCTTTGTCTATACACCCTGGAATATCACCTATGCCATTTTTCCTCTTGACTGGGACACTTCCTATATATTCTAGTATCAGCTCAGATGTCCCCTCCTCCAGGAAGTCCTCTCTGATCTCCCCCATTGGTGGGTTATGTGCCCTGATGAACCCCACAGTCTTCTGGGCTCCTTCATCCCAGTCTTGCCCACTCTGGTTATTTGCGTGTGAACACATATGGTCCCGACTGGCCTGGGGGGTCCCGTGAGGGCAGAGTTGGGTCTGTCTCAGTCACCAGAGTGTCCCCAGCAGCACCTAGCATGACTCAGGCACATAATAGCTGCTCAACAACATTCCCTGAGTTGTTGGTGCATCAGTAAAGAGGATTTGGAAGTATTTGTCATTCTCAATAAACCTGTCAGAGTTACCAAGGACATGATTTTCAGTGTCTTCTCTTAGCAAATCACCCAAAATCAAAACCGAAAGCTCTCACTGCACCCTGGTCAGCAAGAGGAGGCAGCTCTCTCGGACCAGCCAGGCCAGATTTCCACCACCCCTGCGCTGTCCCTCACCAACTCCCGCTTTTCCACTCCTCTGCCTCCTTCTAGTTAACCCTGAGGCCCTTGAATAAGACACGAGTAAAATCTTGAACAGCAATATTTATAATAAGAGCTGCTCTTGAACAGGCTTTCTGCCGGCTTCCATCAGGTATTACTTTTGTTTCTTGTAACAAGCCTGCAGGGGGACAGGGACCACCCCACTAGACGCAGGAGGGAGCGGAAGCAAAGCTGCAGTCGTCGGCCAGGAAGGCACAGGGGCAGCACTTGAACCCAGCTGTGCTGTGCTGACCCCACTAACTGGCTGTTTGGTTCCTGCCTCCTGGGGCTGCATCCAGGCCACCGCCTGTGGTCACAGTCACCGCACTGGCCAGAATCCGGACAAGGCTGTGATCCCCGCTCCTGTTAATGAGCCAGCTGTAGTGTTTCAGCTGCTGACTGTCCTGTCTCCTTGAAAACTCACAACCGCACCATGAGGGGGTCCCTATTATTTCCCTGATTTCACGGGTAAGGGGACTGAGGCACAGAGAAGTCAAGGCAGAGGTCCCGCGTCACAGTGCCAGGAGCGGGTGGAGGCAGAATTCAAGTTTCAAAGCCTGCGCTTGGAATTCCTTGTGATAGCAGCCCCGGCGTTTCATTTGTGAAAGGAAAGGTGTAGGTAGAAAGGAACACAGGTAGGCAAGCAAGCAGAGGAAGAGGAGGAAGCATTTTTATTCATTTATTTATTTTAGCTGTATATCTTAATCGTCTTCCCCTCCCCCATGCCCCACCCCAGCCATCGAACCTGAACCCAGGTCCTCGGGATGCACAGACTACACCTGGCAGGAGGTGACGGACCTACCGCTATTCCACCGGGGTGCGCCAGCATCTGCATTTGTTTCATGGGTGTGTGCATCAGAGACTCAGAGAGGCCAAGGGGCTTCCTGAGATCACACAGCCAGATGGTTGGAGCCAGAGAGCTGTGGCCGGACCCTGAGCTGAGCTTTATTAGAGTTCATCTCTGAGCTGCAGCCCCTCATCTGTCAAAGAGGCCTGCAACCCTGCATGGGAGAAGGGGTGCCATCCGGGCTATTCAGGGTCTGAGAGGGAGCTGCTTGAAGAAGGGGGATCAAAGGAACCAGTCGTGCTGGCCCCACCCAGCAGGGGGCAGGGGCCTGGGTGGGGTGGGTACTCACCTGACAGCGAGAGGGTCACGGGCTGGGAAGAATACTGTTCGGTGCCATTCTGGGCCAGACACACATAGGTACCCAGGTGCTCCCGGGAAAACCGCCGGATGATCAGATATTCCCCAGTCTCACAAAGCTTCCCGTTGTGGGTCCATGTCAGCCTAGGTTTGGGGTTTACTGACGCCCAGCACTGGAGGATCACGGAGTAGTCGAGCTCACTGTGGACGACGCCCTCTCTAGCCACTGGGAATGCTGTCAGCCATAGCCATTTGGGGGTGGCTGTGTGAACAAGGCCACATGGTGAAGACCACTCAGAGAGGCTGGGCACTTTTTCTGTCCACCACAGACATTCACTCATTCATTCATTCATTCATTCATTCACCAGCAAATGTGTTTGCATACTCAGAATGTTGGGAGTCGCAGACCTGTCAGTACTCCCACCCTAGTCCCTACCCCTCATCACTTCTAACCATCAGCCCTTCCCCTGTGGCCTGAAGCCCTTTGCTGGCATTAGGGAACAGGCACAGCTGAGGGCAACTTTCCCCATGACTGACATGGGCAGGTGTATAAATACTCCAGATCCCCACCCTCAGTGGGCTGAGGAGTCTGTCCTATACCAGTGCCCTGAGTACTCCAGCAGGACCTCTGCAGTCATCCACAGTAGTGACAGGCTTAAGAACACACTGTCTCTCCTGCCTCACTGCTCCTGCCTCTACCTTAGTCCTCTACTTCCCAAATAGGCTGCATGCCCTTGAATCCTTGCCTAAGGAGTGGCTTCTGTGAGAACCAAATCTAGGCTATTTGGTTCAGCTGCGATGAAACAGACACAGTCCTGCCCTCACGGAGCTGACAATCGAGTGGGAGACAGTCAGAAAACAGGGGAATAAGCATACGTAGCAGAGGTGATAAGTGTGGTGAAGAAAACCGAAGAGGGTATGGGTTGGACTGGAGGTAGAGGAAGCCCATTTCAGGGAAAGTGGGTCATGGAGGGCCTCTGAGGAGGCGACATTGGCAGAGACCTGTAGCAGGTAAAGACTGAAGATTCCCGAAGAAAGGCTGGTCTGGCAGCGGAAACAGCAAGTGCAAAGGTCCTGGGGTAGACATGAGCTGAGGTGTGTATAGACAGGAGAGGGAAAGGGTCAGAGAGTGGGGAGAAGTCAGAAAGGTGACGGGCTTTGAGTGAGAGGGGAACTGTAGGAGGGCTCTGTGCCGAGGAGGGATGTGAGCTGGCTTATTGAACAAAATCTTGTTGGCTTCCATGTGAGAAATAGACTTAAGGACACAGTGGAAACTGGGAGCCCAGTGAGGAGGTAACTGAAGTGGTTCAGGACCAGGGTAGAGTGTTGGATTCTGGATTACAGTCATGCCTCGCTTAATCACAGGGGTATGGTCTGAGAAATATGACTACATAATTTGGTCATTGTTGGAAGGTCATAGAGTGTAATTACACAAACCTAGATGATACAGCCTACTTCCCACAGGCTTTTTGGTCTAGCCTATTGGGACCACTGTTGTGTATCAGATCTCTTGTAGACGGATATGTCATTAAGAGACACTTGACTGTACTTTAAAGGCAGAGCCCACCTGACTTGCTGATGGGCTAGATGTAGGTGGGAAAGAAAAAGAGGAGCCAAGGGGACCCTAAAGCTTGGGGCCTGAGCCATGGGGTACTGGGAGTGCTCTTTACAGAGACAGGACAGAGTAATCTCATCATCATTCTCTTTCTATGTTTTTTTTTTTTTTTTTTTCAGGTGAAAAACTCTGAGGTCCCAGGGTTGAGCGGGAGCCATAGCTGGAACCTGAACCTGGGCTGTCTGATGTCATAGTGTATTCTGGGATCCTTCACACTGAGCTGATTTCTGATTTCACTGCAAACAGAACTTGAACACAACCTGAGCGCTCAAGGAAGGCTTCCTGAAGGAGGCAGTGCCTAACTAAGCTCTCCGGACGAAAAAGAGACATCAAAAGAGAATCAGCATAACAGCCACCCAGGCTGGGCTCTCAGGGTGGGCCATGCACTGTTCTAAATCAAAGAAGATCTTTAATTCCTGAGGAATAGCCTTCTTTCGGGAGTTTTAATAGACTGAGTCAGGCGGATCTGATGTTCATCAATTGTCTTTTCTAAGGAAGGCTGATAATCATTGACTTGCTCCTGAGGGGCATCGGGCAATGACAAAGCACTGCTTTAGTTTGCACTTCAATTCATGCTCCTTTTTGATTGGTGAATCCACACTTTTTCTACCTGCACAAAATTCTTGCATTTCTGTGTTTTTCTTGATTAAATCTATGTTAAATGGAGGGGATTTCTCAAGGGAGAGGTCCTTTGTTTCTCTGGCTTTTATTTTAATACATAATATAGTCTCTGCAAAAAAAAAAATAATAATAATAAAACAAGCTCCAGGCTGAGAACCACACAGGTAATAGTGAGGTAGGCCTTTAGAAGAAGACCTGGCCTTCAGATTACAGAAATGCAGCTGATGGGTGGCAGCGTCCTAAAATTTCTGTTGAAGCTACAAACCCCCTGCACAGAAATGGCTTCCAGGCCACCCAGCCCCACCTTTGCACTGGAGCATAGAGGAGCATCTGGGCTAGAGAGGCAGCACGGAAGTTGTGACCAAAGATCATAGAGATTACATAGCATCCTGGCTAGAGAGGCAGCATGGAAGGAGATAAGTTCCAGGATCAAAGAGATTGTATAGAATCCCCAGTTTGGCTGTTTGCTCCTCTATGACCAGAGACTATGTCACTTCCCTGGGCCTCAGTTTCCCCACCTGCAATTAAGTTGGTGCTCAGAAGATCTGTTCTCTCATATTTCTGTGACATCTCCCTGGGTCTGGTTCATAATGAATATTCAGTAAATTGGAGCCTCTCACTCCTGCCTACCGTGGTCACTCTGGCTGACCCTCCTGCGGGAACAATTGTCTCCACTCTTCGCCTGACAAACTCCTGCTCAGCACAGAGGTTTGAGATGAGAGAGCTCTCTTCTGGGAAGCCCCACCTGACCCCCCGCACCCTCGACTGACTCAGGCGTTTTCCTTGGTTCTCGCCTCTCCCTGTCTCTAACCGCAGCATCATCCAGGATCTAACAGAAACTACACAAGTGTCTGATGCTTATATAGCAATCACTTGTGGTAACTTTTGTTGGCTGGAAGTCTCAGGTTCTTCCCAAGACCTTCAAAGCCCAGAACGGTTGAGCCTTTTAACTCCAGGCTCCGTCTGCCTGTCTCAGCCACGTTCAAAAGCCAATGGCCTCCCATGGTCCCTACCGTCTATACCACTCCAGTCTCAATTTTGCACACTCAACAAGATCACTCTTACCCTTCCAAGCCCTTGCCTGTGAACTTCTCGCAGCCTGGAACAATCTTCTGTGCTATTTTTTATTGACTAACTTTTCTTCAAATATCATTTTCAATGTTATCTATGCAGTGACGTTTTCTTTGACCCGAGCCTTGGGATTATTATTTTTTTTTTTTGCTGTCTCTCTCTCCTGATAGATTAGGAATTCCATGGTGGGAGGAACCAACTGTGCTGGTCAGGGCTGAATTCCTCCTCTTCTAGAAAGCCCTCCCAAACTCTCAAAAGGAGCTCAGATACTTTTTGGACACCTACAGTCCCCTGGGGTCCCTCAGCCCAGCCCTGCTCAGTCTGGATTGTCCCTATTTGAGTCAGGGCCTGCTTCTCCCACTAGAACCTGGAGGGGAGGATAAAGCCAGAACTGTCTTATCAGTGTTGTGTCCCCAACACCACCCAGCTGAGAGCCAGGTACAGATTAGGTGCTTTTGCTAAATTAATAGACAGCATCTGGTCATGCCCACATAAGCCTTCCCGCAAAGATCCAACCCTCCAACCCTATATTACTGCTCCTAGGGTATGAATACCTTTTCTTCACACCCCCTCATTCCTTGATGGAAGCTGGAAACTTATAGGAAAGCCAGGACACAGCTGGGTCAGATAGTAGACTGACTAGTTGGTGGCCTCCTGGCTGAGCTAGAAGCCAAATATGATTGGAAGGAACACATGACCAAACCATTTAGAATGAGGAGAGTGGGTGAAATCCCCAGGGTCTCCTCAAATAGCAATCCATGACAGAAACTGCTGGCTACCACACACCATTTCTTCCTTTAGTCACAGAATCCTACATTTTAGGCATATGGTTGCCAAGGATAAAGACTATATTTTCAGCTTCTCTTGCAGCTAATTACAGCCATGTAACTAACTCCCAGTCAAAGGGATGTGAGTAATCTCAATGCTTGGCCTTAAAAGGAAGACATCTTCTCTTGCCCTTCCCCTCTTCTTGCTACATTAGTTGGAATGCAGACATGATAGGCACACCATCTTGGATCTCGCGGTCAAGACAAAACTCAGTGATGATGGAATAACTATAACCACAGGTCTGTTACTGTGAGGCCACTAGGTCATCCTTAATAGTTCATGTCAGACTGTTATGTGAAAAGGGGAGAAACTTGCATCTTGTTGAAGAGCCTGTTGTTTAGCACACCAGAATCTGAATCCTAACGAATATGGTCTCCATTATGGACTGAGTTGTGTTCCTCCTCACAAGTCATATGTTGAAGCCCTTACTTCTGGTACCTCAGGATGTGCCTGTCATTAGAGATAGGACCTTTAAAGAGATGACTGAGTTACAAATGAGACTGTGAGGGTGAGCCCTAATTGAATCTGACTGGTGTTCTTAGGAGAAGAGAAGATTAGGACACACAGAGAGAGACACCAGGATACATAAACACACAGAAAAGACCATGTGTCCTGGTGACCTAGTGGCTCAGTCCACTGGGCATAGTCCACACCTATCCCAAGGTCCCTGGTTCAAGACTCAGGGCCAGAGAAACACCAAGATGAACAACTAAATAAAATAAAGCGCTTCTCCTCCTCTCTCTTCCTGCCTGCTGACTTGCCTTCATTCCTACCTGCACCTTTCCTTTTAAAAACAAAAAGCAAAAAAGACTACGCAAGGACACAATGAGGAGACAGACATCTGCAATCAACCTGCTCTTGATCTTGGACTTCCAGTCTCCAGAGCAGTGAGATGATAAATCTATGTTGTTTAAGTCACCCTGTCTATGCTCTTTTGTTAGGGCAGCCTGAGCAAACAAACACAGTCTCTGAACTGCCTTCCAGGGAGGATGGGAATGGTCAATGTCAGGGCTCCATTTTTCCTGATTCAGGTCTGAAAGTTCAAGTCTAGAGCTGAACAGCTCATAAAAACAGAGAATAATGAACAAACATTGAGTGAATATCAGTCGGAAAGTGACTGACAACCAAGAAAGGCTAGAGCACTTTGCAACTCCTCTCATCAAGAGAGGAACCTACTTCCTTCCTGGGAGGGTGGGGCTGTCAGGTGACTTGCTTTTAGCCAATAACACAGGAGAGGTGTGATGTCATGCCAGTCTGGACCTCAAGAGGCCTTTGAGGTTTCTGCTCTCGCTCCTGTTTCATTGCCAAGCCAACAAGCCTAAGCTAGCCTCCTGGAGGATGAGCGGCCAGGTGGCCCCACTCCCCAGAGGCCCCATCACCAGCCAGGCCACTGTCAGGCCTAGGAAGAAAGCCATCCTCCACCAGGCAGCACCAGGAACCCCCCAGCTGACCACAGACACATGAATGAACCCCGCTGAAATCAGCTGAGACCATAGCTGTGCAGCAGAGTTGTGAGCTAAAGACATGGATGTTGTTCGAAGTTCTGGGGTGACTTGCTAGGGGGAGATGGATTCCTGGCATCAGATACGTCCTGATGGGCCTTGCTGACTGAGAAGTCAGTCCCTCCCGCTGCGGCGACCCCACTTACAGTTGACACTTATCTGCTTCTTCACACTCCTGAGTCCCCTTCTGGTTTCCAGCATGACGGTGTAGCTGCCCGAGTCTTGCACTGTTACGTTTCTGATGTTCAGGCTGCCCTGGGGGCCCAGCGTCTCCCGGCCAGTGTGGCCAGGCCCGGGGAGACCCTCAGGGGAGAAGATCATGGCTTCTGGCCGGGCCTCATCCCCTCGGAACCAAGAAGTGGAGAGAATGCCATCGTGGCTGCCAAGGATGGGCAGCTGGGCGCTGGCTCCTTCAGTCAAGGTGTCCAGAGACTCAGCGGAGGGCAGCTCCCAGGAGGCAGAGTGGGTGCAGGATGTGAGCAAGATGCCTTGGAGGAGGTGGGAAATGAGGAGAGAGCAGGGGAGAGGTGGGACCAAATGTTAAATGAGCAAGGAGCCCTGCCCCAGCTGGTGAGAGTACGCGGGGCACATTAAGAATTGATGGTGACAGCGCGCCCTGGTGGCCTAGTGGTTTAGTGCACCGGGCACAGTCATTGCACAACCTAAGGTCCCAGTTCAAGACTGGGGGCCAGAGGGAGCAATCAAGATGAACACCTAAATAAAATAAAGGGCTCGTTCCTTCTCTCTTCCTGCCTGCACCTTTCCTGTAAATAAAGAAGTTGATGATGACAATCTTGATCAGGATAAAAAGTGTCAAACTCAAAGTTCGTCACAGCATGCTCTGGTGGAGGAGCTGGCTTAGTCCTCGTGCATCTCAAGGACCTGGGTTCATGTGCCGGGGCCGGAGGGTGGGGGGGCGGGGACCATCAAGATGAACAACTAAGTAACATTTAAAAAAATTTAAACATGAGGTGCTTCTTTCTCTCTCTCTCTGCTTGCTTACCTGCTCACCTTCGTTCCTACCAGCACTTTTCATTAAAAAAAAAAAAAAAAAAAAAGGTCACTGAGCACCTCCTACTAGGCAGATACCAGTCTAAGGCTGCACATGTGCTGTCCCACTTATCCCTGGCACAGAGCCACCAAGCGCAGATGACACGGGCTTCACTGCAGACTTGCTCTCACCCTGCTCTGCTCTGTTTCCTAGAAGGCTGAGCTGCATCCCTGCCTGGAACACCCTTGCTTTTCTCTTCTGGCTGACATCTGTCAGAGTGGGAGTGACCTGGAGGTTCCCAGTTCGACAGCCCCCTCCTCTAAAACTCCCATTGGGTGGCCCTTGCTTGTGGTGTGTGTGTGTGTGTGTGTGTGTGTGTGTGTGTGTGTGTGTGTGTGGAAAGGAAAGGTGCAGGCAGGAATGAAGGTGAGTAGGTTTGCAGGCAGGGAGAGAGAGGAGGAAGAAGCACTTTAGTTTTCATTTAGCTGTTCACACTGGATATCCCTCCCACCCCTTACCGGCACCCTGTTGGAGTAGCAATGGGAGCGGTTCACATACATTCCAACGACCCAGGTTCACAACCCAGGGCCAGGGGAGCAACCAAGATGAACAACTAAATAAAATAAATAAAATACTTCTTCCTCCTCCTCTTCACTCTCCCGGCCTGCCTCTGCTCACCATCATTCCTGCCTGCACCTTTCTTTTGGGAAAAAAAAAAAAAATTAGAAAAGCAATAAAATAAGTTTGAAGAGTCAGAAATACCCACTTACAAAATAAATGTTAAACTATCAGGTCTCTTCTCAATGAATGAATGAGGGATAACAACTCCTAGGGCAGCTGCCTAGGATGCAGGCTCGTGGAGCCCTGGGAGGAAGGGGAGAGGGCTCAGGTCAGCTGGCACGGCCTGCTGGGACTGTGCCAACCTCTCCCAACAATCACCTCACGGGTCCCCCCAACTGCTCTGAAGTTGATGCTCATCTGTGTTACAGGCAGGGAAACTGAGGTGCAGAAGCTTGAGTCTCAGATCCAAAGCCAGCAGTGGAGGCTGGGAGCTGTCCCACCCCAGGGTCTTCTGGGCACCCACTGCCCACTTTCTACTGCCATCGAGTTGATCTTTGAGTCGGTAACTTGTGTGACTTCTCTGTGCTCCCGCTCACACACCTTCTGTGGCTCCCCAGTGCTGTCCAGACAGAGTAAATTCTTCCTCTGGCAGCCCTGCTGTGTCTCCATGTTCCCCTCAGCACTCTTGCCCCATCTTCTGCATTAGTCAGACAGCTGGACAAAGAGTTGGGAGAACAGCATTCTAGGGAGGAGGAACAGTTCTGCCCAGGCTGTTCCCCTTCCCTTGAATGCTGTTCCCCCAACTCTTTGTCCAGCTGTGATTCAAGTTGCAGCTCAGGCTTTCCCTCTTCTGACCCTCTTCCCTGACCCTCAGGCACACTTCCTAACAGATACTACATGTGTGCACAGGGACCCCAATTAGTCTGTTGGCGCAGTGGAAGTGCCTTCCTTCCTTCCACGCAGGAATGAAGGCAAGAAGGCAGGCAGGAGGAGAGAGGAAGAAGAAACATTTTATTTTACTTAGTTGTTCGTCTTGGATTTTCCCCCTGAGACCTGAACCCGGGACCTTGGGATGTATGTGGACTAAGCCCAACCCCCTCCTCCACCCAGCGGCACCCAGAATGGAAGCTTTTAACACAGCCAAGTATCACACTCAATACCTGCTCGGGTTTGTTTTTCTATCACGATGGAAGAAAATGGCCTCCTTATGCTTTTATGAAACAAAGAACACAGGGATGCAATTTACCTGACTGACGTCATATCCTCATTTGTGGTCCTATTTTGATTTTGACAGTTTTGAAATATCCCTCTTGGCCACCACTTCCCGATTCAGAGCTGAGCCCTCTCCTTGGTGTTCCCCCACCCCAGCCCTTTCTCATCCCACCCTCTCTGGGTCATTGCTTTCAGGAACAGCCTGTCTTCTCCCTGGACTTTGAACCTTAAAAGGGCAGGGCTGGGGTTTTCTTTGTCACCGCTGTGTCCCCAGCACCACCCAGCCCAGGCTGGGTCACAACAGCCACTTGGGTGTGCTTGTTGCATACATGCCAAGGGGGGCGATCCCAGGTCATGCAGCCCACATTCTGGGGTTTGAGCTCTGGCACAGACACAGCTGCGGGTTCCTGGCAGTCCAGTCAGGGTCCCCAAGTCATTTTAAGTAGAAGACCTCACAGCTTAGCCCTCCTTACCCCAGCTGTAGAATCACGATTTCATTTGTCGGCTTCGAGGAAGTTAGACCTGGGATCAGGATCTTGACTCTACCATTTATTATTTCTGGGCTCTGAGCCTCAGTTTCCCTGCTCACCAACTGTTTCACAGAAGTGCCTGGGAATCAGTGAGATCGTGAATTTTAAGGACTGACGACAGTCATATATATACCTGATATATATGTATACACATATACACACATAGTTATGTAGACACACACACACACATATATATATATATATACATATATATGAGCTGAAACTACAGAGATGTTTCCAGAATGTTTTTATTACAGAAAATATTACTTTATTTCATCTCTAACCTTCAACCAAAGAAGGAAAAGTATCTATTCAGTTTTCCCAGTTTGAGTGTGTGGACACTCTAGCTCACTATCAATCTATCTATCAATCATCTGTCTATCATCTGTTTCAGAATGTTAAACTTGGGCCTGGGAGGAACAACAAAGATGAACAAATGCAAACAAATGCTTCCTAAAAATAAGAATGAAGTGGCTACACAAAAACTCTCCGAAGAGGCTGGCACACAGAAGAACTTATCTGCAACACCTCTTTATATTGTGGTTACTGTCATCACCGTCGCTGTCACCATCAGGGTGAGCCAGGGTGCTCTGGTGGAAAGGGGGTGGGGTCCTGAGTGTCAATCTGCCCTGGCCAGCCCTGTGACCTTGGGCAGGTGGCCCTCTGAGCTTCCTTTGTGAAAGGGGCAATGGCAGGCCTCTGGGGGATGGCAAGACCTCTCCGGCATGGAGTTCCTGGGCTGCGACGAATCAGAGTGAGGACTCTGGGGGCCACTCTGACCAGAACCTCTTCCCTGTTCCGGGGGAATCTCTCCTTGTCCCCAACCCGTGGGTGACGCAGCTATCTCACGCACCTGTTAGAAGCAGCTTCTTCCAGACAGGGCTGTGGCCACAGCCGGTTTCCTGAGAGCACCTCATGCCACCTTATGTCCAGAGCCCACGCAGAGACGGTCACCTGGTCTTGTGTGGAATCCCCTAGAGTCGCACAGTCCAATGTTCAGGCTCCGCAGAGTCCCGGCGCTGGCCCCGCCCCTGCTGGCCCCGCCCCCTGCCGGCCCCACCCCTGCTGGCCCCACCCCTGCTCTGCCCGGTCCTTGGCGCCAGCTGTTGATTGGCGAGTCAGCCCAGGCCTATCTACACTCTTAGTGGGAAGTGGGTGGGAAGCAGACTAGGGCAGGATACCTGAAGAAGGGACTCTGGGTGCTCACCTCCCTCTCTGCTCCCCCACCCCCACCCCTGTCCTTGCAGGAGAATAATGAAGATGGAAGATGGAGGGTGGGGCAGAATTGTCCCAATCGTCTTCGCACTTCAGGGCGAGGAATGGCCAAAGGTCATCAGGTAGGAGGTGGCTGGGCCTTGTGGCAGCCTCCCAGCTTTGCTCCAGACTCTTTGAGTATCAGCTCCCAACCTCACCTTTTCTCCTTTGTAAGTTAGGGTCGGTAACACTAGGGCCTGCAGGAGGCAGAGGGGCCTGTGAACCCGAGGTGCCTAGCGCGGAGCCTGACACTTAGCAGGTGCTCAAGGAATGGCAGCAGCTATTAAAGCCATGCTAATTGTTATTAGTGACAACAGGATTTCTCAGGGCCTTGCTCCTGCTATAGCCTGAATTTTGGATCTGGACAGACAAGCCACAAAAGCTCCTTTTTCTCACCCTTTTGACACTTCAGTTTTATTCTTTCCTTCTCAAATTAACAACTGTGTGGCTCAAGTGAGAGGTGTTTATTGAGCACCACATTGTGCCAGGCACAGAACCAGTCCTTTTACACCTGTCTAAGTGCATCCTCATAGCAATTTTAGGGGTCTAGAGTCTGTGGTCTTAAGCACTGATTGCAGCAATCTTATTATTATTATTTTTTTAAAGGAAAGGCACAGGCAGGAAAGAAGGTGATTAGGTAGACAGGAAGCATTTTCTTTTTATTAGTTGTTCATATTGGTTGTTCCCCTGGCCCCAGATGCAAACCTGGGTCCCTGAGAGGTACTGGGACTGCACTCCTGCTACTCCACCAGGGTTCAGCCTTTAAAGGGCAACAACCCTTTAAAGTCACTTGGGCCCCCTATCACTTCTAGGTGGTAGATACTATTGTTTTCATTTTTCACATGAGAAAATAGTGATACAAAAATGTGAGTAAGTTGTGCCCTGGTAGCCTAGCAGATAAGTCCGCTGCCTCCGGCTGGGTGTAGTCCACATAAAGCTCAAGGATGCTGGCTTCTGTCCCAGGACCTGGGGAGGGGGAATACAACCAAGATGCACAGCTAAATAAAGTGATTTTTCCTCCTCTCTCTTCCAGCCTGCATCCCTACTTGCCTTCATTCCTACCTGCACTTTTCCTTTAAAAAAAAAAAAAAAAGAAGAATGTTACATAAGTTGTTTGAAGTCACACTCTTGTAAGTGGCAGTACCAGGGTTTGGACCCAGGGTATCAGCCTCCTGGATCTGTCTCTATGACTTGGGAAGAGAAGAAGCTGGTGTTGGATGAAATGTGGGACTGCGGGAAAGAACATTCCAGGCTGAGGATCAGACAGGCTGTTTGTTCTTACCTCCTGTCATCACCTGGTATCCACCTTTCCAACTCCAAGTGAGCTCCCAGAAGCCCCTGGCAATCTGTTTATTTCTCCTTGGTCAGCTGGCGGGGCCATGGGACTCAACAGTTATTCTGAACTTTCACACTGCTTGCAAAGCCTAGATTGCCTCTCCTGACTTTACCTCAGGAAAACCAACTTGGCCTTCTCAGGTAAACTTCACCCACTGGTGAATGCCTTGTCCCTGTCTCCACCCAAAGCCAGCTTCATTTCCTTCCTTTGTCCTTGGACAATGAATTTCCTGAGACGCAGGGTCAGATGCTGTTTTCCTGCTCTTTGAGTCCCTGCAGCATTCAGCTTTATTCACATTTCCTGTTCTCTCTCTCTCTCTCTCTCTCTCTCTCTCTCTCTCTCTCTCTCTCTCTCTCTCTCTCTCTCTCTCTCTCTCTCTCTCTCTCTCTCTCTCTCTCTCTCTCTCTCTCTC
>RJWH01001423.1:271808-349362 GCA_004363575.1 Solenodon paradoxus | reverse complement strand
CAAAATCCCAACACGTGTTATGCTAAGCAGCATGGACTCTCCACTGATAGGGCAGTTCCTGGGATGGTTAACGCGGTGGCTCAGCAACAACACTGAGGAGCCAGGTTCTGCACTGGGGGCACTCGGGTCACAGAGCCCGAGAAGACCGATACCGGCGTCAACGGACAGAAAAACGCAGCGGCTGTTTCCAGTTCCCTCCTAGAGCCAACAAAGATTTTCCCATCAGCCCCCAGCCGACTTCCTCTCGCTCGGCATTGGCTAGAACCGGGTCACATGACCAGCCCTGGACCTGGGAGCATTATGATTGGCTCAGCCTTGGACCAATCAGGCTTTGTCTTTCTGACGGCGCTCTGGTCCTGAAGCCTTAGAGGTGAGGAAGATGGGTTCTCTCCGGGCAGAGCGCTTCTTGCGAGGAATTGGGGCCATGTGGGTGCTCCGGGGAGCTCCCTGTCAGCCTCCCTCACTGGCCAGGACTGAAGCAGGGCCACCGGTACCCCAAACCCGAGTCACAGAGCTTCCTTCCCCAGGTTTCAGGCCCAGGCTCCTCTGCTGCTGCTCTTCACACTTAGCGGGGAAGTGGGGTCTCCTGCTGACAGCCGTGAGCATCTGAGCAGAACTGCAGGTAAATTCCCCAATTCACAAACAAGATAATGTAATATTGTTGTTTTTAAAGCCAGGAGCGTTTGCCGTAATTTGTTATACAACACACAGCCCTTCCTAGGGACAGCGGGCAGATTCAGGGAGGTGATAGATAAACCCATGTGCTTGGCACAAAGTACACATTCATTTTAAAATGCGACCTGTTGCTGTTTCAAGCTGCACTACCGTTGATCAAACTTCCCCCCAATGGGCTCAAATCAATGTCTTCTTACATGTGTATTTAGGCAGAGCGGAGCCCTGTAACAGTTCTTGTACGTGGGCCTCATTATCACTTGAAACAGCACTGCCCAGGGGAAATATTAAAGATCCAAGATATGTTTTAAAGAATTCTAATAGTTACCATTAAAAAGCACAAGGAGAGGTTACTAGATTTTTTTCATATTCGCATGTACAGACATAAAAATTGATTTCAGGTGGTCATCCTGATGGACTTGGAGTTACTAGTAATTAACGCTAAATAATATACAATTGACCTTTGTCAACACAGGTTTAAATGGCTCGGGTCCACTTATACGAGGCTGTCTTTTTTTCTAACTTCAGATATCAGTTGGTTGAATCTGAGGATGTGGAATCCTGCGAAACAGGGCCAACGATGCATTATGCTCAGCATTTCATCTACGAAGGCACTGGGTGCCCCTAGTCGTCATAGTTTGAGCTCTAGGAATCATTGAAAAGTGTCTCTTGAAACTTGAGTATCATTAACTATTAACCTAAAGAAAAACTCAGCATATAATATCCTCACGTATTTTAAGAGCCACCAATTTAGTGTTCCTTACCAAAAAAGAATTGTCTCGACCCATTATTACTGGTAAAAAAAAAAAAATACATAGAGATTTCAATCATATGAAAATATAATAGAATTGCCTGCGTCTTACTGACTGTTTTTTTTAATGGTCCAGAGGAAAAGTGTGACACCCTTAATATTGTATTTGAAGTCACCTCTCCTGACATTTCCATTTTGACTTTCTGCTATGTTCTTGGTATAGTCTGTGCCAGAGTCTATGGAGGTATTTACTAATATGCGGTCATAGCCATTGCCACAAGAATCCAGTTAGTAGGCAAAATCCAACTCTCCCTCTGTGTTCCCACATTACCTAGCACTCACCACACTCAGTTGAGGGAACTTCCCCAGATACATTTCTGTGCAGCCCCAAACCCCCAAGCAGTGGCCCTGGGAAATGTTGAACACGTGTTTGATTGATTGGTATGAGAGGCACATTGTAAGTTAGAGCTACACAGACAAGAGTGTAAAGTATGCCAGAGCTCTGTCAGCCTGAGGGTGTCTGGCTCCGCCCCAGCCCCGCTGAATTAGTATCTCACAAGGTCAGGCCTACACTGACCAATTTGGGGAACACAGAAGACCCTTTACAGATGATTCTGATTCGGTTGTTTGTAAATGACTAGGTCGGTCCAGACAAATGTCACTTATTGATGTTGCATTGAATGACAGATGGTGGTCCCAGTAGGTTCTTCCCTACAGCCTGGTTGTGCAGCAGGGCCTGTCATCCAGATGTGTGTGATTACAGTCTGTGACCTTTGACAGTGATGAAATTGCCAAACAAGGCATTTCTCCAGAACGTGCCTCTTGGTTAAGTGATGCACGACTGCCAGGGGAGGTTTGCAGAGGAAGGGTCATGCACCAGCTTTGAAGTTCTAGGGAAAGATGTACAAGTGAAAGCATGAGCAAAGGTCTGGAAAATAAGGGGACAGTTTGAAGACCAGTTTTTTGACTAGGTTTATGTGCAAGCAATACTTGATAAGTGGATGAGATAGGAGGCCTAGATCTTGGGGGACTTGGAAAATCTGTGCAGACTCAAGAAGTAGTAAGCAGAGGATGACAGTGTTGAAGATGGAAACATTGCTTAACTCGTCACAACAGTACATGCTCAGGAAGCGGGCAGCTGCTTTATGAGAAAGAATGAGGAAGGTCTCATACATGAGAAAAGATGACATTGGGCCACCCTGATGGAATGGTGGTTGAGTCTGCCACCTTTGAGTCAGTGTGGTCCACGTACATCCCCAGGTCTCGGGTTCACATCCTGGGGCTGGGGGTTTGGGGGAAGGAACCAAGATGAACAGCTAAATGAAAATAAACAAAAGTGCTTCTTCCTCCTCTCTCTTTCTGCCTGCGTGCCTGCTCACCTTCATTCCTGCCTGCGTCTTTCCTTCTTTAATTGGCGCCTTTCTTTAGCTATTTACCAATTAAAGAAAGAACTTTGGAGCCCTCAAGATACCTTTGTACTCTTTGTTGTTAAGCAGAAATGATTTCATGTTTAAATAAACTTTGGGATTAAAAGTATTACTTTGATAACATTTACATAGTATATATAGTTATTTAAATATACTTATAATATATAAAGCATACTTTTAATAGAATTTAACCTGATATAGCCAAAACACTGCCATGTCAACATGTATTCAATATAAAAAATATTAATTTTTAATGAGATATTCTGTGTTAGATGTTTTCATGCTTAGTCTTCGAAGTCCATTGTGCATTTTACCCTGTTAGCACATCTCCAAGGGGAGCATCCATACTCCGGGTGCTCCCTCACCACATGTGTGCCTGTAAAGCAGCGGCCTCAGAGAGGTTTGGGATCTGGTCCACAGGCCCACATCAGGGCCCTGCTCTGCACTCTTCTCCTTAACCCCTGGTTTCTCTGGGAGTGGGGCCTGGCCCGCTCAGCTATCAAGAGCCAGTGACTCTCAAATTCTAGAATATTTGAGAATCACCAGGGGAAATCATTCATATGAAGGCCTCAGCCCAACCCCAGACTTACAATATCAGAAACCAGGGGTGGAAATGGGGTGGAAACCAGGAATCCGCATTAAAACCCCTCAGGAGAGGTGCAGGCAGTAATGAAGGCAAGTAGACAGGCAGGCAGGAAGAGAGAGGAGAAGGAAGAAGCACTTTATTTAATGTAGTTGTTCATCCTGGTTGTTCTCCCTGCCCTGGGTCGTGAACCCAGATCCTTGAGATGTATGTGGACTGTGACAGCTGGAGGTGGTGGACTTATCCACTAGGCCACCAGGGTGTGATCTTGATATACTTTAAAAACCTTATCAAAGTATAATTTATATCCAGGAAAATGCACTCATTTTAAGTATAAATTTTGACATGTTTGAACCTATGTAACCATCACTGCAGTTAAGACACACAATATTTTCGTTATAAAAGATTCCTTTGTGACCCTTTTGCAGTTGATCTCACCATCCCCCCAGGTAACCTCAAAACAAAACAAAACAAAACAAAAAAACCCGTGAAGTTGATTTCTTTCTCAGCGTTTCCTGTCAGTGCGATCACACCGAAGGCACTCTCTTGAGTACGTTGTGAGCACCCATCTCACTCGGCATGTTTGTGATTCAGCCAGGTGGCTGGTGGCTGAGTGTTTCATTCCTTTGATCTGAGTGCCCTACCGCGTGGACGTGCCACACATTTTGCTTATCTTTTATTGGTATTTGCAAGTCTCCCCCGTTGGCTCTAATGGACAAACCAGGTCGAGAAGTCTTGCTCTGAGAGTGGCGCCTTCATTCTATATGCTTATGATCCCATAAACACCTGGGCCTCTAAACATACTCCAGGTGACCAGCTGCCGAGTGTGGGAGAAGCAGGGAAGAAGGAGAGCATCAAGCCCTCGCCTTCTGAAACGTGGTTCTCCCAGCCACGTGCCAGCTGGTGGTGCCAATGAGCAGACTGTAGTCGCCTTTGCTGGAGCACATATTTCCCTTTCTCCAGCATCCAAGGGCTACTCAGTGGCTTGGGCTCTCAGCAACCAGGTCCCCCTTCCTGGAGATCAAATCAGAACTGCAGCAAGTGTGGCCAAGCGACTAGGTAGTTCTGATGTTCAGGACATGCTTCCCCTGTCAGGGTACCTTCTGCTCTTCTTCCCAAGGCTCAGAGAGATCATACCCATCCTCCACCTGTCACCAAATTCTTACCGTGGCTTGGCTCTGGCCCTGTCATTTGCTGTAGCAGTATTCATCTTTATCTTGAGGCAAATGATAATTAGAAGCTATTCTTATCCCACCCATTCCTGCTCTATCTTCCCAGGCCCTTCTCTAGAAGATGACAGGGGGCTACGCCCCTCCATCTAGTTCTTGAGCTCCCTCTTCTTCCCCCATGATGTGGGCGGGGTCACTGCCTTGCACAACTGTGGAGTGTGAGCACTACTTCCTCGTGGCAGAGGTCTGTATTTTGGGGGAGGACAATGTTAGAAGGGATGTCCAGGGCCTGGCTTTCTCTCTCTGGAAGAAGGGGTGTAGGAGGTCAAGGTCCCACCCTGTGGGGATCACAGGAAAGCCCCACCTTGGCTGTCTCCTGGGAAGAATGGATTACTGATTGGCCCCCAGCTGGGCACAGTGGAGACTGCATGGGGCTGGGTGGCATGATTTCCTCTCTTGGTAAGAAAGCAAGCCTTGGCTCTAAGATGAATAACTCCTTGGCCTTGTGCCTGCTTCTGAAGAACCATTTGCCCTAGTTGAACTGTATCCATGACTCTGTGCTGATAGTTTTCTTTGTGGCGGAATCAGTTCTCCAGCTTCTGTTTAGAGACCCTCATGGACTCAAGGTTGAGGATACCCTCCCTCTCTGCAAAGGCATGCAGTTTTAGAAGAGATTCCCTAATATCCATGCCCCCTCCTTTGGCAGTACAAATTTTGATTTTGATTTTAGCTTTTTAATTTTTCATTGGCTAAATTGGACAAGTCACATTGTATGAATTTGAGATACAGAGCATGTTACTTTGATAAACTTATAAAATGCTGTCGTCTTGATGTTCGTCACGTCACATGATCATAGCACACTGTTACGGTCAAGAGTCACTGTGTTATGTACTGCATTTCTGTGGCTTCTTTACCACCTGTCACCAGCTGGTATCTTTAAACAATCAGTTTTATCCCCTAAACCCCAGATGCTGGTGACACTCATTTTACTCCGTTTTTATACAGTTTTGATTGTTTTCAGGTTTCGCATTTAAGTGATGCCAGGAAGTACTTGTCTTTCTCTGTCTGGCTTGTGTGAAGTTCCCCAGGTTCATCCATGTCGTCACCGATGCAGGGTGTCTTCCTGTTTCATGGCCAAATAGTATTCCATGGCACCTCTTATTTATCCATTCATCCATCGATGGGCATTTTGGCGGTTTCCATATTTGGGCTGTTGTAAGAAATGCTTTGATAAACATGGAAGTGAAGATATCTTGTGAAAATGCTATTTTCATTTCCTTTGTGTGTATACCCAGAAGTGAAATTCCTGGATTGCAAACCTCAATTTTTTTTTTTTTTCTTAAAGGAAAGGTGCAGGTAGAAATGAAGGTGAGTAGACAGGCAGGAAAAGAGAGGAGGAAGACACATTTGTTTATTTAGTTGTTTATCTTGGTTGTTCCCCCTCAACCCCAGGTCTTGAACCTGTGTCCTTGAGATGTATGTGGACTATGTTTAGTGGCCTTATTTACTAGGCCTCCGGGGCATGGTTTTTAAATAAACAGATTGGAACTCAACAAAAAAAAGTTCATTTTTCATGTTCCCTGAGCCCAATGTGGCGTGTGACTACATTTTGGCCAGTAGATAAAGTAGTGCTGTATGGGACTTCAGGCGTTAATATGAATTTTCCCAACCCTTTTTCCCTTTTCACTGCTGACAGGAATGTGAATATGATGGCTAGAGCTTCAGCAATCATTTTGACCACAAGTTACATACTGAAAATGACAAATAAAAATTATGAAAGGAGGCTGGGTCCTGTGATTACGAAGCTGCCATGGCACCCCTGGGTGCCCTGCCTCCGTTCATGTAAAAGCAGAGTAAACAACCATCTCAGTGGGGCCATTTGATTTGGGATTCTTTGTTTTACTTGGCTGAACCTGGTCTTGGCAAAATGCTCTTTCAGGGTGGAGAAAGGTAGGATGTATTCTGTCAAGGAGGGTGAATTTTTTGGGTCCAGCTGGCAGGTACTCTCTTGAAGTAGTTTAAGAAAAAAGGGAAATTTGTTATAAGTGAATTCCACGATAGGAGCGGGGCTGTGCCTTAAGGAAATCCAGAACCAGACGCTCCCGTCCCCTCAGGGACACAGACCCTGGTGGAGTAGTGGTTTTGTCTGCCTCTGGCTGAAACCCAGGCCTCATACATCCCAAGGATCTGGGTTCATATCCAGGGCCAGAGACAACAACCGAGATGTACAACTAAATAAAAATAAATAAAATACTTCACCTAGGGTAAAAACCAAGTCTTCACAGACCCACTTATTCACCCACCCTTCACCCTCAGTTTTTCACCCTCACCCCTGCTCCCACGGCGCTCACTCCTCCTCCAGCCTTGGCCTCTTAGCTCTTTGTTTCTTGCACAAACTCAGCATGTCCCAGCTCAGAGTCCAGAGCAGATCCTGCCTCCACCAGGAACGCTGCTTCCACTTAGAGCCTAGGTCTGCACAGCAGCTCCTTTCACCTCCTTCGGTGGCTGCTTAACCTTCTGCTCCTTGATCTTCCGAACTGTCTCCCTGCTTTGCTTTTCTCTACACTGCTAGTCACTGACTCACTTAACCTAGTGTTGACTTTGTTGTGTTCATTGACTGCCCGCCTCTGTGTGCTCCCTGAGGGCAGGCGTTCTGTCTTGCTCCCTATCAGAGCCCCAGCACTGAGCTCAGTGCCAGGCACACAGCAGGTGCTCAGTAGCTGTTGGATGGATGGGCTTGCTGGCATCCTAGTTCCGCCATCGTTTCAAAACTCCACCCAAGCCTTCCTCGCCTTCTCCAGAGGAGGTCCCTTCCCTCTTCAGACGATTGCTGTCTCTCCTATCAGAACCAAGGCTGCTTTCCTGGGTAATACCAAGTCGAGAATATGCACATGCTCTTCAGTGGCTCAGACTTTAGCCTCCTGGGCTCACATCTCCACTCAGCCTGTCTCACCTTGGGCACCTAGCTCGGTACCGAGGAACTGGCTCCCTCCTCCTTGAAGTCACGATGGTGGCTCCTCCCTCATCCTGAGAACTGAATCAGGCCATGTAAAGTCCCTGGCACGAGAAGAGATTCAGTAAAAGTCAGTTTCTCCACATGGGCAGCATCTGGGTGTGTCAGGCCTGCTGTCTGTGCTTAGAAATTTACAGTCCAATGAAGGAGGTGAGACCAACACTGTCAGGGCTGCAAGGGAGGGCAGACAGTGTTCTGGGACTCCAGAGAGCAGTACCTCTTGCTTGGTACAGAAAGGTCCGCTTCAGTTGTTCATCTGGTCTGTGAAAAGTTGACATCTCTGAAGCCATTTTTTAAAGCCCCAATTTCCCCTGCCTCTCAGCGCCCAACATAGGGAAAGGAGGCCGTGCCCAGCGCCCGTGTTTTCATAGCCTCTCCACGGAGCAGGGCTTGAATTTCTTGGTTTCAATCCGGAAGGATAATCCTCTCCAGGATGTCCAGGACAGGTCTTCCCAAGATATGTCTCTTGGCATGTGGCTTATTTTGAACTAAGTTCAGTTGAGGCCCAGCGGGCTTAAGAGAAACTGTTTTTTCAACTTAAAATTTTTTATTGAAGGGAATTGCATCATAACGGGCTGTAGGTTTAGGGTGTCTTCGCTGTGAACTGGCATCTGTGGATAATGTGCGAAGCCCACCACCAACAGTCCGTTTCTGTCCCTTGCATGACTTTTTATAAAGGTGCCCAGGCAGTTGAATGGGGAAAGACTTATTTCCCCACCAAATAATGCCGGAATAATATGCAGCTAAACAAACATTAGAGAACTTAGCCCTTTACCACGCATGAAAAGTGACTCAATGTATCAGACACCTAAATGTAAAACAGCTGGCTTGGGAAATAAAACTGGAGAAAATCTCTCCTTGGTTATATAAAATTCATTTGATGGAGACCAGAGCACAAGCCATACATTTAAAAAAGGACAAAATTGAACTTTACCAAAACTAACAAACTCTTGGGCTTCCAAAGATACCGTCAAGCAAATGTCAAGTTTACAAACAAAAGGCATTTAAGAATCATGTATCTACTAAAGGACCCATAAATAAGAATCTACTCAAAACAACACGGAACACCAGATGTGCCCTGTCACCTCCAAGGACACGTCCCAAGCCTGGGGGGAACAACCTGTGTGAACAGCTAAATGAAAAATACGCTTCTTCCTACCTGCCTTGTCTTCATTCCTGCCTGCAACTTTCCTTAAAACAAAACCAAAAACAGCCACCAGGTTTGCCCTGTGTGGTCGCTGCGTCCAGTACATAAGCTCCCACGTTTGTGTCCTGGGGCCAGCCCTTGGGTCATTCACCTCCAAAACCAGGGCAGGTGTACTCACTCAACCAAGATGAACAAATAAATGAAATAGATAAAGTGCTTCTTCCTCCTCTTTCTGCCTGCCTGTGCTCACCTTCGTTCCTGTCTGCCTCTTTCCTTAAAAACAAACCTTCCTTAAAAACTTTTACCACTCCCTTAACTGCCTGGAAGAAAGGAAATTAGAGATACTCCCACAATTAGGCTTTTTTAAAAATCAGAACTAACCTTTCTGTTGGAGAAAGCTGTCTGGATGGTGAGGCATACATCTAGTCACAGTCTGATTGTTATCATGTGTCACCCTTTGCTGGTCCTGTGTGTCCCCCTCCTCTCTCTTTGAATCCCAGGCCCCTCTCCCAGTCCTCAGCTCAGGATCTCTACCGGCACTGTGCCCCACTGGCTTTGGAATCCACACCCATGTGCAGTCTCTGCATGTATGTCATCACATGTGGTGCTTCTACTAATCTGCCTGATGTTAACTTGATTGCTCGCCCAGCCCAGAGTTTCCCAGAGGAGTAGGGGGGCAATTTCCTCTCTGGCTCCATGTCCCCACGTCCCTGGGAAAGAGGCTCTCTCAGCTAGTGCCACCCTGGTGTCCAGACTGAGACTGAGTTGGCACAGGTTGTGCTCACTCCTGACCACAAGGAACACGGGGATCTGGCCCTTTCTCTGCTGGTCGGGCTGGATGCCTGATCCAGGGCTGGAGGTGGAGGCTCTGGGGAGCCTGGGGCCTGCAGCTCAGGACTCAAGTGCATGTGGCTGAGTTGGTGTAAAGATCCCAGGAAGCACCTGTCAGGGTGGCGAGTGAGAGGGGACAGAGACAGCCCTGGGGTGCTGGTGGTCCTGCCAGGGCTTCTGCAAACCGTCAAAGCAGAGGAGCTGTTGGGGGACCGAACCAAATTGATATATTCCACCCAGGTTCATATATTGAAACCCTGACCCCTAATGTGACTGTATTTTACGATAGGGCCTCTTTATTTCCCACTTTGTAGTGAATACATAATTCGTGGGTGTGTCTTTCACTATTAATAAGTTGATTTGTTAATCAGCTTTTATTCACAGATGCACTTAAGGCTTCCCATGGTATTCAGTGGGTCAGTCAGTCAGTTACTCTCTGCTGTGGGTTGGATTGTGTATATGCTCCCCCCACCCCCAAATCCACATGTTGAGTCCTACCCCCACCATCCAGTACATCACAGAATGTGAGCTGATTTGGAGATAGGAACATTGCAGATGTAATTAGTTAAGATGAAGTCATACTGTGGTAGGGTGGACTTCCATCCAATATGCCTGACGTCCTTCAAAAAGAGGGTACATTTGAACACAGATGCGCACAGGGAGGCCAGCATGAAGGTGGAAGCAGAGAGCAGCAGGCTTCTACAAGACCGGGAACTCCCACGATCACCCGCAAAGCACCATAAGGCATGACACACTTCTCCCTGCAGCCCTGGAAGGACCCAGCTGCTCCCACACCATGATCTTGGACTCCAGACTCCAGACTGGGAGACTATCACTTTCTGTTGTTTGAGGCACTCAGGCTGTGTTCCCTTGTTACTGCCACCCTGGCGAGTGAATGCAGTGACTGCAGCCTCATGACTTCCTTCAGTGTCCAGAGGATCCCTTCTTTGGCCAGAAGCCTTCAGGTGACTTCTGCATCCTGTTGATATGACCTTGTCTTTCCTTGAGCAAATCTTTATTTCTTTTTCTAAATTTTATTTTAAGGAAAGGTGCAGGCAGGAATGAAAGCGAACAGGCAGGCAGGAAGAGAGAAGAGGAAGAAGCATTTTTATTTATTTTATTTAGTTGTTCATCTTGGTTCTTCCTCCAGCCCTGGGATGGGCATGAACCAGGGTCCTTGGGATGTACGTGGACTGCGCCTGCATGAGGAGGTGAGCTAACTGCTACTCCACCAGGGCATGCTGAGCATGTCTTTGTTTCTGTTCAACAAGATGTGCCAGGCTCACCTTGAACTTTTGACAGATGCTCTTCACCAGTCAGCTCTGTTGGGGGTCTGAGTGCGTCTGCTGGAAATAAGGGCCCTGGCAGGTGGGACCTGCCATTAAGGTCTATTTTGAGGGAGAAGCAACTGTTCAATCTCTCCACCCAAGTGTGGCTGCAGGGTCCCTGGCCAGCTTCCTGGTGGTGGGGAAGGGGTCCTGTGCTCAGGGGCCTGGGGCTGTGAACTAGCTTCCCTGTGCTGACTGGGCTGCAGCCCACAGCCCACGGCCTGTACAGTCCTCGCTTGGGGTCCAAGTCAGGCCTGAGTGTGCTCTGAATTCCCTGGGCAGCTGTGGCCACTGGTTTTGCTCTGCAGAGAAGTCAAGACTGAATGAGTAGTAGCAGTGATGAGGCCACCTGAGGCACAGCCTGGATCATGCCACAGAGCTGGTGCAGTGGGGACCTGGCCACCAAGCATGCATTTCCATGTCCTCTTGGTGTGGGTAACCATGGCTATGCCCCAGAGCCAGATTGTAGACCCCCCTCCCGCCCCATGCCTCTGCTCCACACGTGAAGGATTCATTGTCATCTGCTCTCAATTCAGAGTAAGGAAAGTAACCCTGAGTGACTTTTACTTGGCAGAGGTCGCTATTCGCATTTTAAGTAAAGTTCACATTAATTGTAGAAAAAGTAATGTATCCAAATGGGTGAGAAGGAGGGAAAAATCTTGTCTACAGTTGAATATCACAGGGACCATCACATGGCTTTTACTTTTTTTTTTAGTTTTATTTTTTATTGTAGTGATTATTAAACACATCAAAATAATTTTCTTTGTACAGGTTCTCCATTTCTTAGTCTTAGTTCTGTGTCAGCACACCTGCCCTCCACCACATCACCAAGTGCTCGTCCCCATGTCCAGGAGGCTCCGCCACCATTCGCCCCGACGCCCAAGTCCCTGTTGGTCACCTCAGTGCTGCAAATGTTCCAGGGTTGGTCATGTGTCATCTGTTCCTTTGCTTGGTCTGTTCATATTCCACCTGTGAGTGAGGTCGGCTGGTCTCTATCTTTCTTCTTTTGACTTGTTTCACTGAGCATCAGCCCCTCTGGTTCTACCCAGAGGCTTTTGCTTTAAGATCTACACTCAGATGTGCATATTTGTAAACAAAAATAGCATTATATCTTACTTAGCACTCATATTTAATATCCTTCTGCGTTATTTAATGTAGAGCTACAGCCCACACACCCTCGGACTCTCTCTGTCTCTGTCTCTGTCTCTGTCTCTGTCTCTGTCTCTGTCTCTGTCTCTCTCTCTCTCTCTCTCTCTCTCTCTCTCTCTCTCTCTCTCTCTCTCAGTGGAGGAAGGAGTGAAGGCAAGCAGACAGGCAGGAAGAGAGAGAAAGAGGAAGGTCCCTGGGGTGCATGTGGACTGTGCTCAGCTGGAGGCGGCGGACCCAACCGCCACTCCACCAGGGCGCACCAGACTATTTCTTTATTGAATACATACATACATATTCAGTGTAAAGATTAGACAACATAGACATTTTATAAGAAGGGAGGACACCCTACAATTCCAGAAATGACTATCTTATAGAGTCATTCCTCGCTTATTTCTTATAAATTAGTAAACATATGTGCATTTTCTCTTACCAAAGGAAAGGATACTATGCATATGGTTTTACATCAGCCTTTTAAGTTTAACAAAATTTTGGGACTCTTGCTTCAGAACAAGACCTGCTAACCTATAGCGCAGCTTTTAACAGCCACATGTGTTTCTTTGTGGCACTCATGTCACCAGCTGGGTGAGTGTCCTGCAGCAGAGCATGACCCCCCACCCCCGCCCCATGGGGTTTGGTCTGTGCTTTCTCATTTATGTGGCAGCGTTTTCTAACTGAGTCTAAAAGGGCCCTTCTAACCATAAGACTTAAGACTGTTCTCCTTCTCCTCCAATATCTTGTTTATTTGCTGTTTTTACATCTCCAGATTTTTTTCTCATTTCTAAGAGTCAGAGTAGACTCTGATCTCTTAAAAATATTCTTTGAAAATCTAGATGAAATCACATCAGGTTATCTGTCCTCCACCTTCTTTTGGGGTTGGGGTTGACCCAGGGGGATCAGAACTCATAAGGAGCTTATTCCTGGATTTCAGATGTGTTGCTATCACAGTCACCTAGGGTGTATATTTTTCTGTTGTTGCTTTTTCCTCTTCTAAAATCCTTGTTTTATTTGTATTGCTTGGTTTTAACTGAGAGATGTCAAAGGAGGTCACGTCACAGTGCATGGCAGCATCATTGTGATTCAGGGAAGACACAGGCAGTACACCGCCGGCTGTTTGAAAGTCACTCTGGGTGTGACATGGGGCAGGGAGGAAGGAAGGAGGCATCTCTGAGCCTCAGTTTCCTTATTAGCCAAACAGAGATTGTAATAGCCCAGCTCTCACAGCGTGGTTGTGAGAGTCAAATGAGTTCACACATAGAAAACATCTGGTACAAGTAAGTACTCGATACATGAAGACTCTTATTGTTTGCTCAGTTTTCTCATCTGTAAAAGGTGGTTAAAACCCATCCTGCTCTTGAAATATAAGGATTAAAGAGGATTATTTTTGGAAAGCACTTAGCATGGGTCCTGGGATATGTTTAGTGTTCTCAAAGTATTTATTTATTAAATAAATCTGTAGAATGGATGAATAGATGGACAGATAGGTGCATGTGTAGATGGATGCATGGGTAGGTCAGTAGGGAGGTGGATTTATGGAGTGGATGGAAGGATAGATGGATGGAAGGAAGGAAAGACAGATGAATGGGTAGATGGATGGATGGATGGGTAGAAAGACAGACGAATGGGTAGGTGGATGGATGGCTGGATGGATAGATGGATGGATGGAAAGACAGATGAATGGGTAGATGGATGGTGGATGGATGGAGGATGGGTGGATGGATGGATGGAAAGACAGATGAATGGGCTTATGAATGGATGGAAGATGGGTTGATGGAAGAGCGAGCCATTGACTGTATGTATGTATGTATGAATGGCTGCATGGGTGAGTAAATAGATGGACTTCAGGACAAGTATGTGGGCAGATGGTTGGGTAGACAAATGATTAGATGGTGATTGACAAAGGTGCTGGATTTAATAGACATTTTGTCCCTATATCCATGATCTATCAGGACTCAACGTTTCTACCTCTTCCTGATTTTCCTGTAGAGACTCTCCCCCAGCCCAGTATCACAGGAACTCAGCCCCGGTGCAGCATGTGGGTCCCATCAGTCTGCACTGCTGTCCCCCGTGGGGCCCTGTGGCCATCTAGTGGCCAACATCTCTTCAGTCAGGGCCACAGGGAGCTGTCCCCTCATCAGACACCATCCTGTGAAGCCCCTCCAGGAGTGACAGGGGGCTTCACTGGTGTGAGAGCTAGGACTCAGCCCCCAGGAGCATCAGCACCCCATTCCAATCAGAGCCACAGGATGTGGCTGAGGGGCAAATTGGGCTGAAATCCGGCTGCTTCTGCTGGAAAGCTGGTGGTGTCCTCCCTGGGGCTGGGGGGAGATTTTATAATTTGAGAAAAGATTACAGTTGGTCAGGGATACTAGTTTGGGTTCCTCTTCAAGTCCCTTCAGGCAGAGATGCCCTGTCCCACTATGAGACTTTTGTTACTGACTTTCATTACCAGTTATCATTGGTAATTATTGCATGATGTTTTATTTCTTCATTTTTTAAAGGAAGGGTACAGGCAGGCAGGAAGAGAGAGGAAGAAGAAGCACTTTATTGAATTATTCACGTTGGTTTGGTTGTTCCCCCGCCCCTGGATCTTGACCCCGGGACCTTGGGATGTGCGTGGTTCTGCTTCTAGGTGTAGTGGACCTCCAGGCCACCGTTGCTGATTCCCAGCAGATCCAGCAGGGCACTTTGGGGAATGTTATAAACCTCTCTATCTACAGGCAGGACATGGAGCCCCAGCCGTGGGTGGGAGATGAGTCAGATCTATGTTCAGCACCCAGTAGCTCTTCAGTAAACGTGTTCACTGAATGAATATGTCTTTGGAAAAGTGTGTATTTTTGTTGTTCTTAGAGCCTCAGTATTCCTCTTCTTGAAAAAGCGGGAATGATAAAACCCACCAGAGAGGATCTGTTGGAGGGTCAAATGGGTTAAAGCCTTCACAGCAGCTGAAAACGTACTGACCAGCATGTTGTAGGAGCACAGTTGATGATAGTTGTCATTGGTAATTATTTGCATGATGTTTGATGTATTCTTTTTTTAAGTAAAGGTGCAGGAAAGCAGGAAGAGAGAGGAGGAAGAAGCACTTTATTTATTTTATTTAGTTGTTCACATTGGTTGTTCTCGCCGGCCCGGGTCTTGAACTCGGGACCTTGGGATGTATGTGGGCCTGCTCCCAAGTGTACTAGACCGCTAGGCCACCAGGGCATGCCCATTTGATTTGTTCTCATTCAACAAATTGAAAAATATTTAAAATGTGTACCAAAGCACTGTGTTAAGTCCTGAGTATGCAGCAGGAAAAAAGAAGCAGACTCTGGTCCTGCCCTCCCAGGACTTGTAGCCCAGTAGGGGATACAGACCTGGCCCCAAACAGCAATAGCCCAGAGTGGGCAGGGCTGGCATTGGGGCGCCTAGGAGGCGGGAAGGAAGCCAGCAGGGGTGCTTGACCCAGCCTGGCTGCCAAGGAAGGCTTTCTGGAAAAGAAGATCTAAAAGGTGAGGACGAAAGAACCAGGTGGAAGGTTAGGGTGGACGTGGTCCCGGTGGAGAGGGCAGATTGTGCGAAGGTCAGGAGACAAAGTAGTGAATAGGAGGGACCACAGAAAAGTGGCAGTAGAGGTGAGTAGAGTACAGGACGCTGGAGGGTTGCATAGCGCAGGGTCTTGAAATCCTCGTTGCCCCTAGGCGCACTGCAGGGTTGTGGGAGGGCTTTAGGCAGAGGAGGGACGTAGTCGGATTTGCATTTTTTTTTTATTTATTTTTATTTTTATTTTTTAAGGAAAGGTGCAGGCAGGAATGCAGGCAGAAAGAGTGAGGAGGAGGAGGTACTTTATTGTGTTTTTAGTTGTACATCTTGGTTGTTCCCCCTCTGGCCCTGGGATGCAAACCCAGGTCCTTGGGATGTGTGTGGTCTGTGCCCAACTGTAGAGTCTCATTTAAACCTTCTCCAGCCTGCCAGGTTGACGATGGGCTGGGTTGATTAAAAGACCAGCTCGGACAATGGGGAAGAACACTTGGTGACTTGGTGGAGGGCAGGGTGTGTTGGCATATATCTGAGAAATGGGGAAACTGCACATATAAGGAACCTACACAGAGGAGTTTATTTTAATTTGTTAAACAAAGTTACCTCAATAAAATACTAAAAAGAAAGAAAGGGAAGATAGTTACTCATGGTTTCCAGAAGGAGGATCAGGTTACTGTTAGGTTTGTTCATTGCCAACCTGAGGAAGGAAGTGAGGCAGGAGACGAGTTTCTAGGAGAATTTAAGGTTCATTAAAGTGTGTGCGGGTGAGCTGTGTTGGAGGGGGAGGGTGGGGGGCCTTTTATGTGCTCTGGAGGGAAAAGGGTCTCCTTTGGGGAACATTCCCGAGGGCAGGTTGTTCTGGAAGATTGATTGGTGCCATTCTTGCACTAGTGGAGCCACTCCTGGCAGCCGCAGGTAAATGTTTACCTGGACAGGAATGCCACAGCGGCCGTTTTTCTGTGGCATCAGGAGCCAGGATGTTTCATGTGACCTGCTGGCGCGTCAGGGCTGAGCAACGCCCGCAGTTGTAAAACGGCAAGACAGTCCTGCAGTAAATCCCAGCATTATCATTGGGTTTTATGGTCAAGCAGAATGAACTCAGGAGCTGTAAAGTCCATCTGGACCTGAGAGCTACACCCAAGTGAGGTCATTATGGGGGAAGCACCATGGGCAGTCAGGAGAGCCAGGGCGAGGGGGCTATGGGCCCCTGCCGTTGTGCGGTTCCCCAGGAAGGAAGGAAAAGACGGTAACAGGTTTAGGACTGGCTGGTTGGAGTCATTTCAGTGCGCCCCAGGCCACGGGATCCCTGGTTGTCTGGGGCCTGCCTTGTGATGATCAGCAGGTGGACTGGAGTGTGAGAGCCCTCAGTAAGGGATGCGGTGGAGTTAGGGCTCTGGATTGGCTTGCATGTGAAAAGCGTGCTCTCAGATGTCTGCACCCCCATGTTTATTGCGGCCCTATTCACAATAGCTAAGAACTGGAAACTACCTAAGTGCCCAGCATCAGATGAATGGATAAAGAAGATGTGGTAAAATACACAATGGAACACTACACAGCCCTTAGAAGAGATGAAGCCCTGTCATTTGAATCAACATAGATGGAACTAGAGGGGATGATGCTAAGTCAAACAAGTCAAAAGAAAAAAGAGAGATAGCAGATGACCTCATTTATAGGGGGAATGTGACTAGATAAAGGAATAGAGAAAACAAAACCAACCCTTGGACACTTGCAACAGAACTGAGGTGACCAAAAGGGAATGGGGCAGGCAGGGGCAAATGGTAGTGGAGCCCACTGGACACTGGAGAAGAACACTTGGTGATTTGATGGAGGGCAGGGTATGCAGACATATATCTGAGGAATGGAGGACTTATACATAGGTTGTTTTAATGTGTAGAATAATTTATAATAAAAAATAAATTAAAAGAAAAGCCTGCTTTTGAGAAAATGTTTTGCTATTTCTAGGAACTAATCTAGAACTAATCCTCCTCAGGGCCAGCAAAGCTCCAAGATGTCGAAGCCTCAGAACACAGAAAAGACATGGCTAATTCAGACCCCATGTTCAGGGTTGGACCTGTTGAACTTGGGTTGCTTGGGAGACATCCGGGTTCCGTCAGAGAGATGGGTCTGAAACTTAGAGACATGGGCTGACTGGAGAGGTAGGTTTGGGACTCCACACCCTGGGGATGGTGATTCAAGCTTGAGGAGTGGATGAGATTATAGAGGGAGAAGGGTGGAATGTCAAGTGGTGTGAATCCTGGGGACCACCAGGCTCCTGCAGAAGGGGAACCCAGTTTGGGGATGAACACAGGATGGTCAGAGATAGCCAGTGACGTGTGGTATCGGAGTAGCAGGGGGATAAATTTCAAGTCAATCATTCAGCCAACCTGTGCTGAGCACCTACAATGTATGATAGGTGCTGGGGACACAGTGACCAGAACAGACAAAAGTTCCTTCTCCATGGACCTGCCATTCGGGTGGGAGGAGGAAGACAACAAAGAAGCAAATGAAAATACCATGTCAGTGGTGAAAAGTGTCAGGAAAAATCAGGGTGAGGGAACAGAGAGGGCTCAGAAAACCCTTCTGCAGAGAAAGTAAGCAGAGATCTGGATGAAATGTGGGAACCTGCCCTGTAGATACTGTGGGGGGAGGAGACGCCACTTGCCCTGGCCCCAGGTGGAGTGTTTGAGGAGCAGGAGGAGGTGAAGGAGGAGTGAAGAAGTAGGGTGAAGAGGAAGAGTGAAAATGGGTGGTGCAGGGCAGGGGAGAGGTGTTCTGGGTCGGTCTCAGCCTAAAGATAATGACACCTTTGGCTAGAAATGCCTGGGGAACACACCTGGGCCCTTGTGAATTTCCCAGAGTGTTTCCTCTTTTAAGCCATTATTAATGTGAATTAATTTTATTATTAATTTATAGCCAATTGAATAGTCTCTTAGGGTTCTTATTATGATTGCAATATACCCTTCGGCAACAATCATCAGGAAACTTCGAAAGAATAGAGATTATTAGTTACAGGACCTGGAAGTTACTCAGCATGCCTGAGCCTCAGTGAGGCTGTAGGTAGCCAGAGAGAAAGAGGGGTTCGGGGGAGAAGGAGAAAGAAGCCTAGGGTTCTGTTCTTATGGAGCCCAGGGTGGGAAGGTCTAGGGAATTTAAAATACAGGAAGATAAAAAAAAAAGAAGAAAAAGAAAAAAAATCAGCCCAAACTTGTTAGTTTTCTAAATCAACCAGGATTTGTGGAATGAAGGTGCCTTACTCGGGGGGAGACGTGCAGCTCTTACCTAGTCCCCTGGCTTCCATGTGCTTCTCCAAGCTAGCTCTCAAGTGGGTGCTTTGGTATCAAAGCTTACAGAAGAAACACCAGCTGTCAGGGTACAGGAAGACACTGGCTTTTACTCTGCAAGGGGGACATGAGGAAGGGTTTATGCACATGATTTGACTGACATTCAAATAGGGCCTGAACAGGGTCCCTCTGGATGCTGGGTCGGGGCAGGGGGCCAAGAGGAAAACAGGTAGATGGGGAAGGGGCAGCAGCTCATCTGCTGTTGTCTACTGGGGGTGGGAGGAGGTGGGTCAGTGACCCCCTCAGGCTCTCATGGGAACAAATCTTCCTCTTCCCTCTGATCTTCTCAATTCCCTTCCTGATGGCGCAGACCTTCCCGGGGTCAATCCTCCAGGCCCAGAGGTCAGGGCTGGCTCAGCCCTTCCCCTGTCCTGTCTTCTGACTCAGCCACCTGCCCACTACCGCTGGGAGATGAATGGAGGCCGGGCCCCGCCATGCATCACCTGGTCACCCCTGAGGGCTCCCTGGAGCAGGAAGGCAGATATACCTGTGAGGCCGCCAGCAGCTCACTCACCTCTGCAGCTTGGCCAGTGGGAAGGTCCGGATCTCAGGTGGGTGCGGTGAGGTCATGGTTACAATAGCTTCGTCTCTCTTGCCCTGCGTGGGTGGAGGAGGGGTGTTGGGGTTTGTGTCAGCCAGATAGAATATCAGTAAAACTGCATTAAAAAATATCCCAATTCAGTGTCTCAAGCCAGTAAGCAAGCCTTTATTATGCCGCATACGTGTGTGGGTCAGCCCTGTGGTTCTGGACTTCGCTGGATCATTCCTGCATCTGTCGTGGGTTAAGTAGGTGTCTCTGCTGATCTTGACTGGCGTCTTTCACCTGTCGGGGAGCTGGCTGGTCTAGAATGGCCTAGGCTCTCAGTAGCTCATCCTCCAGCAGGCGAGGGCAGAAGAGGGCGGGATGGAGGAAGGCAGCTGAGGAGGGCGAGGGTCTGTAAGGGGAAAGCAGAAGCTGCCAGTTTCCTGGAGGTCTGTGTTCATAATTTGCATAGCGTCCCTTCTGTGCCTTCTATTGGTCAAAGAAAGCCATGTGATCAACCTATACTCCACGGTAGGAGTTGCTCAAGTCACATTGCAAAGGTCTTGTGTGGAGGGCAGAGTATAAAGGGGCACCTTTGCGAGCGAACCGCTACTCGATCATCTCAGGGACAATGACTGCAGGGTGTCGGTTGAACATTTGAGAAAGAGAGGAGCTGGGGTGGCACCGAGCCAAGGTATCTCTGCTTTCTATCCAATCACCTTTACCTGTCGGTCATTCAAAGATAACAGCTGTTGGCTCATGGCTGCGACATCTCACAGACACCCTGAGACCAGCGTGGTCCAGATCAGTCTGCTCCCCGAACCTACTCCTCTGTTCTTGACACAGCGATGGTCCCAACTTTCCGGGGCTCATCCTAGCTCTGCTCACTCTGCATGCTTCATATGTGTGAGCTCATTTCATCCCCCTACAGTGTTAGGGAGGTGCCATGTTCACCTCCACCTGACAGGTACGGTTCCCTGCCGCCACAGCCGCACACCAGTGAATGGTACTTGACTCTGGTAGGTCCCGTGGAGGGGTGGGGAGGGGGACCTTCCTGGTCTGGAAAACACAGAAAGAAAAGCTCCAAACACTCCGAGTGTCCACAGATTTATTGGAAGCTCACAGAGGGCTGATGCACTGAGGAAATGCGCCAGCGAGGGGAGAGGGGCTGCCGGGTTCTAGGAGGTGCCTTCTGTTGTTGGGTCCCTGGTCGTGGTCCCTGGTAACTGTAAGTCTGCGGTGGTCTCTGGCAGGGCGGCCGAGAGTGGCTCCAGGTCAGCAAGCTTTAGGGTCCAGGCGCAGCTTCTCAGAGTCACAAGGTGTTATTTGGAACAACTGAGAAAATGTCTGTTGAGAAATTTATTAAAATGTTACTAGAAAATGTTAATCAGGATTATATATGGAGGGTCTGAGGATGTCATGTGAAAGGTCTGAGACAGAGGTCAGTTGAGAATCCTTTTCAAGTGTAAGTCACAGGTTTTTTCCAGCCTGATCCTGAATCACCTACCTTCTTACTTCCTCTGTACTGAAGTCCCCTGAACTTCCTCCTGTACCTGAAACTCAGAAACATCTCATACGCCGCTCCCTCTGCCTGCCAGATCCTCCCGGCTCACCCCTGCATCCTCCAGCTCACAGCTTTGAGGTCCCCTCCTCCAGAAAGTCCGCAGTCATCCCCCTGCCAAGTCAAACATCCTCTCCATTGTCCCCTATCCCAGCCCTGTCCACTCTGGGTCCTCAGTGACTGGGGACAGGTCTGCCTCTCTATTCAATGAGCAAGTGAGTGAATGAATAAACAAATGCTACACGAATTAATGGCAGCTCCCTGACCTGGCTGATCACATGAAATCATCTTTATCTGTTCCCAAAGCGCAACAGCTTGTCATGCTGACAGGGAATTAGAAAAAAAATCAGCTCATATATTGAACCTGTGCTGTGTCCTGCAGGTCTCCACCCAGGTGTCGCCTCCTCCAACCTAAGCAGACACCCTGGGTTTCTCTCGCCCGCTCGTTCTGTGCTTCCTGACCCTTATTTGTGACCAGGACTCCAATGCGCACTCGTCATACAGCGCATTGAATACTCCTGGGTCGCTCAGGCGATCTGGGCCCTGGACCCAGTTTGATTAACGAGCACTCCAAATCGGGCATCACCACTATTTGTTGACCATCATCATCTCTGTTCCTGCACCCTCGGGCTCCAGTCTTCTCCAGTTGTCCCACCCTTCCTGGCACCGCCTCTTCCGCCGCTGCTCCAGGCACAGTGCTGGGAGGGGGTTTGATTTCAGGGGGGACCCAAGGGCCAAAGAGCAGGGTTTTCTTTCTCGTCCCTGCCTTGTGGGGAAACCCAAGGTTTCTGGGCTCCTGCTCCGCACTGGGTGGAGGAGGAAGGTGAGGCCGGTCTTCAAGTTCCTCTCCCAACACCCTGTCTGCGTTGGGAGCCACTGTCCTCAGCCTATGTGTTTGCTGCAGAGCAGAGGGGAGGAGAAGGGAGCTGGAGAGGCCACAGCTGCGGGGAGGGTGGTGTCTGTGTGTGTGAGGCAGGACACGGGCCCTGGCACACAGAAGTCAAGTGTCGGGAACCATGGGGCCCGCTGGCCTGTGGGGCCCGTCCTGGGCTGGGATCCTGATCTCAGGTGAGTGCCTGGTTTCCTTCAGATGGGGGTGGAGGTGGGAGGGGTGTGCATACGCATGGGCATGAAAGAGTCAGAGATAGAAATAGAGACGTAAGTGCTGTCTATTTGATTCTAAACTACATTTTTGGAACCATTTTCATGTCCCTGAAACTTAGGTGTGACTAACATTTGAAGGTGGCTTTGTACATCTTATTTTTTTATCTTCGTGAAAACCCTTTAAGAAATTGGGGTGTGGCTTAGAAGCAGTGGCATCTTAGAATCAAATAAATATGGGAAAGATATCTGAAAGAGACAAAGGGAGGCAGAAACCAGAGACAGATACACACACACAAGGGGTGGGGGGCAGAACGAGAGAGACAGAGATGGAAATGAAGAAAAGAAACAGAGCCATAGAGTGACAATAGCAGTAGAAACTGTCAGAAGAAAACCCAGAGAGATGGTGGCGGGGTGTGGGGGCAGAGGACAAAGCAAGAAAATGGTGCAAAGGCTTAGAGTGGAGATTCAGAAGGTCAGAAAGGGTGGAGAGGTGAGTGGAACAGGACGGACAGACAGACAAACAGAGGGAGAGGGAAGCTGTGTGGCCCTGAGCGGCGCGGTCACACACCTGGATGGGCTGGTGTCTCCTGCAGAATGAATATACGCGGAGAGTGCACTGTGACCCCGAGAGGAAGCAGTTACGTTTTGCCAGTATTCTCAACACCCACAGCAATGCTAGGGCAGGTGACATTGTGTCCCATTTTACATCTGCAGAAAGTAAGATGCAGAGATGCTGCCAGTCACATGGCCAATAAGGAGTGGGTACGAGTCAGGTCTCCAGGGTTGGAGTGGAATGTTCGGGACCTCCAAGCTCCATTTATGAAGATCTTAGTGGTCACCCCACAACGTTTCTCCCCTCTCCCCCACCAGCCTCACTGTTGACCCTGTGGAGTATGCCAGCTACAGCCCAGCTCACCCACGATGCCAGCCCACTGAACACGAACAAAAGTGAGGGTATTTTCTACCTTGGGACCCCATACTCCCAGACACCCCAGATTCATGACTGATTGAGAGGTGTGGGCATAGATCACAAGGCTGCCATTCTGATCTCCGCCTCCATTCCTCAAGCCCCCATCAGGGGTCCATACCCAACAGGAAAGATCTCACTGGTCCCGTTGGGGTCTGGCAACAACTATTCTGATCAGTGGTGTGGGCAGTAGGGGGCACTGGGGGAGGGGAACCTGGCTGGCATAACACCTAGAAGGAGCGGTAGTCCCAGCACGTGAACCCAGTTACTGAGCTCTGGTATGTCTTCTGCCGATTCCAGTTCCTCCCCATCTCTCTTGGTCACTTGGTCTGCAACTATGCCTTGCTTGGTCGTCTTGTAGCTCGCTGTTTCCTCTGTTTCCTCTCTCTAGAATTGCTGGCCAAGCCCATCATTAGTGTCAGTCAGAACACTGCCACAGAGCCCAGAGAAAGTGTGACCTTCTACTGTGACACTAAGGACGTCAATACTACCATCCACTGGGTCTCCAACAATCTCACACTGGTGTTCCATGAACGCATGCAGCTGTCCAAGGATGGCAAGACCCTCACCATCCTCATTGTCCAGCGGGAGGACTCTGGGACTTACCAGTGTGAAGTTCAAGATGTCCTCTTGTTCCAGAGCAGCAGTCCCATCTTCCTGACTGTGAACTGTGAGTCCCTTTCTGTTCTCCCCTCTGCCTCACCACCGTCCACTTCCTAGCTGACCTCATTCTGTCTCACAACTTTAAATACCTCCCAAATGTGGATTCATCTACCTCTGAGTTCCAGACTGATGTCTCCACTTGGATCCGACGGGAAGCATCCAGTTTGCCATATCTAAAACTCAGCTCCTTGACCTTTATGTGTTTGATCCAAAATCTTGCCTGGATAAGGGGAGGATAGGGCATTTGTTGGTAGGATTGAATGCTCCCTCCAATCCTGTTTCACCCAGAGATGAGACTGACATCCAGTCTCCACGAGACTCCTGCATTTCCTTTGTCCCAGAGCTTGGGGAAAGAGACGGGAAATACTCATAGTTATTGACCCTTGAGCTCCCCAAGAGAACTTTTGCTGATATTACTGTTAACTGCTATGTTTGTTCTTATCTTCCCAGATGGTCCTGACCCCATTGAACTCAAGTTGGAGCCAGGGGTGCCCAACGGGAAGGTGGCGGAGGTGCTAGAGGGCTCCACTGTGACTTTCTCGGTGGAGACCCAGTGCTACCCACCCGCTGCCTGTTCCTGGTTTCTCCACAGTGACTCCGTCCAGTCTGACCACCAGAACGTTCACCATACACGCTGTCTCCAGGGCACAGCAGGGCACGTACAGATGCTTGGAGTCCACCAGTGCCACCAACCTGTCCCACCTGGGTGCTCTTAATGTCCGAGTTCTTGGTGAGTCTCTCTTCCCTCTTCCTGTCCTTCATTTCTCTGAGACTCAGAGCCACGCTGGTATCCTAGAGTTTGAGGAGGTCACAGTGAGTTGGGGGCTCCTCCATGGTTGGTGGCAGGGCAGGGCGTGCCCCTGCCTTGGCACGTCCTCCGCACGATGTGGCTGTCAGCGGTGTCCGTGGTCTGCTCTGGGAGGACGGGGTTTGACTCTGAAACATGGGGACAGCACTCTCACATCCCGCACGTGCTCAGAGCCACATGCACAGTCGCAACCCCGCACGCACGCGTGTACAGCACTCAGGACAGACGCCTGTTCACACGCCATGCAGTGCTGCAGACATGCAGCACAAGACATGTCCAATACACACAGCGCCTGCCACACCGTGTCACACATCATGGGCTCATAACCGTACTTACAGGATGCAACACATTTAGAAGACACTCACGGATATGAAACAGGACTTATATGCCAACCACAGACTTACCCAAGCTCACCCACCACACACTGGCAATAAACGCCACACATAGCACGTGAAAGCTTTCTCACCTAAACCACAGACACACAGCACGTCACGTGTGCGGAACACACAGCACCCACCACAGACACGTCACACCCTCACATACAACACAGAAAACACACATCACTCCCCTTAACACTCGTGTGCAGTTCCACAGACCACGCCATACACGGACTGCCCCCACACTGCACACATACCCTCGCAAACCCCTGTGGACCCCAACCCGGGGAGGAGACAAGGGACGTGCCCTTGCACCCCATGCTGTGTCTCCACGTGTTCTAGACAGACTGACCAAGCCTCACGTTATGTGCCCAAGCCCGGATCTCGTGGAGACGGCCAGCGTCGTGGCCCTGACCTGCCAGACCACCCACGAGGGGGCTGGGATCCGGTGGTTCCTGAAGGGCCAGCCCCTCCTGGCCAGCAAGCGCCTGGAGCTGTCAGCTGACAACAGGACCCTGGTCATCCACGGCCTCCGGCGGAATGACACTGGGCCCTTGAGTGTGAGGTCTGGAACTGGGGCGGCCAGGAGAGGAGCAACCCCCTCAGACTGACCATCAGCTGTGAGTCACACCGAGCCTGAATCTTCTCCTCCTCCCCCACTTCTTCCCTCGTTTCACATTCTTCCAGCCATTCACTCCGTGATTATTGGACCCCAGACATACTGTTCCAGGCAGATGGCACTGGGCAGAATGCAGAACGTAGGTTCTAGTGAAGGAGACAGACCATCAACATCAAAGTGAGGGAGCTCGCTGGTGTGTCAGGTGGGGCTAAGGACAAAGGTGGACCACGAGACAGCTGGGGACAGGAAAGGCTGGCAGGGGGAAGGGGCGCAATCTTAGCAGGCGAGGTCAGGGGAGGCCTCCCTGAGGAGGTGACTTCTGTGCAGAGACAGCAGGAGGTAGGAGTGAGAGGACAGAGCCAGGCAGGCAGCCAGGGGAAGGGAGTTGCGGGAGGGGCGAACAGCATGCGAGGTGGGACAGTGCTTGGCATGTGAGGGGAACCCGGAGGCCAGGGCAGCTGGACATGAATGAAGGCCAGAAGGGAACAGAAGTCAGGAGGTGGTGGCTGGGCCCGGACCACGCAGGACCCTGTGGGATGGGGTGAGGGCGCTGGGAGCCGCAGAAGACTGGGCGGAGGAGGGTAGGGTTCGACTTGTGTTTCACAGGGTCTCTCTGGCCCTTGTCTAGAGACTTGGAAGCAGAGAAGGGGATTTTGTCCCAGTGTTGCAGTGGGACACTGCGTTCTTGAGTGCAGTCCAGGGAGGATTCCACTGCGGCTCGTGCTGGAGACGCAGGAAGTGGGCTGCGGGCAGGAGGAGAGGGGGCCAGGAGCACGTCATTTTTATTTGGTTGTTCGTCTTGGTGGTGTCTGATGCTCCCCAGTCCTGCGATGTGAACCGGGGTCCTCGGATGCATGTGGAGTGTGCTCCTTCGGGGGTGGCTGGGCTAACTGCTCCTCCACTGAGGCGTGCCTTTCCTTTCATTTAAACTCCATTCCTTGTCACCAGTCCTTGGAGAGCAGACCCTAAGTGGGGTTAAACGGGTTCTTGGGGGAAGTGCTCCTGAGGGAAGAAGCGGGAAGGGAACCGCAGACGGCAGGGGTTGCTGTCAGACTGAGACAGGTCCCAGCCTGGGAGGTGGCAGAGGGCCTTGTGCAGAAGTGTGCAGACTTCCTGAGGCCGAGGGGCATCATCAGGGCCACCAGGGCGTCCCATGTCTCCCAAGAAGGAGTCTGCCTTAGTTTCCCAGCTCTTCCACACTCATTCACACTGGCAGAGTAGCTGGGGGGTGTCTAATGTCCACCTTTGCACACAGACGGGCCTGACCGAGTGGATATCACCAGAGTGTCAGCGTCGGCGTCGGGGGTGGTCAGTGTTGTTGAGGCGGCGTTCAACTCCAGTCTGACCCTGCAGTGCCGCGCCGAGTCCCAGCCCGGCTCTGAGTACTGCTGGACCTTTGAACATTCTACCGGGGTGCATATGGGGGAGCAGCTGATCATCGGGCCCCTGACCTGGAAACACCAGGTGGTCTACAACTGCATGGCCTTCAACCCTCAGACTCTCCTGGCCCGCTCCGCCTCGGTCCTGGTCAGAGTGTCAGGTGAGTCCCAAGCTGCCCCTTCCCTGGGGTCCCAGAGGCTTTCCGCCATGCTGGCCCAGTCAACTGGTCTCCCAGTCCAGAGCTACTGAACCTCAGCCCCAACCCCGAACGCGGAGGCTGCAGAATCTCCACTTGCTGGCCGTGTGCCCGGGCAGACGCTCCAGGCACTTCCGCACCAACGTGTTCCTCCCTGTAAAAGGGGTGCATGATGCCCACCTTTCAGAGTTGCTTAGAAGTGCAGCGCATCGGGGAAAATAACCCGCGAGAGGCGTGAGTTGGTGAGAGTCAGGAGTGACATTAGTAACAACGGGGTGTAGCGAGCAGCGAGTCTCTGTATCTGCGTCTGGAGGTCTTGGGCAGGCACTGCGAGCCGGCCAGGGTTCGCCTCCTGCCTCCAGTGCGTACGGGTCGTGTGACCTTGGCCATGCTCTCTGGGCCTCAGATTCCTTGTCTTTAAAACAAACGCAGTATTTGTGCTTATAGGGTTGCTGAAAATTGATTAACATTGGTAAAATCCTGATGGCAGTGCCTGCTATATTATGTTTGTTAAACAAGTAAAATTATTTTGTTTTTTTAAGAGGAAGGAAGCAGGTAGGAATGAATGAGAACAGGCAGACAGGAAGAGAGAAGAGGAAGAAGCACATTATTTTTAGTATGTTATTTTCCCACATTGGTTGTTCCCCCTGGACCCAGCACAGGAACCCAGGTCCTGGGGATATACATGGACTGTGCTCCTTTGGAGACAACTCACCCAACTGCTACTCCAGCTGGGCGCAGCCACCATTGCCTTTTATAAGCACCTGCTATGTATCAGGCGCTGGGCTGGTGCCTGTGGTCTCGTTTAATCCTCTCAAAAGCCTCTAAGGTTAGGAATCACTGTGTTGGATATAAAGAACGGAGGTTCAGAAAATGAAGCTGAGAATACCTAAGCATCCCCGAAGCCCCCTGCTGCCCCTCCAAAGCAGAGGCTGGTGGCAGCCTTCCTAATCCCTGTGACTGGACGCCACCCCTTTAACGAAAGGTTTGGGAGACAGGTAGGTAGCAGCAGGTCAGTGTTAATACTAAAATGGACTTTTATTAGTCACCTACTGTATTCCAGGCATTCACACTGATGATCTCATCTTTAAAACATCTCTGGGCCCTGTGTACCATTTTCCCCGTTTTTCAGATAAAGAAACGAGACTCCAAAAGGGAAGTCACTTGTCCATGTGCCCCAGGGAGCAAAAAATGACTCTCAAGTCAAGTTCCTGGTTGGAAAGTCATGGACCCATCATCCTAGCCTGCATCGTCACACCAACATTGACTGATCACTTTCTATAGGTCTACTTTATCACCGTTGAAAATACTGAATGTTATCGATGTTGAACATATATAATGTATATTTAATCTTTCTAGCCACCCTATAAAGTAGGCATTTTTATTCTCATTTTACAGAAGAGACAACTAAAGAACAGAGAGGTTAAATAACAGGGTCACACAGTTGAGATATGAATTTAGGTCATTTGACTCCAGAAATAATGCTATTGATACCCCCCCGGGGGAAAGAAAACAAGCCCACATTAAATGGCCAGAGAAAGTCACAGACTCAGCGGCTGTGGGCGGGGCTGAGGGCTGGTCAGGCTTGGCTCCTGATTCTCTCTCTTTGCCCAGGTTCCCAGTCGTCCCTGTTTGCAGGAGTCATCAGTGGCATTGCCCTCGGGATCCTGGCCACCACGGTCCTGGTTGCAGGACTGGGTTTCTTCCTCTGCTGCAGAAATGGCAGATGGTAAACCTGGGAATGGGGTGGTAGGTGTGATGCGCTGGAGACCTGCCCGGCACAAGTGTCGCTGGCCATGGTGCTGAGATGTGCCCTCGGCAGCGAGGGGATTCAGTGGGTTTGGGCCATTGCTCAAGAGAGGACATGGGATACGGCCACCGCCTGTGGAGATGGACAGGGACTACAGACACAAATGAATGGGGGGCTTTGGGGTTTCAGGCCCTCCAGGAGAACTGCAGAGGAAAACCCCCAGGAAGATGTGACAGCAGCCTCTGGGGCGCATGCAGAATCCAGTTTCAGTAAGTGGCTCTAGATGATGCCCACTCGGGAAGAGGTCAGCTCTGGGACCTCGGGCTTTTGTGCCCAGTGTTACCGCCAGGTCCCTAGGGGCTCATGGTCAAACCCTGCTCACTCAGCCTCTGTCCCCATCTGAAAGTGGATGATGAGATTGGAGTCCAGAACTCTGCAGACATGCAGAGATAAGACCTACATTTCTAAACACTCCATGGAGTAAAGAAAAACAATCATAATGGAATTGTTTTTTAAATTTGGACTGAATTGTAGTGAAAACATGATAGATTGAACCTTGTATTTCCATGTTTGGAAAGACACTCAAGCCGGTCTGGCTACATAAACTGCTAGGCCCTGTGCAGAATTAAAATGCCTGGCCTTGGGTTCAGGGGGAAGTCTCATACCTGTACAAAGCTTTCTCCTTTCTGCCAATTTCTCCCTCCACTTGCTGTTTTTTGAAATTGATTATTTCATTTTAAAGAAATAAAATAAATTTAAATTATTAGCATTAAAAAAGAACTCCTGAGTTGTGCCTGTTCCAATGGCCATAGCAAAAACAGGGCCATGTGCTACTCGACTCTCCTTCCTCTCTCAGATAACTTTGTTCACTGGTTGCTGCAGAGACGGTCCCAACACCCCTGCTGAATCCATCTTAACACGACCCATCTTAACACAGTCCTTAAGCACCCCTGCTGATGGGCGGAAGTTGACCAGGGGCAACATGAAACATCTTTGCCATCTTTGCCATCTGGCCTAGATTCTGGGAGGACGGGCTTCACAGAGTTAAGTCCTGTAGGGAATCTCCAGTCCTACTCAGTGTCGCAGAGACCCAGACAAGGACGGCGAAACTCAGGCTACAAAGGACACTCTGACGAAACTGGAGCCAGGTTTTAGATTTCTGTCCTCATCCATGTGTTCAGTCTTACATAACCCAGAACCTGGATTCCAGAACATTCGAGATCCAGTTCACTGGACATGTGATAGGAGTGCTGGGGAGAGAGGAAGGAAGGCTTCTACCTCTTCCCTCCTGACCATAGGCATGACCTGTTAAAGCAGCCCCTCCTCTCAGAGCTCTGCCTAACGCCAGCCCCGGTCTGATGTTCTCTAGACTGGCCGGGTTCTGCGTATGCCAATATACTCGGACCTCAAGGGCAGGCCCAAGTCCAGAAGGTAGGTGATGCTTCAGAGTGACCTTCCTGTGCCCCCATCTGGTCCTTCCCAGTCCAGCAGGGCTGCTCAGTCCCACTCTTCAGATATGTGTGTTGGTGGGAGGGATCAGGCATGTTCTCACCAGGACATCCAGTGCCAGCTCTGTGCATCTCCTCCCCTGGCCTTCTTGGAGACCTCAAGACCCTCCTTGGGTTTTCCATCTCTTCTAGTCTTCTTGCTGTCCACCATGAAATGCCTAGGCTTGAACCCCTCTGGGCATCAAAAGGGATGTAACTATCTCTGAGGCCAAAGCTATTTCTGAGAATTTCTGAGAGTGATCCCCATTCCCCAGCCCCGTGACCGCTCCACCACTTCTTTTTGTCCCAGCTTCTGCATTCAGACACCCCCAGGTATTTTGATGAGGTATGTCGACCCTGAAGAATTTTGATAAAAGAAACTTCAGAGGGAATACAATCTAAGGACTTTATATTGGACAAGTTCAAGAAACCATCTTGTCTAAACCTCTGTTGGTTTTGCAGGGTCCATGATTCGGGAGAAAGTGACCCAAGGCCTCACAGGGGGCTGGGGCAGATTCTGAGACTCTGTCTCCTAGTCTCTGTTACTTCTACCTCCAGGGCTTGGAGTTTGATTTCAAATAAGGTGGTGCTGGCCCAGCAGGTGCTGGGGCACAGGAGAAGTTTTAGAGTAGAGGTGGCAGAGGTAGTTAAGTGTAAGGAAAGAGTTGTGGGCCGGGGCTCGGGCCCTGGGTCCTAACCCTACCTCCACTTGTGATTTTTTTGTAAGAATCTGGGTGAAACTCTTCCTGTTTGGGTCTCTTTAAGTATGCAAGTTAGCACTTTCCAGACACAGTGATTCTTTTTAATTTTAAGAAATAAACTTGACTGTAGTCAATTTGTGTAATTTTACACAAAATTACATGGACCCATTTTAAGTGTAGAGTTCAGTGAGCCTTGACACCTGTATATATAGGCAGTCACCACCACCATCAAGCTATAGAACAATTCAGTCACTCCAAAAGTTCTCCCTCAATCTTTTGCAGTCAATTTCCCCTTCACCTGGCCCCAGGGAACAGCTGATCTGATTCCTATCATTATAGATAACTTTTTCCCTTCATGGAATTTTCTAGAAATATAATCATGCAGTGCAACCAACCTCTTTCGTGTTATATTTCTTTTGCTTAGATAATATTTTTGAAATTCATTTATGTTTCTGCATTTATCATTAGCCTCTTCCTTTTTTGTTGTTGTGGGGCAATATTTACTTGCTCCTTTATCTATTGGGGGATATTTGAGGTATTGTTTTTAGCTCTTATGCCTCAAACTACCCTGAACATTCAGGTGTAAGTTTTTGGAGACACTGATTCTCAGGAAGCCTGTGGATTCTGACTGATCTCTGTTTATTTTCAGAAGAAACCAACCTCAACAACGGCTGGAGGCTATTCTCACAGCCCAAGGAAGCCATTACCCAAACTAGCTCTGCATCCATTGGTCCCCACGGCTCCAAAAGGCAATATGGAATCAAACTATGAGGTATATTTTTGCCACATGGAGTGTGGACAAATCACGAACTGTCTCCAATCTACATTTTCCTTCTTGGCGAAGTCTGTAGGATCATCTATCGAGAGAATTTCCCTTCAAACATCTTTCAATTCCATTCCACCCTTTTCCATACATTCATTTTCTAGTTCATTTCATTCCATTCCTTTCTAATCCACTCCATTATACTCCACTGATTCCCTTTCTATCCATTGTGCTTTGTCACATTTCTTTCTCACTTCATTCCAACCATTGACTTTCCATTCCACGTAGAATTCTCAGTCCTCTCCGCTATTTCTTTCAACTCCATGTCTTTCCATAAAATTCTTTTTATTTTCTTTCCATTCCTTTCATTTCTTCACCTTTCATTCCTTTTCATCTCATCCCATTCCTTCCAGTGCTCTATTCCTTTGCATTCCTTCCCTCTCCAGTCTGTTTTAACCCTTTGTATTCCTTTCTCTCTCTTATCTATCTCATTCCTTTCCATTGTTTCTCACTTTTTTCTACCACATTTTATTTTTCCTTCTAATAGCACCCCATTCATTTCTTCCACATTCCACTACCTTCCATTTTATTCCTGTTCATTCTGTTTCCACCCTATCACTTTATTTCATTTTATTTGTTTTCTTAGTATTGTATTTCATCTATTCTATTTTCTTCTCCTCCGTTCCTTTCTACATAACAACCCTATTCACATTCATTCCATTTGATTGGTTGTCACTCCATTTTCCCTTTCTTCTTCTGTATATTTTTTTCCTGTTCACTTGTTTCCATTCCCATCTCTCTGTTCCCTGCATTTCCTCTTTCCCACCGTCCCCCTTCATTCATCTTTTTCACGTTTTCTGTTCCCTACCCTTCTGTTCCCTTTTCATTCCTCTCTAATCCATTCTTCTATGTCCCATTCCTTTCTCCTCCACCCTTTTCATTCTCTTCATTGTACACCATTCTGCTTATTTCTGTTACTTTCCATCCATGCTTCCCATTGAACTTAATTTCAAGTTATGTCATCTCCTCTCCTTTGTGTTTCATGTAAGTCCTTCTCATTTTATTCCATTCCTTTACATCCTTTCTTATCTGCATCCCCTTGCTTTTCATACTCTTACATTTTTTCATTTAATTACCTTCTTCATTTTAGATTCCATCCCCTTTCATTTTTCCAATTTCATTCCTTTATTTCCAGTCTTTCATTCTCACAATCTCCCCTTTGTTATAGTACTTTCCTGGCATTTCCTCTACATTCCTTTCCTCTTTTCCATTTCACTGTTTTATGTCCTATTCCTTTCCTTTCATTAAATTCATCCTCTTTCCACTCTCTTCCTTTCAATTCCATTCTAACCCTATATACAACTTCGTTACTCTCCTTTGCATTCTATTTTATTGTTCCATTCATTTCCATATCTTTCTGCTACCATTTCCTTTTCATTCCCTTCACTTCATTCATATTTCTTTGGAAACCATATCATTTTATTCTAATTCATTCCATGCCGTAATTTCCATTATATTCCTTTCTGTCTATTCCATTTCTCTCCATTTATGGCTTTCCCAGTCCTATCAGTTGCATTTCTAACCAAACTTTTTCTCTTTAATTCATTTCCTTTCTTTCAGTCCTTCATTTTTTCATAGTTACCGCCTACATTTCTCCCACAGCAAGCTGTTTATAGAAAGTTTCATATACTCCTCTATAAAATGATGCTAAAGTAGAGATAAGAATCATAATCAAGAGTTTATTTTTAACAATACTGGGAAGTCAAGATATGGATAAAAAGTTAAAATGTGCTGGATCTACACAGTATCTGTCACAATACATCTTGTTGGTCTTTGAGATTCCTGGAGACCAAATTAAAAAATGACTGGTCTCATCACCCAGCAAGAAGAAAGCTATTCGCTCCTCTAAACATGAACAGAGCTTCCCAAAGTATGTTCAGAAAACTCGGGTAACGGTTCTCTAGTTCTGAGAACCAGTGAAACTGCTTCAGAAAACTCAGGTGATAATATCCCTGCTGTCACAACTAGCCAGGTCCCATCGTGTCTAGGGATGGACTTTAGACCCTGTACAGTGAAGAAGTTTGTGACCAATCAGACTTCATCGAGAGAAGAACAGGTCTAACTGACAGTGTTCGGCCAGGTTAGAAAAGAGAGAGTCTAGGGACATATACTCTAGTACTTGTGTGAAGTGCTGGTTTGGGGTAGAAGGATGAACGTGTTCGTTGCTACTCCAGAGACAGGCTCAAGTACCATGGGAGACAGGCGAGAGGTGAGCCATTCTCAAAATATGTTCATGCCTTATAGATCTTAGGGATTCCTAAAGTTTTGTTTAGAGGAAGGAGGCAGGAAAGTAGAAAGAGAGAGGAGGAGGACGCACCAATCTACCCATTTAACTGTTCATGTTGGTTGTTTCCGCCAGTTCTAGGCCGCGAATGCTCGTCCTTGGTGTTTTGTGTGGACAACGCCATCCAGAGCTGCAGGCTTAACTGCTGAACCCCCAGGGTGTGCTTTCTTAGGGATTTTTAATGAGAGACAAACCCTCTGAGAACAGTTAGATAAAAATTGGGTGGGAGGGGGCGTTAACATGCGAATTATAGGTAACTCCATTTCAGAAATGACCCGTGGTCCTCATGAGGACCAAAAGGTTACCAGGAAGCTTCTCTCTCTTATATGGTTGCCCATTTTTACTGACTTAACGAACTTATGCTATTCTTTTCAGTCCAGATGGAATTCCTTTACAAGGGTTCTGGTCTCTAAAACTTCACATTTTTATGATAACATCCTCTACTACTGTTTAAGGGTCTTTAGGTTCAGTTCTCTAGCAGGAATCAGATTAACTTGTCATTCTATGGCTTGTGTGTTTGTTTGTGTTTGGTAGCTCTTCAGTCAGCTGTGAGCTGGTACAAATTAACCTCGTAGGTCCCTCTCTTTACCGTGGTCTGGAGAGGGCAGTCACATTGTTTCCTTCTACCAGTAGATGAAAAGTTCTTCCTAGAAGTCTCACTTCTGAAATTCCTTTTATTACTAATACAACCACATGGTGTTTCTTGTTGCAAGGAAGGCTGAGAAAGTGAGCTGTTACCCTTGCTAGTCTCTTCAATAGAGACAGCCAAGGAAGAATGTCAGATGAGCCGACGCAGTGTCTGCTGCATTCTGGAGGGATGAGAAGGAGCAAAGGGTCTGAAGTGGAACATTCCAAGTTGAAGGGCATAAATGAAACGGCCCTGAGCAGCACGGGTTCATGATCTGTTGCTGAATCACTGAATTACTTCAAACGTGGCAACTTAGATCAACACTTGTGCCTTAGCTCACAGTTTCTGTGGCTCAGGAGTCCAGACACTGCTTACATGGGTATTCTGCTAGGCTGTAGTCAAGCTGCTGGCCAAGGCTGAGGTCTCGTCTGAGGCTTGACTGGGGAAGGAGATACTTCCAAGCTTACCTGGTTATTAGCAACATCCAGGTCCCTGCAGGCTGTTGTTTCAAGGGCCTCTGTTCTTCCTGCATGTCAGCTGGAAGCCACCTTTAGTCCTTTTCCATGTGACTGTCTTCACAGGCAGTTAGAACACTGCATCTTGCTTCCTCAAAGCCCAGAGACTCATAGTCTTAGGTAACAGTATCAAGTAGATGCAAGATGCAAGTCACAGGTCTTGGCTTTGAGGGGATGGGAATGACATGGGGCGTGAATACCAGGAGGTGGGGATCATGGGCTCCACCTAGACGCTGTCCTCCACCATGGGGAGGTAGATGGGTCATTCCCGGGACAGAGGTGTCAGCACGACTGAAGCCCAGTGAGCAAGGAGAAAGATCTTTGGAATCGCCAGTGATGGGGAAGAGGACTGTCAGGGTGCATGAGCTCTGGACTCTAGCAAGTGGACCAGGAGGGCCCACCCAGAACATGGAACTCACCCTTTGTCTGTGTAACGGGTGCTGACGAATCCTGAAGGCAACACTTACTGCCGCATCAACCCCTAGTCTGCTGGAAGCAGAGACCCTTCTCCAGAAGTCCTGGAGAAATCACGCCTCATGTATCCATGGACATCGATGGGGCGCATATTACATTGCAGATACTCTCCTTGCAGACGTTGTACTGTTCTGTTTCCATGTGTCGTTCAAGCCCCAGAACCCAGCTCCCACCAAACAGTAAATCTGACTCGGGTGGGTGTCCTTAAAAGCAGTAGAAACAACATAAGCAACCTAGAATTAGAGGGTGACGGTCTGAGACCTAGCAGCTGGGGGTGCCGCAGCCGTCTCACAGGGATGGGCAACACTGCTGTGACCCAGCAGCCGGGAGAAGTGTAAGTCCCTCAGCCAGAGATGAGCACAGGGCACCTGCAACGTCTTTCCAAACCACGGGAGAGGATGAGAAAGCAGCAGCTGAGCTCTTAAAGGACAAGGACGCCTGAGATTTCGGGACAGACAGCTGGGTGACTGGCAGGCCACTTTCTGAGATAGATTAGGGGAGGAGCACATTTGGGATAGACAGGACAATCTAGAATGAGGTTTTGACATATAAAGAATCAACTGGAGAATCAGGCAATTGTTCGTGGAAGTCTGGGTGCATCAGGGCTGGCGATAAACATGTGAAAGCTGTCGGGGGGACAAAGTTACGGGCTAGATGAGACCTGTTGTCAGGACTTCCCAAGACCACCCTCAGGCTCAACAATTACTTAGATGACCTCATAGGACCGAGAGGTTGTATACTCATGGGGAAGGTTTATTACAGTGCAAGTTTGGAGAGTAAAATCGGCCAAAGGAAAAGGTACATGCAGTGATCTCTGGGGGACACCAGACATGAGCGTCCAAAGACCCTTTCTTGGTGGAGCCCAATGAGAATTCCCTCAGCAACGAGTGAAAACACGTGTGAAGTGTTGACAACTGGGAACACTTACCCTGAGCTTGAGTGTTTAGGTTTTTTCTAGGGGGGTCAACCACTGACACTGCAGATCCCCAAAAGGAAAGGAGTGTCCTCTGTAGATCACAGAGACGATCAACCATCTGCACAAACTGATGCATCACGGCCACAGGCCACAGGCATGCAGCCATGCTGTTATCAGGACCTTGTAAGAGCTGAGTTTTTAGCGGGTGACAAGGCTGGGCGTGAAAACAGGCCTTTCCTGGGAATGCTCAGGGTTCGAGCAACCCAGGCCTGCTGAGGTGACCCTTGTCCCCACAGATTCCAAAGAGAGTGGAGGCAAAAAAGAATAGCACCTGACAGCTATGAGCTGGATGCCTCCAACGTTTATAATTTGACAGAAGATAAAGCAAAAAAACACATTTATCTTTTCCCTTCTGTAGGCCCCCCACCAACATCCAGTGACAGGTCAGTTCTCCTTCCGGTGACCCTACCTTTGCTTCTTGCAATTCGAGCCGGCAGAGCCTCGACCTCCTGGCTGCTGAGTAGATGCTGAGCCCTCACCCAGCTCCCGCCAGCAAACCTCGTGTGACACCTGAGTCTCAGTCAGTCCCCCATCAGCTGGCCTAGAAATCTCTTCCTACCTTCACTGAGCTTCCCAGGGCTCCTTCAGCTGTTGCTTCTGCTTTAGTTTGGCGCTGCGTCCTCACCAGGAAGGAACGAGGGCCGTCCTGATGATAGGTGTGGAGTGCTTCCAACAGGGCGTAGCACACTGGTGGGAGTTGTCATGTCCAGCCACCATCGTCAGCGTCACCTAATGGACTGTGCAGCCTCTCCCACACCCTATAGGTGGAGCTTCTCTGATGAGGTGCAGTCATGCTTCACTACGTGATCTTAGGTGAATTTGTCACGTGCAATGTCCCAGAGTGACCACACATGCCCAGTGTAGAGGCTGCCGGACTCCTGGCTGCAGATGGAGACCCTTTTGGAGAAGTCGCCTGCTGTTGCCCAGTGTCCTGCAGTTAGTGATACAGGTGAACACATCCCAGGACTCAGCACACACCGTGCGGCCCACTGCGATGGCTGACACTCCCCACCTCTTTCCCCGTGCCTTCCCGTCATGCTCTGCCCCGAGTCAGTTCTCCACTGACCTGTGTACCTGCTTACATGACCCGACCTCCAGCAAACCCTCAGGTGTCTCCGTGTCACCGGTCCATCGTGACCAGATCCACTTCTCAGCAGGCTTCCAGAGTCTCCCTCACTCTTTGTCTTCACCCTCCCTCCCTTCCCAGGGATGTGCTTTTCTGGAGGCCTCTCAGGCGGGGCCTCGTTTTCTCCACCCTGGGCATCACAGGATCAGTGGGTTCGATTCTGTGCTCCCTGCTGTTTGTCCTGCACCGGCTCCGAGAGAATCACCCTTTCCTCCTGCTCCAGGGCCGTGTCCTCCAGCGAAGACCAGAGACACAAGCTGCAGGGAAACAAGTTAGGTGCAGCCTCGGGGCCTCTAAGAGTGAGGCAGATGTAGGGATACCGGTCTGAGTGGATAAACTGGGGGAAGTTCAAGGCGAGGGAGACGGGTGTGCCCCGAGGTGGGTGCTGGCAGGCGGTGGGGACAGCTCTTACTTCCTCAAACCCATCTCTGCCCTGAGGACAGAGGTTTGTAAGTGGCTCCTTCTATCACGCCCTTCCCTGACTTCATGGTTTTTACTGCTGCAAGAAAATGGCCACATTATCCCTTTGGTTGTCTCCATGGAATTCGCTACTCTGTCATGTCTCCATCTTCCCATCTCACTTCTCCTCTCCCTCCCCTGCTCGAGCTTCCAGTCCTTCCTGGTCCCTGTTCCTGCCCTGGGGCCTCTGTGCTGTTTCCTCCATCAGAAATGCTTCCCCCACCCACCCTCGCCTCATCATTCCATGTCCCCTCCTAGACAAACACAGTCATGCCACATTCTGTATCCACTGCCTGCCCAGGTACTAGAGGCACCGTTCCAGAGCCGATACAGATGGGGGCCTATGTCTGCTGAATCTATGAATCCTCCTGGTGTCAACTCTGGAGGAAAAAAAACTGGTCAATGCGACCAGGGTCTCAGACACTCCCCTTGCCCAGTGCTTCCAAAGACAAATGGGCCACTAAGGAAGAAATGAAAGGAAGAAACTGGAATGTGGGGAGAGAAAACCACAAGAACAAAGGAGACAAAATCAAACAGAAGTTCACACTTTGACCCAACTGGATATTCAGAATGTACTACAATGACTTAGATGGCAAAAAAGATATAAGGAAGCTGACTAGCTTTTGTGTTTTCACAGCCTCATTTTCAATCAACCAGAGTTTTGTATTTTTGTAAGGAAAAGTGCTTGCAGGAATACAGGCAAGTGGGCAGGAAGAGAGGAGGAAGACGCACATTGTGTCTTATTTGGTTGTTCATCCTGGTTGCTTCCCTCAGCCCGGGTCCAGAACCAGGAACCTGGGGTGAAGGTAGACAGTGCCCAGTGGCCTTATCCGCTGGGCAACCAGGGTGGGCTATCTTTTTTATTTTTATCCTGCAGTTTTACTGTCTTCATTGAACACAGATGACCAGGATTCTTCTGCTTCTTTTAGATAATCTCAATATGCTCAATCACCTTGAGTTCAGATATTTCCTCGTCTGTCTCTTGACTGCATTTCATTAGTGCTCCTCTTCTGAACTTTATAAACAGTTCTCTAGTAATTTGCCCAATTTGTTGATTTCACCCAGCGTTTTTTTTCTACCGCATCATACTCTGCTTTTACTTCTCCCAGTTCTCTGTGAAAACAGACACCACCGTAGTATTTATTTCCAGAAATTTCTGATTATTTCCTGCAGTAGATTCTTCCACTTGTGGGGGTCGGCCTGGGCGCTGATCCTAGAGAGAGCTGGGGATTTGCCTGTGATCGAAACTTCCATGCTGAAACCGGCATCCAGAAGCCATACTCTAAACCTGCTCCTCTGTGGGCCTGGTACACGCTGGGCCACGTGTCCCCTATCGCAGTCATCCCAGGGACAGGTAGCACACTCTAGGGACGCCATATGACCCCAGCCCACTGCAGTGATGCAAGCGAGCCCATACTAAGGGTTTACCTGCCTCACCTGTTCTTACCATGGAACCACAATAAAGACTTGCTCCTGGTGTGCGCTGGAGGAGTAGCAGGTCAGCCACTGGTAGAGGAGCGCAGTACACAACAATCCCAAGGACCAGGTCTCCTGTCCCACATCCAGGGGTCAGGGGAACCAATGTGAACAACTAATTTAAAATAAATGTTCCCGGGTTTGCCGGGAAGAACAGGTCGTGGACTTGAGGCCACCACACGTGCTGAACAAGCACTGGGGATTCTGGATCAGACCCAACCCAGTGACGTTCATGTGAAGGATGGCTGTGCCTGGGAGCTCTGGCGACAGGAGGACGGACCAGGTGGTGGTGGGTTTGGTGTCACTGTGGAAGGGAGCTGAGCCGGTTACAGCCTCATGAATACAAGTTAGTGCAGAAATCCAAGTATGTGGGCCACTGAGGCTTAACACATCCATCGCGGTGACACTGGGGACAATGTGCCCTATCATGGGGTGGACTAAAAACAAGATTGTGACCCCAACACCAGCGTGACCATGGGGCGTGTGCCTGCAGCATCGCACTGTGAAGGAGCAGACGTCAAAGCCTGTCCGATACTGGCGACCCCGCAGAGGACTTGGTCCTGTGTCCTCACCCAACATGAGACTTGCTGACATCCGTTTCCATCGGGGGACCATCTCTCCCTACAGACAGACCTCCCTCTCCCCGGTGGAGGCGCGTGTTCTTGAGCGTGGCCACTGTCTCTGGTGGGCTTCTGCTCCCCTGACCCGGCCCTGTGCGGCCCCTGCAGCCGTGGCCGCACCACACAAAGCTGAACCACTCCGGGCACCCGGGAGACGGGCGCTCAGGCGGGCGGTGGATCGGGCGTGTCCAGGTGGATGCGGCGCGGCTCCCAACTCACCCCAATCCCCTCCCCGACTGACCGCTGGGACTGCAGTTGGGTGTCTGGACACCATGCTCCAGGTGGAACGGTTCTCTGGCTGCGCGCACACGGAGCCGGTTGTCTGTCCTTGACAGAAGGCTGTGTGCACCTTCCCTGGGCCCCACGCCCGCGGGCTGTCCCCACGCCCGCAGGGCTCTCCTGTTTGCTTGTCCTTAATCCTTCCCCCTGACGCGAGGGGGTGGGAAACTTTGCCGACCGCCGCCTTGGGCTCCCCTGTAGGTAATAACGTTCTGTCCTCCCCTCTGGCCTCTGAGGAGTTGGTTTGATTCCGTCAAGAACTCGGCTCAGAGTTCCTGCTTGGAGCCTTGACATCAAAAGCCAGTAGATTTTCGTGCAGCTCTGAGCAGCTCTTTAAGCACGTTTGCCTGTGAGCACCCATTTATTAGTCCACAACTGATGACGAAAACTCTGCACGAGGCACACGTTGAGCCACTTCAGCCGGAGAACGTTGAGAAACTACTAAAAATTTCGAGAGGACACATCGATACCAGACAAGGCAGACAGCTGAAAAGGCACAGGAGAGAGGAAGAACCATCTAGGACTGATCAGAAGGAAGGCGCCTGTCCTAGTAATCGATAATCTGAAACGAATGTGATTCAAGAAGATTCTGAAAAGGGTGGGAAAGGAGACAAGAGAGTGAGTTGGTGGCACTGAACCGATGGGGACGCCTGTGCAAATAACCAATATGCTGTAATTCATGTGAAATTGTAAGACAGTTCTTACAATCCAGAGGGCTGAGCATGGTTTTCCTCCCACTTGATACAAAGAGGGTCTCCCCAGTCAACGCAGTTTTCAGTACAAATGCAGACACACGCGAAGCAGGTTGGAGTGTAATAATATTTTTAATGGCTGTCTCCTTGGTTAATTACAATGACTTTCCTGATGTAATTACTATGTATTTAATTTCGTACCAATAACTCAGAATTTGGAATTGGAGGGTGTGTGCGGAAACCGGTATCCTGACACGTGGTGTGATGCACACCCTGATTCTAGGGCCCCAGACAGAATGTCAGATCCCTGGAGGGTCTGCCACACAGTCTAGGAACTGTGTAGGAACTGAGGTGAGTACTTATTAGAACGATATGTGTTGCATATAAAAACGATGCTACCCAGCACATCCTATTAGGTTGGTTGGATTGGTTCTGGGGAGTTCAACCCAAGGTAGCGAGCCTGCTGGCTCTGTCTTGGGGCAACTGGAGGAAGGATTAGGACAGGTCAGCACCCTGGAAGGCGAAGCTCTATACAGCGGGGACGTGGGGGTCCTGAAGGCAGGTGTGGAGGAGACACGGTCTGCCCTGGCTGGGATCTTGTCACCTTGTAAGTGGCGGGAGCCGGGCTCTAGGCCGCCGCGTGGCGCAGCCCAAGACCCAAGCCCGCATATCTCAGTTGGAGCTGCAGCCAGTCCAGACCATCGGCCAGAGCAGGCGACGACGTGTCTTCCCCAACCCAATCCCCAACCATGACCCAGGTCCCGGGACCACTCATTTGCCTGCCCAGGCTCGTGTTGGCCCCCTATATCATGCGTTTGAACTACTTTACGGCGGAGGCAGTTTCGGAGCTGGATTTTTACAGTGGAGGCAGTTTCGGGACTGGCGGCAGTGCCAGCCAAGCAATGCCAGGAACATGCACCGCAAGCTCGGAACTAACCAGCATTGGCCCAACTGAAATAACAGATGAAATTCTGTGCGACAGAGGCACGTGCGCGGGCTTGAGGTCTAGCAACCCCGCTTCCTGCTCCTGCCAGTCCGTCAATCGGTGGCCATCTGGATGCTCCAAACTTACCTCCCCGACTGGATGTCAGACATATGTTGTAAAAAGCAGACATAAGGAGAGTGCTCTGGGTCCTAGCGGTTTAAACCGGTCTCAGTGCGCAGGCATCCCAAGGTCCCCGGTTCAAGTCCCGGCCTGGGGCACAACCTGTGAGCAAGGACTAAGTGAAAGAAAGTGCTTCTTCCTCCTCCCTCCTCCTGCCTACCACCTTCAACCTACCTGCGCCTCCCCTTTCAAAAACGTGGCACTGGTCCTGCACACGCGCCCTGCAAAGGCAGGGTCCTAGGCCCAGGGCACAGGTGAGTGGGAAAAGCCCCGGCAGCAGCGTTTGGAGGCTGCACATGACCCGGGGGCTGCAAGCGCCGGGGCGCTCTGGGCGCTGAAATGTACGTGCTCATCGGGGTGGTGTCTACGTTCCGGGAGAGACATTTCTCAGTAGGAACCGACCTGTCCTCTATGCATGCGTGTCACTGTGTAAAGTTATCTTTGATTTTTTAAACGGTGGTGTGACCATCACCAAGGCCCGGCAACGAGCACCGGCGATGCCACTTGGTAAAAAAGTCACGGGCGTCGCACATCTGCTGTCAGCTCGTGCGCTCACACGCACACCGGGAAAGACCTGTGAGACGACAGCGTCCTGGTGGCTGTCGTGGAGGCTGGAGGCGCGCTGGGCACCGCGAAGTCGCGCAAGCAGAGCCAGAGGGGACCCAGGTCCGCGGTGGGCAGCCGGGGGGCGGAGCAGATCCGGGGGCGTGGCCGTTGTCAAGCTGACCGAGGGCGGGGCGTGCCCAGCCAGCGCCCCTCATCGTGATTGGCTACTTAGCCGCGTGCTGACAGCTTTTCAAGGACATTTAGCGAGATTGTCCTGACTGTGCTGGAGGCTTTTCCAAAGCGCTCCAGGGCAGTTCCGTGACCCGCAGCGATGTCCACCTGGCTTAGGATTCTGGGCTTCGGCCGAGGCCTTTCTTTGGGCCAAGTGGACGCAAGTGTGGCCCGCATCGCCGGCTACATCTCTTATTTCACGCGGGATGCGCTGAAGGCCCTCGAAGACTTAGAGGCGTCTCTCAAGTGCAGCAGAGAGAAGACTGAAGCCGCTCCAGCGTTGAGCAGAAAACAAGAGACTGAAGGTTCTCTGTAGCGACCTCGAGAAGAAGTGTGAAGCTTCCGAGGATCGGCTGAAGCAGCAAGCTGCCAGTTACCAACATCGACTGCAAGAGAAAGATCTCGAAATACAGCTACTTCACCAAAGGCAGAGAGGGCTGGAGGATCAGGTGCTGCAGCTGTCACAGTCGGCCAGGGGTGAGTCAGGAGCCTCCGGGGCAGGGCGCGGATTGTCATCCACCGTGCCCCCTTCTCTGCCTCCGGAAGGCGACCCTCCTGCTTTAGCTTGCCCCTGGGACAGCACGGACTTTGGTGAGCTAATTTGGGTGCAAAGAGAAATCAACATGTTCGCAAATGAAGTGCTAATACTGCTGGCTAAAGTGAACCATTGGCAGCGCTCTCATATTTCTATGGATGGAGTAGCCAACAAATTTGATCAAAACGAACTATATGTAATTCAAAATAGTATTAAAAAAAAACCCTTAAAAAGGGGTGATATAAGGAAATTGGTGTCCATCAACTGTAATATCTGCTTTGAATTCACCATCAGCAGAAACCACCTGATGAGACATTAGCATCAAGCAAAGTTACAGGACGAGGTAGAAAGGACTCAAGAAACAGCAACCTGTTACAACAATACAACTCCCAAAGTAGAGCCACTGAGTTCCACTTGATGATATGCAAAAAACGATTCAAGTTCTACAGTGCAAAACAGTGGAGCATACCAAGAAAATCCAAGAACTTGAGGCGAGCCTCAAATGCAGGGGTTAAACATCATCTGTCAGAAAAGAGACAGATATAATAAAGACTGAAAGGCAAATATTTGAGAAAGAGAAGGAAAGACTGGAAGAATGTGAAATGCAGCCTTATGTTATGGAGCAAATTGATACTGTAATGGAAAATGAAAGAATTCTGCCACCAGCCTCTCTGTGGAAGAAACTGTCAGGTTACAAGGTCTGCCAGCTGAGACTCCAAATGAAATGAGACTGACTAGCTTTGACCAGGATAACAGTCTCATTGAAGAAAACCTGAGATTGAAAGAAAAAAAATCCAAGCTTTATAAAAGAGAAATCATTTAGTCAACAAGAACAAAAAAAAAAAAGAACTTTAGCTATCACTTTTAAAATTGAACAATGTCTGTGACTTCATTCAAAGTCCAACTCCTAGAGACACGCATTTGAAATTAGAAAGTTCTTTAAGAGATGAGTGTGTAACCAAGAAAGAAGAGCCGCAGCACAGTACTCCGGTCCAGGGATCACTGAGAACTGAGTTCGACTGAATGATCAGGAACACACACACACACACACACACACAAACAGAAAGCAAATGACTTTGATGGAAGGTCACCTAGTAAATCAACAAAATGAAGGTGCTAGCATATTAGCAAACTGAAACAAGAAGTAGATGATGGAAAAAACAGAGTGTGTCAACTTGCAGAGGATAAAATGAACATCACTAAAGAATTCAACATGCAAAAAGAAAAGCTAATTCAAAGTGAATTGACTGTGAAGGATCTAAACTTAATCCAACAGAAATTTCAGCCTATGAAGATGTCAGCCTTCAAATAGAGGAATCCATTGTGGAAAACAACAAAGATTCCTAGAGATAAACGGCATCATAGAAAACTTGCAGGCAGAAAAGAGACAGCTGAAATCAGATTGTGACCAAGTGGAACAGAGGATGCTAGGAGAGATCAATACATTTGGAAGGATGAGACCTCTCAGGGAAATATCAGCAGGAGAGCAAAGGAGCAGGAGACAAAAGACAAAAGAAAGGAGGAGAGAGACCAGGAAATAATCCATCTGAAAAGAGTGATCTATAAGATCCAGTCTTCCCGCAAGTGAATGGAAGACGGTTGTGACCTTTCTAATGAAAGATTTTTTTAAATGAAAATAAGTGATAAAACTCATTTTGAAAGGAGGCTGTGAAGCCACCAAAGCGAATGCGCTTCCTCTGGTCTTTCTGCATCTAAGTCATTTTAGTGTATCTGAGTGTCCATTGGGGTCAAAGTGTGAACTCCTGTTTTGATTGTCTTCTCTGCTCCTGGGGTCCCCTCCTCCCATATTCGTGTTTCTGTCTTTCATTGCTTCCCGTGTGGTCTGTCTGTCACTGGATGCACTTGGGGGTGGCAGTGTCTGTGACCCTGGTCACACTGACCGGTCTTTCCTCCAGAAAGGTGGAAGGATGCAGACTGTCGTGTGGGGATGCACAGGTCGCTGCGCCCAGAGCTGCTGTGAGTGTTCTCCCATGACAGCAAGGATGGGGATTTCTGTGCTCACATGTCTAGCCTGCTGGGTGGTGAGGTGGGTGTGCTGTGGGGGGCTGTGCCTACACCCCAGAAGCGTGTGGATCACACATCTGCTGCAGCCGTCCCCTCCGTGTGTGAGCTGCTTCTTCGCCTCCTCACGCTCTACACTTCCCCTCAGGAGAGACTGATTGTGAGTCGTATTTCGTCCCAGTTTCTGTTTGTCCCCATCAAATCACGGTGACGCAGGCTCTCTGGTTGTCCCAGGGCAAGAGCAGTTGTTGGGTGGGAGATCCTGTCACCTGTCCTTCTGCTTCCTTCCAGAGAATGCTTTCTGAATGTCATTTTCTATCGGCCTCCAGTTCTTGGGTCTGAGAGTTGTCCTTTGTCCTGCTTGCAGGCAGGCAGGCCGGCAGCTGGCAGGAAGGAAGAGAGAAGAGCTAGAAGTATTTTATTTAGCTAGTTCATTTTAGTTGTGTTGCCCCCCACCCCCCACCTCTGCTGCCACCTTCCCTGGCCATGAAGCAGGTCTTTGGGTGGGTCATATGTGGACCGCGATGATGCTACTGGCTTAACTCAGGAGCCACCAGGGCTAGTATTTCAAACATCTCTTCTTTTGTGAAATCATTTGATTGGGGAAATATTGTTACACAAAACTGTGAGTGCAGGTTTGCTCTTCATGCATTATGAGCTCCCACATGGCCACCATAAAATTCTAATAATCATCCACCACTGTCTGATGGACCCACTGCCCTTTTGGGAGCCAGTCTGAAATCTCTCTGGGCTGGTGCCACCTTCCTTTCCACAAACAACTGGAGATATTGTGCCCAGTTCAGCACTGGGGGTGTAGTTTCCCAAACAGTATCCCAAGCAACCAGGGATGGTTCTCAGGGAGACACAGTGACCACAGAGCACTGGCCTCCACCAGTGAGTGTTGATCATGGACCCAGTAGTGAGGAAGAGGTGTTGCTGCCCCCAGGGTGGAGACACCACCTGTCACAGACAGGTCACTCCCGAAGGCAGTTCTCTGTGGTAAAGTGTCCATTCACAATAATTCCTGCCTGCTTGGCAAGAATTAAGACATTAGAGAAGAGATGGCAACACCTCAGAACACAAAGCATAAGCTGACCAGTAATTGGCTGTTCATGCCTGTTACGTAGCTAAGGAGCAGTTAGTTAAAGGTGACCAAGTGTCCTTAGTTGAGGGTGAGCCATCCTGTTTGTGATGTCAATTGTTTTTCTCGACATTTCTTCATTCCATAGGTGATTTTGTCCTTTTTTTTTTTTTTTTTTTGCTCTGTGTGATATCTAATGTTCTTAATATTTGTGTACATGTATTCTTGTTTTTATCAACTGACAAAAATGAATGGAATATAAAAACTCACTTTAAAAATTCACTGAAGTATTTCATAATGAATTTAGTAACAATATATGTAATGAACATCTTACTCATGCATCATGGAACAAACACGTGTGAATACACTCTGACATGAGAGGTATTGAAGTGTCTATATATTCTCCCACACCCCACGTTTCCTTCTCTGCCCAGTGCGCACACCCTGTTTCTGGACTTCACACGGCCTGCCCCTTAAATCCCGAGTCACAGGGGTACGCCCATTCCTTCTCTTATAGTGTCCTACTCTCCCCATCCCTAATGATCACAAACACGTGACTCCTTTTTTCTTTCCCCTCATTTGTTCTCTGTACAGTATGTTACTATATATGGAGGTTTCTCTAAACAACATCCAAATTTCTCGGTTTGAACTTTACAGAAATGTTGATTTTCTTTCACTGTTACGTTTCTGAAATGCCGTCACTGATGCTTGTCACCAGGAGCGCTACTCCCTTGTCTTGCTCCCCCACCCCCGCCCCGTCATCTTTCACTGTAAAACCCCCACGCGTTCCTTCCATCGCACCATTTCACAGCGATTACGTGTGACAGTCCAGGCGAGAGCAGGTGCGCAAGAATATCTGCTCAGTTGGTGGAAAGACCCAAACCCACTGTGTGTAACACTGCCACGTGATTCCTACACTGGATTCGCTGCCCTCACCCCGGAGGCTCCAGCTGACTCTTCGCCCTGAGTTCATCACAGTTCTAGGACATCCAGATCCGCAAAAGAAACCCCGGGGCTGCCACACTCACCTAGAACTACCGTTCCCAGAAAGCTCTGCGGTTAGCTTTCACCTCCATTTTTTTAATCTCCTCTGGGCGGACTTTCAGGTGATGTGGGCGTGGCCAAGAGCGTCCTCCAATGAGCGCCTCCACGGGCTCAGCGGGCGGAGCCATTGCCCAATGACCATCTTCTCAGAGAGCCAATAAGCGCGGCTTCCGTGGGCCGCGGCGTCGGTGAGCGGAATGAAGCCCCGCCCCTTTGTCCGCGTCCGTGGAACCTCCATGCCTACGGCCACTGCCTTGAGGGGGACCCCTTGCTCCTCCACGTCTTCGTGGAGGTCGCGGGGGGTCGAGCCCGTTCTCCGGAATCCGTTGTCTGCTCGAGGCCCCCAGTCCTCTCGCGGGACCCTCGCTCCCACGCGGGAGTGCACAGCGCGGGACCCATTCATGCGGTTCCCCCGTGTCCAGTCTCGTCGGGGCCGGCCACGGGTCGCCGGGATGCCGGTGCTGACCGGGAGCGGTGGCGGTGGCTGGGCTGTCTGGAGCCAAAAGCTTGCTGGAAAGACAGACGTGAAGCTGTAATAGTTCCGATGGTTATGAGATGCCAGGGCTCTTCCAGGTCTCATTCCGTTGACGGTTATAATCCCCATCGCGCACCTGAAACTCGGGCCTATTTACGGGGAACGTGTACGTGACGGCGACATGATATTTGTGTTCAGAGCCAGTACTTTCCAGAGCTGCTGCAGGTGTGCTCGTGTTAGCGCTGCTGTGCGCATGCGCGTGCGTGGTCCGCTCAGGTATATGTCACCCCGGTAAGTGTGAGGCTGAATGCACTGCATGCTTTCGTTCCTTCATTCTTCCCCCAAATCAGCGAGAACTAACTTTGTGCCAAGGAGGCTTAGTGGCGGTCCCTGGTGACCTCTCTGAACTGAAATGATTGCAGCCAACTCTACTTCTCCGACTTTCAGTTACTGATCACATCACTAGCACTGTTGAATTAGAAATGTTTTCTCTAGAATCAAAACAGTATAAAATTAATACACAACCAGTATCGCCCGTCGTGTAGGTGTTTGGCACCATTTCAGTGCTGTAGGGTGATAGAGACACCAGAACTGCAGTTTGGTTTGTTAGCCGAGGCTGAAGATTAACATGTCCTTTAAGTTTTGCAGTGTATAAAAATCATACCGTTCTTATACGTCCTGAGTGAAGATAGCACTGCAAAGTAAGTCGGTTACATGTTATCTATAAATACATATTTAATGCACATTGCAGAAGTATAGCGTTTTTTAAGCTAGAAAAGACATTATTTCCACATTTAGTTGTCAGAATACAATTGCACACAATGGTTCATGAAAAAAAAGTATTTAATAGTCAAGGAATTTTGGGAAATTATACGTTTCCTCATCTTAAAAACTCAAAATTTAAATAATCATATGAATGGCTGAAGAAATTTTATGGTGGAAACCTCTATGACGTTGCTTCATCCAGAGTTTGTGAAAATTAGATGAACATGGAGTCCTATTTTTGTATTTTTCATAATAAGCTGTTAACATATTGCAGACTACCTTGCTCTCCATCATTGCCCTCATTTTTAGACAGTGTAAGCACAGAAATAAACTGATTGAAGGACATATGCCTTTATTTTCCTAGAGATACCTATGGATAGGTAAGCTACAGAGCATTTTTTTTAATCATCTGCAATGATTTCTTCCTTTTGAAAGTTTGATTTGAACCTTTACTCATCATCAGCAAAATCAATCTGGACTTGCCTTGGTGTCTGCAGCTAGACCCTTGGTGAAATATACCTTACACTCCAATTTTCCATGACTCTCAAATTGGTTTCATTAATTCAAGTAACTCAACATCTGATGTAAATTAAATTCTCTGAGAGGGTAAGTTAGTTATTGGTGACCTAGCTATGAAAATATTACTGTAAACGCCCTGTCAGTGTTTAGTAGGGTTTCCCCTCCCTTGCAAAGTCTTCCTTGAAAAAACAAGTTTTGGCATATTGACTGCTATTCGCTAGATAATCTGAAGTGCCATCAAGTTATCAGAAAGAGAATATGTTTAAGTAGTGTATTAGGATTAGGTTTTTATTTATTAATAATGTTTGCTTTTAATGTTTGCTGGTACCACTTTTGGTAATTTGCCTACTTAAAAAAAGGAAATTCACTCTAAAATAGGTCAGAGAGATGGAAAGAGAAGTAGAATGCCTCTCCTTGACCTTTGGACAGCTTTTATAATTTCAGCTCCACTGTTTCAGATTCCAACACCATCTATGTCTACAGACGCCTCGACACAGTGGGGCAAGTTTGGGTTTGGAATGGAAAAGAAACTGAGACAGTGGTTCCCAGCCCAAACTGCACACCAGCATGGCTTGTGGAAGTTTAAAAACAAAAACAGGTGCGTCCCGATGGAGTGGTGGTTAGATAAGTGGTATCCCAAGGAGTGTAGGCCATATTCCCTTGGTTTCAAGTGGCACTGGGGAAACAACCAGTGTGAGGAATTACATAATCATAAATAAAGATGCTTCCTCTTCTCTCTTCTTGCCTGCAACTTTTCTTAGGAAGGAAGGAGGGGAGGGAGGAAGGGAGGAAGGAAGGAAGGAAGGAAGGAAGGAAGGAAGGAAGGAAGGAAGGAAGGAAGGAAGAGATGTCCAGAGCCCACTCTACAGCCACTAAATTAGAATCTTCTGGGCTGGTCCTGGGTTATAAAGACTAGGCATGTTCAACAACTAGAGGTATTTTTCAGAGGTTTTTTCCTAATATATTTTTTCCTAATCTGGAAAAATAAAAAAAAACAATCCTCTCAAGGATATTGTGAGAATATACTGATCTTTTCAGATATTTTACAGGACACATTGTCTTTCAAATTCTGTGTTATTTTAACTTCATTATAACACTAAATCCTTATATTTTGTCAAAAATTCATGTTCCTAAATAGGAATTCCTTGCATAAATTGTGGGAAAATTACTCATTCTGCCATAGTCTCCTCAGCTTTATAATGGATGTTAACAATGATTCTGTACCTTTTGGATGTGAGGATTAAATAAGATAATGCAAAGCCATTAGCAAAGATCTGACAAAAAATGAAGGCTTCAGTAAGTCCTCATTACTAGGTCTTTTTTCCCTGCGGTGTGAGGATTACTTGGTTGAGGTTACTGATTATATAGTAGATGTGGGTCAGGCAGGGTCCTATTGCCATCATTTACAGCCACAAGATTTCCTGTTCCTCAGTAGTATTTGTAATATTCAGCCTAGATCAGGATTTGGTTACTCCTGGAAGTAAACTTTACCATCATCTTCAATTTGAAAGGGGAAAAAAAAAAAGACCAAACAAAAGACAAAGTCAATTTTAAATTATATCGAATAATTTTATGTCTGAATATCTGAAAGTAAAATAAAAAAGGCAAAAAATAACGGAATAAAGGAGCTACTCAGTGCATCCTATTATGATTTTATCATATTTGCACTAACTCGGTAACTCAATCTGTGCAACTTGACATTTTACAACACAGTAACGTATTGTTTGTCTTTTGTTTCTCACAATTTGAAGGGTTTTTTTTCTTAAGTTATAGATAGCTTCCTAAATTTATTGGTTTACTTTTTTTTGGCTTCTATTATGAATAAACATGAACATTTCTCTGACTTGTTTACAAACACAGTGTTGCTTATATAGTGTAAAGATACAGCTGTGCAGACAAGGGCCAATATAATGTTAAATTAAGAGCATGGGTTCCAGAGTCAGACTTATTAGATTCAAATGCATTCTGTTCTTACAATGTAATTTAGGTAAGATACTGAGTATTTTTGAAAATGTATTCAGTTTTATCTTCTATGAAATGGAAATTAACAGCCCAACCACAGAAGAACTGCTGTGAGGCTGAATGAGAAATATATATAAAGACCTTACAGCAGTGCCTGGCACAGGGTGTTAGATTAATGTTAATTGAGATCTTTTCCATTTCAATTAATTTCTAGACTCTCCTTGATTAATATCGTCCAGTTAATTCTCTTGGGTCTTCTGGTTTGTACTAATACCTGCTAGTAGTAATTTGTTCCCTGTATCCAGTGGTTATAATAAATCCATACCTATTTTGTACTCAATGTTTGTTTTTAAAATCAGTCTTTATCTTTTAGACATATATTTACAGAAGAAGCAATACATAGGATTCGCTTCAAATCAATCCATCCCTGGGGAGATGAGGAGAGTGGGAAGCATATGTGGGGGGCATAGATGAAACAATGAGTTGAAAATTTTTTAAGTTGGATGATAGGTGATGGGGGGGGTCATTAAATAAGTGTCTGTCTACTTTTGTGTTTAAATTATATAGTAAAACGTTAAAATACAATAAGACATCTGTTGCAATTAGAAGATCAATATATTCAACACTCAAACACTAAAGGTATGCTAGTTAAAAAGCGAACATAAACAAGAATACCACTTTTACTAATATTGTTATGAAAATGGTAGCCAATGAGTGCAACATGAAAAGGAATGTCTGATTTAAAATCCTGGTAATGAAGAAATGAAATCTTTATCTGTAGATGACTGTCTCACTAGAGAAGCCAAGAGACTAACCAAATACATATTTATTTTAATATCAATCACAGTAACTTATTATAGGAAATGTTGGGGGCGATAGAGATTATATTTCAAACGGCAATAATTTTTGTTGTTAAAGGTCAGGAATGCTCTAGTTTGACAGCATTTCAAAGAAGCTTAAAAATTGCATATATTCATTCATTCGCAGGGCTCCAATTTTCACCTTTCTCCTCAGTAAACATGTCAGTTCCCTTACAGGGTGATTATGCTGGTTAATGAAATATTAAATTGTTTAACACAGAGTCAGGAATGTTTACTTATTCAAAACAAAACATTACTGAATATCAGTTATGAGCCTGGTACCTGAAGTACTGAGGACAAGGCAATGATCAAGAACAGATACAAATCTTTTCTCTTAAGGAATTGACAGTCTAGTGGTGAAGACAACAGGTTAAATACCTAAAATAAATTGTGCATTAGTGAACAATTTTCTAGAGAAAATAATGAAGTATGCGAGGAGTAAGGGGTTGTTGGCAAGTTCACAAGGGTTGACGGGGAAATGCCTCAGAGAAGGTGACAACTTCTAAAGGCCAAGTGGAAAACGCAAAAGAGCCTGCAGGCAGCATCGACAGCACATGCAAAGGTCCTGAGATCCTGAAAATGTTCGGATTGTTGGAGGTGAAAAGGCCAGCCTACATCTGAGCCAGGAAAAAGGTCAGGCGATGGAGGCAGAGTGGAGGGGTGGGGTAAACAGATTCTTGAGGTATATAATCCAAGAACTGAACCTGACAGCCAATAAAAGGATCCTTACTATTTCACTGTTAACTACAAAACATCAGATTTTGAGGGACTAATTAGGCGTTCCCGAGACTGTGCAGGCCCAGCGTCCGAACAGGAGGTGTCCACAGGGGTCCCGGACGTTTGCACCAGGAACCGCTTTCAGAGTCACTCTGGGAGGCCAAGCAGATACCAGAGCCAGCGTTGCTAACTCCGCCACTCTACTCCACGGGTACCTGGGCTCGGCCACTGGCCCCAAGCCCAGCGCCTCCTTCTACACGCCCCTTCCGGTCTAGCGGCGCAGGAGTCCCGCCCATCGCCGCTGGTGCCGCGGAGGCTTCTGGGGGTTGTAGTTCCGGCTCGGACACAAACGCATTTCCGGGTTCAGCCAGAAGCGCAGCCATAGTCCTCCGCGGACGTCTACTGCCGCTGTTTACCTCGGCGCTTAACTCGGGTGGGTTCGTGCATGCCGACCAAAGAAGGAAGTCGAACTAGCTTAACCAGGGTTTGTCGTGTGCAGAACCGTAGAAGAGAGTTACTTAATCGAGCTCGTCCTGCCGCAGAACCGTGCTGGGACTAACGCAGAAACGGGCCTGACTCGTGCCGCGAGCGGGTGGACGCCCAGGTTAGTGAGGGGCGGGGCAGCACCGAGTGTGCCGCGCACACGCATGCGCACGGTCTAGGCGGGAAGCTGATTTTGGAAGCGTGGGTGGGCGCTTTGGGACCTGCGTGGGCGGTACTTCATCGAGCTGGCGCTGAAATTGGCGGCGATACTGCAGTGCAGCCAAGTCTGGGACGGCTCTGCGCGTGCGCGTGGGTGCCCTGTCGGGTGTTGCGTAGGAAACGCGGTGGGTTCCTAGGTTGGAGGAAGACTTGGCATCTGCACGGGTGTGGGGGAGATCATACGAGCCCCGCATCCCCCTCAGCATCATCCAAGACTGGGTCTTATCAGTGGAGGACCCAGGGACGACTGGGTGGATGAAATACTCAATTGCAGATTCCAGTTCCTTGAGGAACAGGGCTGATACCACTATTCCTATGCTCCTGATCAGGAATACGAGGCGTAGGATTAGAAAGCACGAGGTAGGAGTTGAGATTCTGGGCAGTTGGCTCTAGGACCCTGGGACAGTCACTCTTCTTGCAGGGCTGGGGGCCCCTGGGTAGTGGAGAAGCCAGGTTGGATTCGCAGATTCTTGTTCTAGGGAAAGCGGTGCTACTCAGCGAACACTTGATCTGAATCATTAATGGACTGCAGACCCCCTAGTCAGATTCCTCCCTGCACTTGCTGGGGCGTTTAAATGGAAAGCAGGACTTGGACTGGTGGTTCTAGGACATGTGTAGAATAATGCAGAGCATAGGGTTTGGGTTTGGTGAGGATGCTGGGTTGGTGGAGAATCTGAGCCCAGAAAGGACGAATTTGCGCTAGCTGCAATGAAGTTAGCAACTGTGCGGGGGTGGGTGGGGTACAGGGATGCCTGCATGATTGCAAAGTAGGTATTTCCTGGGCTCTTTGCTCACGGGTTACTCTGGTTCCAGGCATGAGGATGCTCAAGAAGATAGAAGGGACAGACTCTGGGTTGCAGATTTGGGCTGGGAAGGACGATCTGTACTCTGACACCCAGATGCTCACATTTGGATCTGAGGACGTGGAAGGGGCCTGTTCCCTTGGGGGCTGCCTTGTCCTGAACTTGAGAACCCCCAAATGGGTGTATCCCAGTCCTGGGGCTGAGTCTGGAAAACTGTTTTCCAGCCACTGTATGGGGGTTCTGCTGTTCTGGTGGCAAGCAGGCAGTGGGACAAGTGAGCTCAGCACCTTTACAGGCCTGGGGGTGCCTGTGGCGTCCGGGCAGCTTGAGGCACAGAATGGAGATGCAGTTTGCCACGTCAGGAGCAGAGACGGTTCAAGGCTGGTAAAGGGCCACGTCCTGGATGCAGGTTCTGGACCTGAGCTTGTCGTGTGTGTGTGTGTGTGTGTGTGTGTGTACGCGCGTGCCAGCAGGAGGTGGGACCTCTATGAGTGGCTGCTGGAGGAGAGGCTGTTTGGAGCGGCAGGTTCTGGTCTCAGGAGGGCAGGGGCTGCTCCAGATTGCACCCTGCACACGCACAAACGTGGGCCGGATGGAGAGACATGGGCAGTCCTAGGACGCTGGTACTGTCTGAGGATGCCCAGGTGGGTGGAGGAAGCGGCTGCAGATTCTGGCTGCAGAAGAGTTAGGGCTGTGCCGGATGCACTCTGCGCACACGCACAGGTGTTTGAGTGAGAAACAGGCTGGGAGTGGGTTTGGGGCAGAGGGTGCTGGGGTCTTTGTGCAGATGGTGCCTTAACCACAGCCTGATGATGCCCTGGTGGAAAGAGGATCTCCTTGAGCTGCAGATGCCTAGGAAGATGTTTGGGCAAGAATTCAGGCAGGGGCCGGTGGGAGTTGGTGGAGAAAAGTAGGTTTAGGTTCAGGTTTAGAGTTCAGCTGCTCTGTGAGCCCAGCCCTCACTCTCCTGTTAGGGTAAGAATATAGTGGCAGTGAGGGGTGGGTGAGAGGGAGAGGTGGGGTTGAGGCAAGGTGGTATGTATAGGTTGGAATTTGCCAGGAGCTGTTCTAGAAACATCCAGTTGGTTCAAAGACAACTGAGAAAGTGCACACTGTTGGCCTGGGAGGGGCTGCCTGTGACCGGCAGGTGCTGGTATTTGTCAGGAGGCCCCCAGTCCTGCCTCTGTTGACAAAGGACAATCAGTCTAGTGGAGGCACCAGGCCTGCAGAGGGTTTGGAACTGGCAGCTGGCCTGGTGCTCTTCTGATAGGGGCCAGCGGACCCCAGAATAGTGCAAGGACCAAGTCCTGGGTGCAGCTGAGATGTTTTTATGTGTGGATAATTGAGCAGTAAGTGGGAGGTGACTTGTCGTTGGTTGTTGGAAGAGCCGATGAAAAGGAGTTCAGTCTTAATCACTAGGTCTGTTCCTGGGAGGGATGGGTATTCAGGCGCAGTCAGGGAGTGTGAATCCCAGGGCCCTGTGCTCATCCTAGAAGAGGTCCTGGTTTGGGCTGCAGATTAGGCTGAGAGGAAAGGAGTGCACAGTCGGGGGTCCTTGATGTGCTGGGTGTGAGTAGGGATCCCAGGACGCAGTGAAGTAACTGGGTAGTGGGTGAAAGGCTGCGTGGGCATGAGGTGGGCTTAGACTCCGGTCCATAGGCTCAGCCGTAGAGGAGCCCCAGTGGAGCTGCACAGGTGTGATTTGGGAGACAGACCAAGGGGCTCTGGGTGATCACCGAGAACTGAGTTCTCGAAGCATATCGCCACGGGCAGTGCCTCCTCGTGGCAGAGACTAAAAGGGTGGACCAGCAGGAGCCTCTGCTCAGGGTTTCTCCTCTTGCACCCAGGACCACAGACCCAGCCGCGCCTGGAGGAGAGCATGGAAGAGCGAGATGAGAAGCCCCCGGAGCCCCGGGCGGCCTGTGTGCAGGTAAGTGGAGCTTCCTGGGACACTCAGAGCTCACCGCGACCAGGCCCCGCAGCCCGGCGCTCTGGACTCAGGAAGCTGTCTGGATTTGGAGTCCCTCCCGACCAGATGCTTCTAACCCTTCCATGCGCAGTCTGTGGTGCCAGTCTCCCTGCGCTTCCTCATCCCGTAAACCAGATCATTCTTTCAGGAAGGAATTTGACAGGCTGTATAAAAAGCCCTGAAAATGCTCGTTCCCCTTCGGCAAGTAACTCCCAGCCTTGTCTCGGGATGACCAGCTGGAAATACCTTCAGCGTGCACTGCAGGAGGAGAGTTACCTGAACCCCGGGGGCCCGAGGTGGAGTTCTGTGCTGTTGGTAGGATAGTGCCTGCCTGCGCACGTCACAAGATGTTTATGATCTCTGCGAAGAGCATCTAGAAGTGATCACCCTGTTTGTGCGAGTATAGAAAGTATTTTAGAAGACTGTAAACACACCAGCTGGTTCACGAAGATGCTCTGTAAGTTACATTCCAAGCGATTTTATGTTCTCCTGTACTTAATTATAGGTTCGCGCTTTGGTACAGTGAATTTTCAGTTTCAGAAACGAACACACACGTGTATATTCCCCATCTCTGTCCGCTGTGAGGGCTGTGCCCTTCTGTGCCAGCCTGCACCCCCCCGTGCAGCCATTTGACTGCTGCATAAGCCACGGCCTTCAGGAGCCTACTCTTAATGACGGTTTGGAGTTGTGGAGTTTGCTGTTTCAAACAGTGTGGCTCTGTTTTTGTGTAGGTTTCCTTGCATGTGCACATGCACAGCAGTTTGAGAGGGAGTTATGCAAGTAGAGCTTCATATACACTTATATTCATAGCTTTATCAAATTGCAGATGAAACCTGATGTGATCATTGAATGATCTTTTAACCTTTAAGCTAGTTACTGAGTGTTTCCTGGGAATCTTTTGCTCATTTTGCCATTTCTTCTATGTTATACGACTGAATTAGTCATCTGTTCATTATAATTTATACTTTCATCAGCTGTTGACTGGTTGCCTAGCCTGTGTGAGGCACTGGGGAGAAGATAGCTTAGTTCTCACAGGCAGCACTGAGCTGCTCATCTAGTCCACGGTACAGAAGAAAAGCGGAAGCAGCCTCCTCCTCGTATTAGTTGTCTGTGCTTGACTGCCTCCAAATTTAGTAGTTAAAACTACCACCATTTTTCATCTCACAGGGCCAGAAATCAGGGTGTAGCTTAGCTGGATGCTCTGGCACTCAGGGTCTCTGACACTGCAGTAGGGTGTCATCTGGGGCTGCGGCCTGTGCAGGAGGACATACCTGCAGGCTGACTCGCGCGGCTGTTAGCAGTCGGCCTCATATCACATAAACCTATTCCCAGGGCTGTTCACAGCACAGCAGCTGGTTTCTCCCAGAGCAAGCGCTCTAAGAAAGAGAGTGGATACGTCATTGCACACAACTAAGATGGCAGCCACAGTGTGTTATCGTCTGATCTCCGAAGCAACACCCCAGCACTTCCTGTAGCTGCTGGTCACTCACCCAGCCGGGTACCATGTGGGCAAGGACTATGCCAGCTGAATACCAGAAGGCAAGTGGGATTCACTGGGGACCATGTAGGAGGCTGACTGCCAGGCTTCTCTAATCTGAATGTTTTCTCATTAAATTATTAGCAAAGGGTGAGCAGGAACCTTAGCCCCAATGGGTAGTAATTAGAATCCTACCCGGGAGTGAAGTCAGAGGAGCCCCCTTATCTTTGCATGAAGGACTTGAGTTCAGTGATGCATGCTCAGGAAGAGCTGGGGCATCACTTGAGAGATTTCTGTGACAGACACACCTGGAAATGGCTGGGCCTGGGAAGGCCTCAAGGACTGCCTTCAGGGGTTGAGGTAAAAAATCCTGCCAAGGGAGTGGTAGGGCCTCACCTGGGCCCTGTCGGTCTCAACATTCAGAGCCAGGCAGTTGTGGATAAGCTGGCCACCCTGTCGTGGAGGTGTGTCCCATGTATCTGATAGAAGTGAGGATTATTTATGAATGATGGTGTGGGATGGGGAGAGAATTTTCTTGTGCACGAGAGCTGGTGAGACCTTCTAATTAGGAGGAGCGTGGAGAAAATCAGGAAGAAGAACCTTCTAGTTCTCTAGTTTGGGTGTGTGTTATTTTTTGCCCTCTCAAACTAGTAATTAGGGAAAGTCAAGGCCTGTGTATGGTCCCTGTGTATCACCTCTCCTGAGCCTGGGTCTGCCTTAGTTCCCAAGCAATGAGAAGTCAAGGAGGGTCGTTTCCTCCTATGATAACAGCAAGTTAATATTCTAGACTTCACAGAGAACTGTTTCAGCTGACACCCCCTCCCCAAAGGCAAAGCTTTGAGAATTGAGTTTCGTAATAATTGTGTAATTTGACTAGAAACTTCTATTGCGTCTAACAACCTTCTCATTGGGAAGGGTATATTTGCTCATCTCTGTCTACGTGTGCGCAAACAGTTCTAACTCTGACTGGAGCATGGGCTCACTGTGAAGTGGAAAGTCTCTCTGTGACAGTTCTGCTCATCTCTGTTCCTCTGCTCTGGGCCACGTGTGATCCCACCTATGTCACAGAGGGAGCATTGTCTTCTGCTCATGACTGTTCTCTCTGTGGAGGTCAGCAGCTTAATTCCTGTTTTCCTCCTGTAAAATAGGCCAAGAAAAAGGGAAATGGTCCATCATCACTTAGAAAGGTGATCATTGAACAGAAGAGATCATTTAAACTGTTCCAGAAGGACATTAGGCTGAGGATATAAACCAGATACAGAAAGACAAATGCCGTGTGATCTTGTGTATATGTGGAATCTAAAAATGTTGAACTTAAAAGAATGAATAGAATGATGATTGCCAGGGTCTTGGAGGTGGAAGAAATGGGAGATCTTAGGGTACAGAGTGTACAAAGGCTCAGTTATGTGGGATGAGTAAGTTCTGGACAGCTAATACACAGCCTGGTGTCTTAAGTTAACAGTACTGTATTTACCTGAAATTTGCCAAAAGAGTTCATGTTAAGTGTTCTTATCAGACACACAAAAACCTTAGCTATGTGAGGGGTGAATGTGCTAATAAACGTGAGTGTCGTACTTATTTCACAGTATAGATGAATTTCAAACCTCACATTAGGTACCTCAAATAAATACAGTTTTTATTGTCAAGTATATCTTAATCAAACTATGGAATGAATTGCTGGTTAGTGAAAAAAGCGCAACTAATGCTTTAAAGCACATAGAAGTGGGGGTAAAGGCTTTTAATTCCAAGCCCTGAACATATCTCTAGTCCTTTCAAATTCAGATAACTCACATTGTGCTCCTGTTCTTTAGTAAGGAGAATAAAAGGTGAAAAATAGACAATTTGTCTTGGTGTCGAATTCATGAGCCCAGAGATAGGGAAGGAGAAGTAATATGAGGAGAATAATGTGGTACAACAAAGATTCAATAAAAGCAGTAAACCCTAAGGGAAGAAGAGAAGAGGCTTTGCAAGAGAAGAGGCTTTGCTATCTGGGAATACTTCCTGGAAGAGGTGGCATTTGATCTGGAGCTTGAATGCTGAGTCAGACCTTGTTCAGTGGGGCAAGGTCCTATTGAGGTTTTGACAATATTTCTTGATTTATTTTAACTGTTTCTAATAAAAATAAAAATATATATGGATTTTTTTATTCAACAAGTAGATGCAAGGATAGTTAGATATGTTGACACACACACACACAAACACACACCCACCCCCATCTCCCAGGTTGTTTTCATTTATTAAAGGATGAGTTTACTTCTGCCCTTTAAATTCAGCTAATTCAAGTTATCTACTCCCTGTTAGATTTCAACATCCGCCACTTTTGTGGCAAGAGGAGACACGTTTGGCCTTGTCATGCATTAGGATTGTGATTTCTCTTTGCAGCCAACTTCCATCATGTGCTTGAGTCCATTCACAATTAGGCTTCAAAACTTTTGGCTCCCTTGGACCGTCAGTAGTTGTGTCATCTTTTGACATTGTGAATCTGGTGGTTTTGTTTTTGTTCTTTGGCATTCGGCACTGTTTTGTGATGCCCACGCAGCAGCAGCGTTAAGGCGATGTAACTGTCCTGGTGTTTGTGTTTGGAAGTATCGCAGAGACGTCACCTTTAGGCTTTCGCTTTGGGCCTTTCTGGTATTTTGGTAGCTCCAGCTCTTTGAACACTCGGTGTTACCCTCACTACCTGCCCGGGAACCAGTGGTGTTTCTAGACTTGAAGACATACTGTTCTGACCTGAAAACACGTTAATGCTAGTCTTTTTTTAATCACCATTACCTATGCAATAGTGACGTTTTTCCCTAGGTTGATAATGCACACCTATAAAAAGTATAGTTGTTTTCTTTTAATTAATAATTCAGAGACTGAATCACTGAGTGATAATCAATCATCCTCAGTACTTGCTCTTCAGTGTTTGAAGATTTATGAAGGAGCAAAGTAAATTTGAATGAACTGTCATTTGACAGGTTGAGCTATTGGACTCTGTAGAAAAAGCTTCTGGAAGCTACAAAGGAGTTATCTTGTTTCAAAGTGATTTTTCACATGGGAAATATTTTTTGCTGGTTTTAGAATATCCTTAATATTCAAAATAGTATTTTAAAAATTGAGTACATGTGCCTCCTTGTGGCTCAGGCAGCTAAGGTGCAGGCCATGTAAATAAACCCAAGGACTCAGGATTAAGACTGGTGCCTCTGTGTGTGTGTGTGTGTGTGTGTGTCAGTGAATACAGTATTAAAATACAGTTGTGAACGTGTTCCTCAATTCTACCCATCCAAAAATAACTTTCAATCATTTTGAAACTGTCCTTTGAGGATTTTCTTTGCATGTTTATATTCTATAAAAATGTGCTCATATTCTGTAGACTGTTCTTAAACCTTTCATTCAACACTATGTTAGAAACATCGTTTTGTAATTTATATGCATCAGTCTATATAAGTGTATCTGTTCTTCTCTTGAGTGCTAAATAACATTCATTTATCTGGATGAAGCATAATTTATTTGGGCAGGCACTTACTGAAAGATACTTAATCCGCTTTCCCATTTCTGATCTGATAATAGAGCCCTTTCATAAGAGTTCATATATACTCATTGAAGTGTACTTTCTATGATTTCGTAAGGACATACTTGTAAATAGACTTGCTGGATATTGCATGACATTTTAAAAAATTATCACCATCAAAATGCAAAAATAAAAGCAAGGAGTATAAAGTCTGTACCTCAGTTACTAATAGTGTCCCAATATAACTAATAGTGTATCATTTTCCCAGTTTTGACAATAAACTGTGATTGTGTATAATGATACTATCATTGGAGGAAGGACATACAGGAACTATCTTATTTTTGCAACTTCTTGTGAGTCTCATAACTACTTCAAAATAAAATGTATGTGTGTGAATATATATTTTATAAAGATTTTCAACAAGTGGTTGCATGGAAAGATAGCTACATCTATACCCATATTCAGTCCAGGAAGGTTATATCAATTTAAACTTCCACTCTGAAAACTCAGCACCAGGATGGTGTCATTACTGAGTCGGGGGAAACACTCCATATGATGAGCATTTTGGTTACATACAGGAGTTTGAACAAATAAGAAAATATAAAGAAGGTAATATGAAACAGAAGGAGGTGAAAAACAGGAAGACTAGAATAAAATGTGGTTTTGAAGTATAACTGAAGATATCAGTATGAATTTATGGTCTCTAGTATATAGAGAGGAGCAGAGATTTGGTTTTATCTGATTTAAAGAAGTGAAGGTCTTTTTGTATAGTCACTGACTTTATTTCTTCATAGTTGAATTACATGTGCATTTTTCTTTGTCCATTTTTCTGTTGAGGCTACCTTTTCACTGATTTAGAAGGCCTTAACAGAATAGATTCTTAAATGATGGTCCTTTCATTGGTGGTACTTTTTGCCAAACGTTTTCTGAAGTTAATTTGTTGATCTCCTTTATTATTCATTGGTCATGCTGTATTCCATTTTATTTGCTTACAGTTCTGTGTAAGGGCCCAACATGGTCCCTGAGGTCACTTAATTCAGCTAGTAGCTGGGCTGGCCGGAAAGTTCCACAAAGACCTTATGCCCATGTCTGGTGACTCAGTGCTCCTCTGGATGACCCTCCCACAGCCCATATGACTTGCTTGAGCTTATCATTGGGAGGGAGCAGAAGTTTGGGAGGTGGGATTTGTTAAGATTGGTAGTATGTCAAATCCTGGCCTACTCACAGTGGGAGTTTTGAACCATGACTTAGCTTCCTCCTTATTTTCCTTCTTAGGACTCTCTCCTTCCTCAGGAGATCATCGTCAAGGTCGAGAGAGAAGATGCTGAGTCCCTGGCTCTCCAATCCCAGGTGGGTTTGCACTGAGAATTGTGCATGGCTGCTTGGCAGCAGAAGCCAGATTGGCATGAGCTGAGAAGTAAGAAGAAAGTGAGGAAATGGAGATAAGAGTGATCAACTTAGTTATCTGGTGAAATATTGAAGAGTGTAATAACTGCAAGGAAATTTGAGGTTGAGGAACTTTTATTTTTTGACTCTTTACCTGGTTGCAGTAAGGTGCTAGTAGAAAAAAAGAAGTTAACAGTTAGGAGAGAGAGGAGATAAAATGATAAAGCAGAGACTGGTTAGTGCAGGGGAATTAATTCAGAGCATATGTGAGTCAGTTGACTTTATAGGGGATGACAGACCCACACAGGAAGAATATGGCTGAGGGAGTTATTTGAAGGCTTGGCTTTATCTCTGTAAATGATGCATTGAAGTTATCTTTTGGATGTGAGGGTGAGAATTGGAAGACAGAGACATTTGACAGGAATGGAGTAGGCTTAGAATAGTAATTCTTAATTAGAGAATAAACTGCCCCAGGAGCTATAGTTGGGTTGTCATTAGTCTGAAAAGAATTTTAATTGATTGTTCATTGACAATACGCAACTGCTTTGGTGTGATGTTCCCATTGTCATCCTATAACTTAATTCCCATGTAGCAGACTGACATTCCTATTTTAGTTTTTCTAATCTTCCAAGTACATTCAGGGGAGTCCCCATTGGCCAATGTAATAGTTAAAAGATAATTTTTGAATGTATCAAATAGGAAGATTAAAATGAATGATCCATAAACTCTGAACTGAATAATTTAGGTGGAAAAATTAAAGAGGACACTAGATAAAAGGAAAACATGTAGACTAGTAGAAAGTAATAGTAGACATTTCAGTAAAGTAGTGACCCTAAACCACTGAAGAATGGAAGGGTAAGAGGGAGTAGTTAAACAAGTAAACTGAAGCAATCTGATGTAATTAAAAAAAAAAAATCTGACATGATCAAAGAGTAGATAGTTCAGTATGTGTGATTTGAGAGGTGGAGTATTTTGTTTTGTGTGATTTTATGGTCTGGGGTCTCACCCTAAGAGTAGGGTGTTGAAGAGCAATTCTAGGGTCTGCAAGTTGGGCTAGCCATGTGAACTGATGACATAATAGTTTTCCAGTGTCAGGCAGACTTGAGGTTGTATCTCAGTTACTGACCTTGGATATTTATCTTCATTTCTCTACTCTTCTAGTTCTTCACCTGAAAAAAAGGTGCTGCTAATAGTATTCTCTCAGAGGAACCTTGTGAGGATTCAATGATGCTTAACACACAGTGCTTGATATCACACAGGAAGTGCTTCATTAAAGTCGTTATTTGTATTATTGTCAGAGAACTCTACAAGTGAATGCTATGGACAATGCAAGATGAGATACTACAAGTTCTTGAATTAGAGGATAAATCCTAGGTACGAATCTTGCAGTGTTAATGTAGGGGTGCTTGTTCGGGGCAGAAAGTAGAGCAAGGACGAAGTGGGAGTTGACAGAACATCAAGAACCCCATACCCGGAGCACTGGGCGAAGGCCACCATGGGAAAGCACTGGGGCAGTGTTCCTATAATTGTTCGCTTCCAAAAAACAAGATAGATACAGTTACGTAGTTAGAAAACAAAAGGCTGCATAAGCAAATCCAATGTAAAGATAAAATTGTTTGTGTAAGCTGCATGAAGCAATTTTGTGTATGAACTCAATAAACAGGTAGAAGGCAGGGTATTCAGGGCTCTCAGTCTGTGAAAGCTGTTGGCTCCCTGACCCCACCTTTCTATCTCTCTCTCTCTGAGTTTCTTAATCTCCTGTGGCGCCTTCCCCTCTTCCCTGTTCCCGGGAGTGAATCCCGACAGGTCCTTTTCAACAGGATGTTAGGACAGTCTCCAAGAAATGAGGTAAACAACACAAGTTTCAGTATAAATGGGAGGACACACACCTTCCCTCTTTTATGCTGAGACCCCTGGAATGGAAGAGCTCTACCACCCAGAACCTGAGAGAACTGGGGAGGAGGGAGTCCTCAAGGGAAAGAGTTGGTTTGTATAGCACAGGAATGCATAGGGAATAGTTGATGAAGGATGTTGAAGCTGTTTGACTTGGTTATTGTAGAAAACAAGTTCCCATGGGTCCAGTTGAAGATTTGGGAGGAAATTTTTGACCAGTGGAAAGTTTGGCAAAGGTGAGAGGAAAAATAGAATAGGTAGGGATAGAAATCCAGATGGACCGTATCTATGTCGAAGGGCTTTTTCAAGTTGGTATGTGATAGGCCCTGTCAGGTGAGAGGGAAGAACTTAAGTTAGAATTTGGACCAGAATACCTGTCTCTGTCCTCAGGGATTACAGCCTAGTGTCAAAGATGACCATAATGCCGATTAAGCAAGTGTGACGAGACGAGTCTTATGATAGGAATCTTTGGAACTTTAGAACTTACAGAGGAGGGTGCTAATCTAGCCTAGTATTATTTGTTTGACATTTGAACCAGCCTTGATATTAAAGGGACTTGTATTAAACTGCAAAGGAAAGTGCTTATTAAAATGAATTATGGGTTGGAGGGTGAAAGCAGTATTTATAGATCCATGTACAACACAGGTGGCAGTTTGCAAATAATATTTCTGAATCCCATTTTGAGTTAATTATGAAAATCTTTGAAATTTTGTTGAAATGTATGGGTCCCACATTAGAAAAAGTCATGTATAGCAGCATATTGCAGGATTTTTCATGGAGTTCAGGGGCCCCATGTCCTATTCATGAAATAGAAGTTAAGAACCCCTAGGTTATTTAAAAACCTTCAGTGGCAAGTGCATTTCACTTCCCTGGTTTTTGCTGCCTTTGGATAAGGATAGATCACACTTTTCACTTTTTTAGATCAAAATTCCTGCAAAAAGGAGGCAGTCTGAGAGACCTTGTTATATACAGTAATGAAAGTGAATGTCTCCTAACAGTTCAACCATGCAGGTCTGAGGGTGGACAAATGGAACTGTAGTCTACAGACTAGGGTTCAGTATAAAGGTCACATTGGCTATTTATTCTTTAGGATTTGTAGACCTAATATGCTAATGCTAGTAATAACTGCCAGCTTTTGATTTTTGTTCAGTAAATTCTGCTAATGTCTTTTCATATCATCACAATAAATCCACTCAGCAACCCCATGAAAGTTGGGTATGAGTCTAATATATTCAATCTAATATATTGAAATAGGATAAACAACATTAAAAAACAGATTTTTCACATTTTATTTGTGTGCATATATGAATTTTTTTAATTCAGAAAACCCAAATCTTTTTTTGCCCCACATCCATCCAGTGCCCTTAACATACATACATATATATATATATATATATATATATATATATATATATATATATATATGTAGCATTTCATTAAGGCCCACATTTTATCTTCTGTCTCAGGCATTGGCACATTAAAGTCTGTGGGCAAAGTTGGACTCACCAACTGTTTTCATAAGTGGCGTTTTATTGTAATATAATCACATTATTTTAAAAACAGATTTTCTGTGCCTACTTTCATGTTATAGCAGTAGAGTTGAGTAGTTATGATAAGAGACTGTATGACTTGAAAGAACTAAAATAGTGACTTTCTGGCCTTTGATAGAAAAATTTTACTGACTCTCGTTATGTTGGTTCCTTAGGAATTTAGAGGAAATTCCTAAGTGGGAATTCTTTAATTCACCAGTGCAAAAATCAGAGTCAGCATTTTCTTTAAGAAAGACAAGAGAGAAAACAATATATGTCACTTCTATCAGGTATTCCTCTTCGGAGTTGTAAAAATAAGTTCAGTATCCAAAACCCAAAGTGGTTACCTAGAAGGCACCTGTACACCTTGACTAGAATCCTTTGGATGCTGGCAATCTCCAGATAATTTCCAGGCTGTCAGATTTTCCTTCTTCATGTCACTTTTTCTCTTCTATGGAAATTCGAAAGAAATGATGATCAGCTAAGAAGGAATGTATGTCCTGTTTTAGGAAGGAGTAAGCTTCAAAATTGTGACTGTGGACTTCACTCAGGAGGAAGAGGGCATTTTGAATCCTGCTCAGAGAACCCTGGATGGAGATGTGATCCTGGAGAACCACAGGGACCTTACCTCTTGGGGTAAGGAGATAGTCCCTGTCAATGAAACTTGTATATTGAAATTCTAACTCATTTCATTGATTAACCCATTAACCCTTTGATTAAAAGCTATGGCATTCTGAGACCTGAATGATTTGGGTCTCGCATAGATTGTATGTGTGGTTTTTATTTCCCAGTGAAGATTTAATTTTAATCTGTATGGGAAAATATGTACTGTTTTCTGAGTTTAAGCTTGTTCAATCTTCGTGGTTCCTAGAGGCCAAAGACTGGGACCAAATTCTGCCCCAGAATGTTAGAAAAGCCAAATTCTGCAGATTTTTTTTTTTTTTTGTCCCCAGCTCAAACATATAAAGTCCTGTATTTTTCCACACTTAACTTCTCAAATCATATTTAATCTTCTAGTTGGAACAAATGGATGAGCATATAAAGAATGCCCCAACACACATATCCAAGTGAGAAGCAGACACTTTGGAGTCATTACTGTTATAGAAGTTTTGTTTCAAAAATCCCCTTAGGGGATTCCTATAGTTCATTTCCCACACTGGGCAGGCTATATACATCACCATTTTTTCCAGGTGTGCTCAATAGCTTGACCTAGCATTCCCCTAGGCTTCTGCTTCTAAGCTAACCTTTATTCTTTCTCACTTGGAACCACAAAAATTCATGGGCCATGTTAACCTCTAAGACAATTAGAAAACCTGGATTACAGTGACTCCATTCTTTTTCCTGTTTCACAAATGTAGTTTTCCCATGTCTTCCTGATAGAGGCTGTACTAGCAAGTTTCTTGCCTGCAGAAATACCTAGAAATGTAGGCACTAAACTATTTCAGTGAATATGTGTTTAGCACTCAAGATGGTAGAAGGAAACTTTATTTACTAAGGATTGCAAACTTATTTTCAGATTCTGTAGGTTCTGCAGAGGTGATCTTGTATTAGAATATGAAGATATTTGGTATTGAAACCTTTTTTTATTCAACATAGCTAAGATTAAAATAGCTTTGTTTTAAAGCCTTGTTACACTATTGGACTGGAGTAGTTTTCAGCTTACTGCTTCATCCCATCATTTTGCTTTCTTAACCCCAGTTGTAGGTCCATATTTGAAAACAAATCCACATATATGTTATATATTCTTGTCAGCTTCCCCCCGTTTATTCTAGCTCTAACATTTTTCGAATAGGATATTTTATTTTGCTTTCTTCCAGACTTGGCAACTGCACTTGGAAGAAGAGAATCAACATCAAAGCAGAGCATTTTTGATGATAAACTGCCCCATGGTGTGAAGATAGAAAGTTTGACAAGAGATGACTCGTGGTTATCTTCATGTGAAGAAATTGGGGATTCTAGGGAGCAGTTAGAGAAGCAACAGGGAAGAGAAGAACGCTTTTTGAAGGAAGCAGCATTCACTCAAAGAAAAGCTATTATTCATGAAGGAGTTTTCAAAAATGATGAACTTGAAGAGAATTGTCTGAATTCCAGTCTTTCACCCCAAATGATACCCATAAGAAACCATTTTCATAAACATGCCCTACATATTAAAAAATTGCATTATAATTCTGTTGTAAACAATCATCAGATGGTTAATGACAGTGAGAAACTTTATGAAAATGATGAATGTGGAAAACCCTCCCACAACATTCACCTTATTCAGTTTGCAAGAACTCAAACAGAAGATAACATTCATTCTCTTAACCATAGTACACTCATAAATATGCCTGAGAAAATACATGCAGGTAGAAAATCCTTTGATTTGAAAGAATGTGAGCAAGTTTTGAACCATGGCATATCCCATAATGAACAACAGAGAAATCCTGTTGAAGAGAATCAATACAAATCCGGTAAAACTTCGCAGAGTTCATCCTTTCTTCAAAACATGAGAAATCATCCTGAAGAAAAACCCTTTGAATGTAATCAGTGTGGAAAATGCTTCAGCTGGAGTTCTCATCTTGTTGCACATCAGAGAACTCATACAGGGGAGAAACCTTATGAATGTAATGAATGTGGGAAATCCTTCAGCCGGAGCTCTCACTTAGTTTCCCATCAGAGAACTCATACTGGAGAGAAACCTTATAGATGTAATCAATGTGGGAAGTCCTTTAGCCAGAGCTATGTCCTTGTCGTACATCAGAGAACTCACACTGGGGAGAAACCTTATGAATGCAGTCAGTGTGGAAAATCCTTTAGGCAGAGCTACAAACTTATTGCACATCAAAGAACTCATACTGGAGAGAAGCCCTACGAATGCAATCAGTGTGGGAAATCATTTATCCAGAGCTATAAGCTTATAGCACATCAAAGAATTCATACCGGAGAAAAGCCCTATGAATGCAATCAGTGTGGAAAGTCCTTTAGTCAGAGTTATAAGCTTGTTGCCCATCAAAGAACTCACACTGGAGAAAAACCCTTTGAATGTAATCAGTGTGGAAAATCCTTCAGCTGGAGCTCTCAGCTGGTTGCACATCAAAGAACTCATACTGGGGAGAAACCCTATGAATGTAATGAATGTGGGAAATCATTCAACCGCAGTTCTCACCTTGTGATGCATCAGAGAACTCATACTGGTGAAAAACCCTATGAATGTAATCAATGTGGGAAGTCCTTCAGCCAGAGTTACGTTCTTGTTGTACATCAGAGGACTCATACTGGAGAAAAGCCTTATGAATGCAATCAGTGTGGGAAGTCCTTCAGACAGAGTTCATGCCTTACACAGCATCAGAGAACTCATACTGGAGAAAAACCCTATGAATGTAATCAGTGTGGAAAAACATTCAGCTTGAGTGCTCGACTTATTGTACATCAAAGAACTCATACTGGAGAGAAACCTTTCACATGTAATCAGTGTGGGAAAGCTTTCATTAATAGTTCGAAACTTATTAGACATCAGGCGACTCATACTGAAGAGAAGTCCTATGACTAACTAGTTTGGAAATCTTCAGCCAGAACATATTCCTCTTTTTAAGGAAGTACATTATTGGGAAGAGCTAATATTAAAACAGTGGATGTGGAAAAGTTCTCAGCCCCCTCTTATTGTGTATCTGGAAATTTGTTCTGGAGAAGAAAGGGGGAAACTGTGAATCATATTTTGTTTAGCAATTCCACATACAGAATCAAGCATGGTCCTTTATAATACATTTCCACACAACAGTAAATATTAGCACTTTTCCTTGCAGAAAGCACTCAGATCTGAGTCTTAAGTAACTGTCATTAAATGGGCAATATGCTATGGAGTAATTGCCAGTGGAGTAGATATCTTTTTCTAATTAAGAGCAACTGAGAATGCTACACTGGTGGACTTGTTGCTGAGAAGATTGAAAAATTGCTGTAGTTACTAGGATATAGGCTGCAAAGCAGAATGTCAGTGTATCCTTTTATGACATGATTTATCCTGTAACTTCTTTGTAATCTATTTCATACCGCACTTTTATATGTGAAGGTTTTGTCAAAGCTAGGCATTAATGGCTATGATATTTAATGCAAAAATGCAGGACAAGAATATAGGACATCCATTTCTAGAATCATTGGAATATTTATGTATGAATCAGAATTGAAAGGGATTCTGGGTTTATCTGTTGACTTGTAGGTTTACACCTGGTTTTTGTTTTTGGAATGCATGCTGTTTTGCTATAGCAAATGATGAGTAAAATTTTGTCAAAAATGAAAAAGAAATACAAAGATTTCCATCTTTGTTTAACCATTTGGGAAAAACTGGAGAGCCAGGTGGCAAATATCCCTTGGGGTTGAGATTTTCATTTGGATTAGCATGAGCAGGCCACTCTTTAGGATTTAAATTTCCAGGGATAGTCCTCATGGAAATATATTCTGTGGGTGTAGGGAACTGGGAATTTAGGTTTAAAAGGTTCTATATGAGGGACTGAGAATGCAATGGCAGGATAGAGGACTAATGGAATCTAAAGTAAAATAAAACTTTTTAAGGTGATCCCCCACCGCACACACACAGTATTGTCTTTTTTTCCTCTGAAATTTGTTCCCTAATTGAGAAGTCACTGACTTAAATGCTCATCACATAAGTTTGCAAGAATTTAATGAGGCAAGATCTGTAGCTACTCGATTATTTTTTAAGGTTTTATTCACTTGTCTTTCTGACTTTTATACCTAAATCATGAATTCTAAACCTAGAGATTATCATGAACCTGAAACTTCTGATCCTGAAGAATTATTTAAAAATAAGTTGAGACTTTGAATGGAGATAGAGACAAATCCCTGGAGAAAGAGAGAAACCTAAAGTGACATCTGATAGGGGTACCTCTAGTACCTTTGAGATGACCTTAGTGTAATATATACATCTCTGTGAGGATAAAGGCAGATATTGCAGCAGATCTGGCAGTGACTGAAGTTCTTGGGGAATAGCTGTCTAGTTGGAAGCTGTCTCCCTATCCATGGAACATGTTCAGTTAGACCATGATTGTTACAGATACAGGAATGTCAGGGGTTCTCCGTGCACTGGCTTTTGAGGACATACAATTGTGAGTAACCCTGTTTTAGCAACAGACCTAAAAAGTCTTTTTTCTTTTTAAAACTGTTTTAGTATTTTATTGCAATAACTTTTACAAATTAAAACTCATGTACATTCCGCATGTGTGTATTTTCCCCATTCCTCAGGTATATATAGCAACACGAATAGGCTTTGCTAAAATTATAGGTCAAACCAGTAACAGTGGTACATACAAATGGATGCTTTTCACTGGGTATGTTGACTCTTTAAAGGCAAGGAAAGGATCCATGGTCGTTCAGATGAATAAAGCCAGTGGGGGAAAGAATTAGGGATCTGAGGACTCCAAGTTTGGGAAGTGACTGTTGTAAAGTAATTTCTTCAGTAAGTTTTAAAAAATAAACTGAAAAGGTGAGGTTTGTAAATTGCAAAAGAAGAAATTATTTTAAAGCGAGTGAATTTTTCTGGCCAGGTTGCATCTGTAAGGCATTGTGCACTAGTGCTAAGTACTACATCGGTTCCTGGGTGAAGATTTATGGTTTCCGGGTGTTTCGAGGTAAAATAGATTCAATAAATAAAAGTAATGATTTATCCTTTACTTAATATTTCCTCTTTGTAGGAAAATTATTCTTTTAATTAAAAAACTATCAACCACTAATAAAGAGACGTGAAAAAAACACACACACAAATATAATGACCTCTATCCCTGACATAAGTAAACCACAAAAATAAAATTGTACTTTGCCCTAGAAAAATTTACAGGTTTTACAGGCCAAATTTCTTTCACTATACACCATCAAATTAGATAAAAATAAGGTGACCAAAATGTTTTTAACTACTTAGCTGTTAAACATTTTCTGGGTGCTCCCTGATGGCCTAGCGGTCTAGTACACCTGGGAACAACCGTACATACCCCCAAGTTCCCAAGTTCAAGACCCAAGTAGCAGGAACAACCAATGTAAGCAACCAAATAAAGTGTTTTCTCCTCTTCCTGCCTGCTTGCCTGCTCACTTTCATTCCTGCCTGCACCTTTCCTTTGAAAATCATACTTTCCTAGAGCTAATTTTTGAAAGAAGTCAGAACTGAGGGGTTTTTTGTTTTGTTTTAAAAGGTACAGGTAGGAATGAAGGTGGTTAGGCAGGCAGGCAGGAAGAGGAGGAGGAAGCATCTTAGTTTATTTAGTTGTTCACATAGGTTGTCCTCGGCCCAGTTTGGTAACCCAGGTCCTTGGCATGCACGTTGACTGCACTCCTTCGCAGGCAGATGACCCAACTGCTACTCCACTAGGGTGTGCCTCGTCTATTTTTAAATCAGCAATATAGAGATGAAATCAGAAGTGGAATGTGCTGAAGTTTTAGTAGTGGGGAGGAGGTTAAAAAGGAACCAAACCTATGGAAAAGTCAGACTTTTCTGATGAAATCTCCAAGTCTTTTATTTGTATTCTCTGATATTAACTATTCTCTACTAATTGGAGATGCCATCATGGCTACTAGTTCTCTCTGCTTCAGTAGTCCTTTATGTTGAATGGTGGTCGATGGGGTGGAATCGCTTTCATAATCTGTTGCTGTAGATGTTGCTGATGGTGTTGGTTTTCTAAATCTAGATATAATACAGCCCACTCCAAGATATCTTCGAAGACACTGGACACCGGTCACCGCAGCATCCCCATGTGAACAGCTGCTGCCTGTATACGAGCGTCCAGTCAGGCTCCCACGTCCACATGGGAAGATGGGTTGGTCACTGTTTGGGGTATTGTTCTCTGTTGTCCCTGGATAAAGTCTGTATATTTTTATTGTTTGATTTCTTTTGTTTACATTGCTATATGATTTTTATGCAATTGAATTTGCACTTCAATCTGTGTGCATGTCACACCACACCCGCCACAGAGTTCCAGTGCCCCTCACCACCCCTGCATTACCGCCTTCCTTCCCTTGTTTCTTCCCCCCCACCCCACTTGGCAGCTGTAGTCTTGCATTGCTTTGTTTTGTTTATTTTCACTAACAGTAACCTAAAATCTCTAGATTTAACTGAAATTAAAATTATGTTGTTTTGTGTGTATCAAACTTTGAAATTGATCCGAAAATGCTGAATTAGATAAACAAGTAAACAGCAGCTTCAGTTTACTCCTTAAAGGCTGAGCAGTCCCATGGGCTGCACCACCATCTTGGGAATCCATCAGTTATTCAGAGCAATGTGGAAACAAGGCTCTTTGGTGAGTAGCAAACACTTGGGCAGAAAACTGGAAATGGGCTTGTAATATCTTTTGGATACTAGATTTAACACACTTTCAGAGACTTTTGGATGGTGTCACTTAGGTCATGGGGACTGAGTGGAATCCCTGCCAGCCAAGAAGAAAGTCTGCGAACATTGAGAAACCACTAGTCATGAACAGCTGGACCAAGGTAGGTCTAGACAGCGCCATGATGGGTCCACTGTGAGATGCGAGTCTAGACAGCTATAGAAAGACACAAGTCTGTCCCAACTGCTATAAAATACGGTGGTTTCAGTAATAACAGTCAACATACCACCTCATCAGGGGCCCACGTGTTTAATCAGCGGTTATCTTCTTGTGTCCTCTTGTGGCAGAAAGGATGAGAAATGCCTCATAATAAAGTCTTGAATCACTTAAGTACTCCATCTTTGTGATCCAGTTACCTTCTAAAGGCTCCCACCTCCGATACCATCACATTGGGGATTATGATTTCAACATATGAATTGGGAAGGGGACACATTCAGTGGATAATAGACACAAACTCAACTTCAGATTATCTCTGCAATAGTTGCTTCACATTGACCAGTGTTGTCCAATAGTCCTGCAGGCATCTGACTTGTATGTATCAGTAGTTCATTCTTTTCTGTGCTGAGTAGTATTTCATGATATGGATGTACCACGTGCTCTGTTTGTTGCTACTCACTCATTTAAGGACATCTGTATTTCCAGTTTGGGGATGTTTCAAAATAAAGCTGCTGTGAACATTCATGCAGATTTTATTTTAAAGGTAAGGTAAGGCAGGAATGAAGGTGAGCAGAGGCAGGCTGGAAGAAAGAGGAGGAAGAAGCACTTTATTTAGTTGGCCAAACTGGTTGCCCCACCCCACCCCTGAACCCACCCTTAGCCCTGGTCCCAGTCCTCAGTCTTGAACCTGGGACCTTGGGATGGATGGTGAGGCTGCTCTAGGGTGTACTAGGCCACCAGGGTGCGCCCTTGTGCAAGTTTTTGTGTGACCATAAATTTTCTTTTTTTTTCTGGGATAAATGCTAAGAATGCAAGTGTGAAAAGTGATTGTATATTTGGTGTTAAAATAACTTCCAAACTGTACTCCAAAGTAGCCAGAATATAAAGTTATTCATAATCTCTTACAATCCTTTAAAATTTTATATGCTTCATGGTGATGTCCTTTCCATTTCTGATTGTGATAATGTCTTCTCCTTTATTCTTAACTAGTGGAAGGTTTATTCATTTCGTGGATGCTCATGACTTTTGGTTTCATTATATTCATGCTTATCACCATGTACCTTCAAGTGATCATACCTCGTAGTAGTATTCTGTTTCTTCCCTCCCAGCCCATGTCCCGTTGCTGTCATTTATTTTACTTCCAATCTACTTCACATGTTTACTATTCCTCTAGGTTCTTCAACATAGAAAATACAGTCGTAGAGACTATTTTAATATCCTTGTCTGCTAATTCTGTCATTCGGTCAGTTATGGGTCAAATTTAATTGATTGACTTTTCATTCTAAATTATATTTTTCTGTTTATTATTATTACTATCATTAAGCTTTCTTCTGAGTCATACTTGAGTTATTTGAAAATAGTTTTCTCCATCGAGGTCTCGTTTTTAAGATTTGTTAGTTTCAGAACATCATTTATTTGAGGGCTAATTTTACCCCACTGCTGAGAGAAGACCCTTTTGAATACCTCAACTAATACCCTATACGTTAAGAGGTTTTCTACCTCTCTGATGGGACTAGGCACTGACCAAAGGCCCATATGAGCTCTGAGTACAGTTTCTCCTAACACTTTCAGGTGATTATTTCCCTAGCTAGATGATTCCTTCACACAGCGTACTGATAAGAGTCCTCTCCAGAGCACTGGTGGGCATCCTCTGAGCCCTCTAGAGCCCTCTGTATGTCTGTCTCTGGTACTGAGCTTCGTGAAATCCAGATGCCTTCATCTTTCTGGCTTTCAGCTCTGTAGGCCCAACTCAGGGAAACCACTGGACTCTGTTGAGTTCCCCACACCTTGTGCCATGGTCTCAAAACAACTTCAAGCAGCAATGTGAGGAATTTTAAGACTCTCCTCATTTGTTTACTAGCTCAGGGATCCATGTCCTTTGTGTCCCTGTGACTCAAAAATTAATGTTAGATGTTTTGTTCATTTTTATTTAGTTATTTCAGGCAGGAGGAAAGATTTCATCACTGTTATGCTATCATAGCTAATCTGGATTTTTTTTGAGGAAAGGTGCAGGTGGGGATTAAGGCAAGCAGAGGCAGACAGGCAGAGAGAAGGAGAAAGCATTTATTTTATTTAGTCGTTCATCTTGGCTCTGCCCCCATCCCTGGTCCTTGGGATGTAAGTGGACTAAGTCAGTGGTCTTATCCGCTAGGCCATCAGGTTGTGCCATATCCATCTATTATTTTCTGCCTTCTGGAACTCTTTATTATTCAGTTAGTTCTCCAAGGAACTTTTTTCATGATGAAAGTATCTTTGTATTTTTACTACATTTTGAGATACTCTTATTTGACCTCATCTACCCTATAATAATAATAACCACAGTTGAAATTTGTCAAAATTCCCCTTTTGGGCTCTTATTTCACATGTTTAAATTTAAGAAACCAGTTGAGCTCCCAGGTGTGCTAGATACTAGGGTGCTCTCACAAGAATATTATATGTAATTATACCTCAATAAAACTTTTTTGCTTAAAAAAAAAAAGTAGCTTTTTTTTTGTATCACCAAATATTCTGGGTGACACATGAGATGTGGGCATGGCCTGGGCTGAGCTCCTCTCTGAATGTCATGTAAATTCGTGAAGTATTCCATTTATAAAAAAAGCCACCGTTGTGGCTCAGATATTACGTGTGTGGCTGCAGCATAGTCCACATAAAGCTAAGAACACGAGTTCGTGACCTGGGACCAAAGGAACAAAATACATACATACATTCATACACATACACATATATATGTATATATGATAAATGAGGTGTTGGAATAGGAAAGGGGAAAGGAAACTTATTTCCCATTTTGTACACAGATATTTATAACTTGGAAACTTGAAATTTTTAACTGTGTGACAGAAAATAATGATCTAGCAGGTACAAAGATTCCCTTTGTGTCTCAAAAATCATTTCAGTGCTCACCAGTATACAGGTCAAGCCAAAGACCTGGAGATATTATTACAAAAGGCAGCTGAGGTCTCTTGGGATCATGGCATCATGGGCTCTCAGATGAGGGACGTTTCTCAGAGTCCATCCATCCAGAACATGCCAGGCTCATCTGCTGCTGCAGCCCAGGACAACGACCTCACAAAGGTCTTGGTCCACACCGGTCTGGAAGACCGGCTTAAACATTCGTTCAGTTGCATTCGGCAAACTCGAGGTGTTCTATGGGATTGATTTTCTAGAATCTTGGTTCAAGAAATCAATAGATTCTACATTGATTGTGCAGTGTTCAGGGTCAGGGAAAGCATGCAATGGCCCCAGATGGTGATAGCACTGTGACATCCTGAGAGGCAAATAAATTTTCTCCGCACAGAAGTGATGGGGTCTCTCCAGAGTAGCAGTTGGGGCTGCATCTGAGGGAGGCTACAGATCAATTGTCACTGTGAGTCACAGAGCTCCTGGGCAGCACTGTTCAGCAGAAATGTAATGCAAGCGCCATTGGAAAATAATTTACTAATAACCATCAAAACCTGAAATCGGGCACGCCCTGTTGGAGTAGCAGTTAGGTCAGCTACCTCCAAAG